>JAQFVV010012412.1:0-564130 GCA_028023455.1 Epiperipatus broadwayi
CTCAGGATATAACAGCTTTATATATATCTAATATAAATGGTTATGAATGAAAGTGTTATGAATGTTGGTGTATGTGAGAGTTGAGATAGCTTATAAAATTGAATGTTGTTATCATTGTGCCATTATGATGTGTCAGTATATACAGAATGTTAGGTCAATGGATGCATTGTATGTCTTTATATATGTATGTGTGTGAAATGTTTATTTATTTATTATCAAATTCATGCCTTGTACTGATAGTGATACCATTTTGGGCAATTTTATTTAGATAGTATATTACTGTATCCAGCCCTTCCATGAGTGTGCCGTCGTATTTATAAGCACTGCTTGTACATAGTTACTGGGTGTTTAATTGTATTTTACCTACTCATATTTTTGAGTATCCACTTTGCCTGGAATTTCAATATTAATGCATATTTTAGTATGTTATAATATCTGAAGGCATGTCTATCTTTAAAATATATTATTAACTCTGCTACATCTTAAATTTAAAATACATTGTGAGCATCCAGCATATTTATTTCCTCACCCTATCATATGTGTTAGTAATATCATAGGCATGGTACTATTTTGAATAATATTTTTGCTATCGTTGTAAATCTATAAAAAGTGTCTCCATATATTTCATGTCAATAATTTAAAAATTTTTAAGACATTGTAAAAAAAAAAATTTTATTTAAATAATTTTAAATAAATATGTTATATATATATTATATGCACAGATAAACGTATATGGTATGAGTAATTATAAAGTTATATTTTACATTAATGTAAAACAAAATTTTCTAAAAATTGCAAAAGTATAAATTATATTTTAAAAGTATGTTAAAAGCTAAAGGTATTTTGTTATTAACAATTAGAAGTTGAAATGGCATTGTAAAAACTAATTAAAATGCTTATAAATAGAATGATCGATTAACTTCTTAAGGAGATAAATATCTGATGTAATGTGATTGAAAAGAGACTATTTTATAAGCCCTGGTTAAAAATTTGTAAATAAGGTATTGGGCAAATACATCATCAGAGTTTCTGGAATTAGCAATGGATCTGAAGTTTACTGATAATTTAACTCTAGAGACTATAAATAGTGTTTATAATTAGATTCAAGGTTCTTCTTCTGTGATTATTTTGCTGTTATTCTGCGATTGTGCTATTCTGTAATTGTGCTATTCAGGATTATTATTATTTTATTATTTTGCATTATAGCTGTTGATCTCTTATTCTACTGTGCGCTATAATTATTCTGCTATGCTCAGCTAGAACATCATAGTTATATTTATTCATGTAGTATGAAACCCTGCAAAAGTAGAAAATCCATCATCTGCTTTGCTCTGACAAACAGCAGAGCACAAGTTAAAAACTCATTGCTGAGTCCAAAAGTAAGAACTGTCAACAAATAGAGAAATCATGCAAACATGAGTCTGCTGTGTGTTAATCTTATATGCATAAAATCTGATATCCAAAGCTGCAGAAAGAAACCAGCCATCAAAACAAAAATAAATACTGCAGAATCATTCTATTTAAATTGAAATTGTGATTTAAACTTCATCCACCATAGCTATGATTCAAAGAATAAACTCCACAAAAATAAACCAATATCTAAGAGACTGAATGTGAATTTTTATACTGGAATAATAGGTATGAACCTTAAATGAATCTCTCGATCAGTGTTTCTTAAACTGTGGGTTGTGACCCCATTTGAGATCATGAAAATTTAATTCAGATACATAAATTTAAAGAAATATCAGTTGCAATCTCTTCATTATCTTTAATTTAATATATTACGCTTTCTGTTCAGCGCGATTATAAAATTGTAATGATGGCCAAGTTGAGCTGTAAATTATATTTACATAAGGTTGATGCCACTGTGATTATATAATGCATTTCCGGTCAAGTTATTTGTTTCGATTTAATTTCAACAAATGTCCACATCTCAAGAACAATACAATATTGTATTTTACTGTTTTACTCGACTAAGGTTAGTATTTATTTGAATAAATATTATGAAAGATATTATTTTTTATATATAAAAATGCTTGTATACTTTTTTCTCACCTTCAAAATTTATCATCCTATTAGTTATTATAAAAAATTATTTTTTATTTGAAACTTATTGTCATTTCTTTATTAACAAGTAAAAACATATTTCTATTTTTTTAAACTTAACAGGTAATTTATAATTGATTTATTGATACTTTTTAAATATTAAAAAATAAAACATACAGGAATATTCAAAAATAGAACATACGGGAGTAAATATGGTTTATATAATTAAACAAAAAAACGGTTGCCACTTGGTGTCTCTGCTAACTAATAAGTACTGTTATTTTATTTATAATTTAGGATAAAAATACTTTTTACCCATGGATAAATGGTTGAACTTGAGTACCAAAGGTAATGATGCAGATGGCAATGCTACAAAGTCTCTTCAAGCAGGATCTCGTAATCAGAAAGAGGCATCTAAGATGCGAAAAATAAAATATGATGAAACATTTCTTCAGTTTGGCTTTACTTTCAACAACTGTGATGGTAATGAACAACCTCTTTGTTTAATTTGCAATAATGTTTTGCCTACGGAGAGTATGAAACTATCAAAATTAAAAAGGCATTTGAATCCAAGCATCCTTTATATGTCAATAAACCAAAAAAATATTTCAAACGACTGTCAAAAACTTCAAATAAAGAAAAACAATATTTTGAGAAATTTATAACTGTTAATGAAAAATATTTACTCCCATCATATGAAGTTTCATATTTGATTGCTAAAAATAAAAAGCTATACACCATTGGAGAAGATCTTATATTACCTGCTGCTATTAAAATGGTAAAAATATTTCACGGAAGTAAATATGATGATGAAATTTGAAAAATTTCTTTGTCAAATGACACTGTTACTAATAGAGATTCTAAAATTAGCAATGACCAATTTAGACTTAAAGAAGACCCAATATTTACAATTTTTTGTTGGACGAAACAACTGATATTTCAAAAATAACCAAATTATTAGTGTATGTCAGATACATTTATAAAGAAAACATTGTGGAAGAATTATTTTGTTGTACTTTGGAAAAACATACAAGAGGGGAAGACATATATAATAAAATAGACAATTTTTTTAAAACTAAAGGTTTAGAATGGAAAAATTGCTTTGGAGCATGCACAGATGGTGCAAAAGCAATGACTGGTGAAAATATTGGTTTTAAATCATTTGTCAAAGCTTCTGGTAATAATCATGTAACTTTTACACATTGCCTGATCCATCAAAAGGCCCTTGCAACAAAAAAATTAGCAATGGAATTGAAGGATGTGCTTCCAGATATTTGTCAAAATTATAAACTTTATTAAAAGCCATGACTTAACAGCCATTTATTTTCAAATCTTTGTAAAGACATGGACTCTGAATACAAAAATTTATTATTACATGCAGAAGTAAGATGGTTGTCAAGAGGGCAAAGTTTAAGAAGATTACTGTTATTAAAAGAAGAAATTATCATAATTTTAACCAAACAAAAATCTGATCTTGCTGCTCTTTTTCAAAATGACTTATGGCTATCAAAATTGTGCTATTTGTCTGATATTTTTGAGAAGCTAAATGATCTTAACTTGTCTCTTCTAGAAAAAAATAGCAATATTTTTACTTCCAATGATAAAATTGAAGGTTTTATTAGAAAGATCAACATTTGGAAGAATAGGGTGGAAAATGATTTATTGGAAATGTTTTCAACTATAGACAATTTTTATAATTGAAAAAAATAATTGTAAAACTTTAATTGTAAAAATTATTATAGATTACTTAAAAACCCTCGAAACACAATTTTGCAAATAATTTATATCGAATTTAGATTTCAAAAAGTTATCTTGGATTCAAAGACCATTTTGATTGACATTAATGAGATTAATCACCTACCATATAAAGCCCAAAAGAAATTTGCTGACTATCGAGTGACTCAAACTTAAAACTTGATTTTCCCCAAAAATCCGTGACTGAATTCTGGATCGAAGCTAGGACTGAATTTTCCATAATTTCTGAAATGGCATTAAATCTTTTTCTGTGCCATTCAGCACAACATACTTATGTGAAATTACTTTTTCAGCATTATTGTATATTAAATCCAAATATCGTTCAACGCTGAAAAACTTTGAAGATGCTTTACATCCAACAGTATCAATTATTTAGCCAAGATTTAATTTGTTATGCAGCAAAAAACAAGCACATCCATCTCATTAAAATGTGATTTTCTTTCATTAATTTTTGTATACTTAAAACAAATCCTAAAACTACTTATTTTCATATGTATATTGTTTACCAAAGAAATAAATTATTTATGAGAATATTTTTTTCTATATCTATTTTATATGTAATATCTGGGGTTGCGAAAAATTCTTGATGATAAAAAGGGGTCATGAATGAAAAAAGTTTAAGAAGCGCTGCTCTAGATAATTATTATTTATCTCCTATCTAGTTCAAATATGTTAGTAAATAATTGTTTGTTTAATCTGTTTATAGCATAAATGGCAAGATATTGTTGTGTTGTTTTATTTATTAATGCCAGAGTTTAGTCAGTGATCATTTAAAATAGTAAGTTTATATCTAAATCAGTTAAAGAATAATTAAGCAATCTCTGGCCATACCAGTAATGATTTGTATGTTAATTAAACTAGTCAATTCCATGTTATTTAAATATAAACAATATGTTAAATCTGCGAATTAATAAATTAAAAATGGAGTTCAATCGTGCTGCATAGACATTTTAGATTAATGTTGTATTTATTTATGTAAATAGGTTTAAGTTTGATTAAACTATTCTTCTGTTTTGAGGAAATAATAGTGAGAGAAATTCACATCGGTGAACGGTCAAATTATTGTAAAATCGTCTGTGGATTGCTGGCCTCTTACTTTCATTATTTGTTTAGTGAGGTGATGTGCAGCATATAAAAATTTCTTACCACAGATTATCTGCTCTATCTTCATATGGGTCTTGTGATATGTTTGTGACTGTCAGTTACTCATACACGCTGCACCATATACTCTAAGCAATAGTATTTGGAGAAGTTAATTCCTACCATTTTCATATACTCTATACATGTATTTGTTCTTGTTCATAAACTATTGTAGTACAGATACAATTATTTTATTATCGTAATTATTTATTAATATCATGGCCTGGATGCTTAAGCTTTTATCGTGTACAATGTCTGCGCATAATCTAAATTATTACATAAGAATAAAATAATAGGATTTATAAATGTTTACTTCACGTAAATGAATTCGTCAAAAGTAATAAGTCAATTAAGTAAAGTTATGTCATTGTGTGTGTTAATTTCTAATGTATATACGTGAATTAATTATATACCTCATTACTTTGTTAACATTTTGTCATTATTTGCAATCAATAATTCAAGTAGAATAGTTAAGGATCGTTTGTTTCTCCCTGAGCTTAGTGGGTGGAAAAAGAAAAAATTATTAGCCTGTGACATCATAATGTGGAACGCACATGCAGATTGCATTTACGTGATTTTCATGTGGGTTGCACATTTCTGTCAGTTATAATATATATATTAAGTATATCTCTCATGTAAAAAGCCCAATAAGCTAAATTATAAGAGTAATAGATAATCATTTATTCCATATGTAACTTCTACACACACACACACACACACACACAAACACACACACACACACACATATATATATATAATCAAACGGATTTCAGATAGGCTGTTTAGAATCTATATTCATGAAGAGTGAGAGATGACAGAAATTAATATTAAGAAGAACAAAAGCAATAGAAACAATAAGTTTTAACTGTACTGTGACAGACATAAATTGTAAGTAAAAGAATGTAAGGCATATAGTATAGAAAAGAAAAATCTTAATAGCAGAACAATTTATTATAAATAAATATAGAATGAAATCAAATGTGTACATAATGTATATAAATTACTTTACCTGGAAATTAGATACAAAATACAGTAAATGAGCATATAATTCATATAAACTATAACTTTAAATATTATATTAATGCAAAATTTTATATTTAAAAATACATAATAGTGTAGAAATTTTACAGAAGGATATATGAATATAATGAGAAAGAATTCAAAATTAAAAGTTTCATTTAGACTAAAAAAAGATCAATATTTTTAATTTTCTGTTTTTGAAGAAAAAGTTTTGCCATTATTATATTTTTTAATTAGATTGAAAAGAGATTAATATTTTAATTCTCTTTTTTTTTTTTTGAAACAAAAAATAAAATAAAGCTTCATTTCTTATTATCATTTGATGCATATAATGGAAATTTTAAAAACCAATTGTCATTAAAATAATAAATTTTTAAAAAGTCACATTTTCTTTTCCTCATAAAAGTATATGTCAATATAATCTTTAAAATGTCCCCCATCAATCATCATGGAATTTAAATCAGAAACATTGCAGTATCTTAGAAGAAACCAGCAACCAGAAAAATATCTCTTATCTATCAATTTTTTCTATGGATAAATGACTTCTTTTGATTTTCTAAAAAATCTGCATATAACAGATGACATTCTTTTATAAGCATCAATCTTATGGATTCCCCAATTTCAAAAATGAATAATAAAAAAGTAATCGGTAAATAGAACACCTTTATATATTTTTTTAAATACAAAATCTTATCTTTATTATTGTGTATTGTCTAACTGTTTTGACTGTCCAGCAGTTTTCATCAGAGCTGCCATATATGTGTACAAATATATGAATACAAATATAAATAATACGACATTAATTTTTAAGCATTGTTTTTAATTAATACTTATAATTTACTGCATTTTATATACCTCAAATTTTTTTATATTTTGTTAATTAAATGCTTTTCTATTAACTTGTCCTGTCTGTGTTTCTATCAGGATGTCCACATTTTTTAATTTTTAGCAATTAACAAAAACCTTGTCTCTGATTAGAATTTGTATTTACAACATTATTTTTCCTGGAAAAGGTCCTTAACAACTGAGCTAACCTTAATATTATACTTAAAGTTCTGTTAATATAAAGTTATTTGATTAATTAAAAGTAAATATTTCCTATTAAAATCTGAATTATTTTTCTGAAATAATTAATATGTTATAAACATTTTGTAAAAAAAAAAATGTGTAAGAAAATGTTGGAGAAATATATGTTGTTGTTTTGTTTTTTTTCATTTTTAAATTCAAAATGAATTTAACTGTGATGTGATGTGACGTACCATGACTTCTCCTTAAACAGAGTCAGGAATCTCTCAGCAACTATGCCCAAAGAAACATATTAGCCACTTTACCTTCCCATTCCATTCCCCACCCTAAGGTTTCCAATAATCTGCTCAATTCCATTTCTACAACATATACTTTGTCAACTCTATGGCCTTTATATCTAATTCCTCTTATCTTTTCCCAAACCCAGCATAAAAACCAATAACCCACCTTCTGTTTAATCACTTTGTTCATATTTATTCTCCCATAACTTCATTATTTGTACCCTTTCTGATTTCAAGCATTTACATTCAATCAACAGATGCCTAATATTTTCTATATCTTCTGTACACAATTATCAGACTAAATCACCCATATTTTTCCATTTACATGTATATCCTCTTGTTGCTAAAGATCTTGTTTGAGCCTTAAACAATAAGCTACTTTCCTTACTATTATCATAAATTAACTTGCACCCAATGTTCCATTTACTTCTATATATATTTAAACTCTTTTTACTCTCCATACTAGTTCTCCATCTCTCCAACTCCCTATTCTTTATTAATGCATCTATTCTTTTATCCCAGTCTTTACCACTGTAACACTCAACAATCCTCCTAACACATTCATCCCACTTTTTATACAAGTATACTGATATAAATTCTTTATCCAAATCCTTTGCATACCACATAACCTTTCTCACCCATCTTCTTGCCTGCCCTTTACTCATAATCCAATTAAATACTGTTTTGGCTATTCTTTTATCATCTATAAACTGCAACCTACCAAACATTTTCATTTAAAAATCATTGCTAACAGATACTCTCTTGTGGAAAGAACAAGAAACATTATAAATAAAAGAGAAAATTATTTTATTTAAAGTGAAATTATATATTTTATTTATAAATAAAAAATAATATTTAAAAAGATATTTTTAAAACATAATCTTTTTATATAAATAGCCCACTAAAAAGTAAAAAATGACAAAATAATAATCCATTTCATAAATGTGAATCCTAAAAATCAAAAAAAGCCTCAAATATTTATGAAATGGTTTATTACTTTGTTGTTTTAGTAGACTATTTACATAAAGGCATTATTTTTAAAAAATCTTTTTTTAAATATTATTTTATTTTTGTATTTGATTGTATTTATATTTTTATTAATATTTAATCATTACTTATATATGCATTTACTTTCATCTTTTGCATTCTTTTATAGATGATTGTTACTTTTTGTTTTTGATTATTTTTATACTTTGCTTGTTTAAACATTTATATTTTGCCTTTATCAGTTGTTATATTTATTATATTTTATTTAATATTGATTTTTTTAAATTTACTTACCTTCTATTATCCTCTTCTGAAATAATATGAAAAAAAATTTTTTTTTAATTATGTATTCATCATCATCATCAACCATTATCAATCCAGTGCAGGATGAAGGTCTCTCCAAGTTTAATCCATCTTCTCTGATCTTTAGCTTCTCTTCTCCACAACACCCCTGCACATTTTCTTATTTCATCCATCCATCTCACATGTGGTCTCTTTCTGGATCTTTTACAATCTCTTGGAATCCAGTTTAAAATTTCAATTGTCCATCTATTATCATCTCTTCTAGCAATATGTCCAGCCCAACTCCATTTCAATCTTTTAATTTTTTCAATAAGGTCAGTAACACCTGTTTGTTGTTTTACCCATACATTGCATTTTCGATCTCTTCTTGTTACTCCCAACATACATCTCTCCATACTCCTTTCAGTGGTCTGAAGTCTCTGTATTGCTCTTCTATTAAGTGTCCAAGTCTCAGATCCATACGTAAGAACTGGTAAAACACATTTGTTAAAAACCATCCTTTTCAAACACATAGGCATATTTCCTTTTAGTATCAAGTTATTTCTACCAAAAGCACTCCAACCAAGTTTAATTCTATGATTAATTTACTCCATTATGTTTCCATCTGTATTAATAATCTGACCAAGGTATTTGTAACTGTTAACTTCTTCTAATTCTTCATAATCAATCTTTATTTTCATATTTTGAGCAAATTGATTAAACATTACTTTAGTCTATTTTGAGCAAATTGATTAAGCATTACTTTAGTCTTTTTAACATTTATCTTTAGTCCTACTTTTTTACTTTCATCTGCTAACTCCTGCAACATTTCCTGCAGCTCTGAAGCATTATTTGCAAAAACAACTACATCATCTGTGAAATCTAAATGACTTAAATACTCTCCATTTACTTTCACTCCTTTAGTTTCCCATTTTAATCCACAAAATACTTCTTGCAGCACTGCTGTAAAGAGTTTTGGAGATATGGAGTCACCTTGTCTTACACCTTTCTCAATGTTGATTTTTCCAGTATCATTATGTAATCTAATTGTTGCTGTTGCATTTTTATAAATATTCTTTAAAATATGACAATATCCTGGATCTATACCTTGATGATCCAATGCTTTAATCACTGAAGAAATGTGTATAGAATCGAATGCCTTTTCATAATCTACAAATCCAAAACATAATGACAACTCATATTCGTTTGTCCTTTCTATGACTTCTCTCAATACCTGGATATGATCTATTGTATTAAAACCACTTTTAAATCCAGCTTGTTCTCTTGGTTGGTGGAAATCCAAAGTTCTCTGTAGACGAGTTGTAATTATCTTGGTAAAAATTTTATATAAAACTGATAAAAGGCTGATAGGTCTGTAATTTCTAATATCTTCTTTATCACCTTTTTTAAATATTAATATTATTACTAGACGAGTTGTAATTATCTTGGTAAAAATTTTATATAAAACTGATAAAAGGCTGATAGGTCTGTAATTTCTAATATCTTCTTTATCACCTTTTTTAAATATTAATATTATTACTGCATTCTTCCAATCTTCCAGTACATCTTTATCATTTAGACATTTGGTATATAACTTTGCTAAAATTGTTTCTATTTCTTCACCTGCTTTTTTTAATATATCAATTATAATTCCATTATTACCTGGTGCCTTTTTTTTCTTCATACACTTAATTGCATGTCTCACTTCTTCATTTAAAATTCTGGGCAATTCGGAAGATATAATAGATATAGGAGGTACTTGTTCTTTATTACTATATAATTCTTGATAAAAATCTTCTACCAATTTCATGATGTCATCTCTCTTTTTAGTAATAATTCCATCTTTTTTTTCTTATTGCAGATATAAATTTCCTACCAATACCAAAATATTGTTTAACATTTTTGAGACTTTTATTTTCTTCTACAGCTTTCCTTGCTATTTCGCAGTTATACTTTCTTATATCATTTTCAACTCTTTTCCGTACCATTTTACAAAATTTGAGATATTCAATTCTTTTTAATACATCATTTTTGTATATCTTCATATTCCTTCTTTTCTTCATAAATTGTCTAGTCTCAATAGAAATTTTATTAGTCAATTGCTGCTTTTTTCTACCAGCTATGTTTGTTGCAGTTTTTAAAAATGTATCAGTTATTTTCATATTAATTTCATTCAAATCTGAATCATGTTCAAAATCTCCTAACACTTGAAACCTATTTGTAAGTTCTAATTTAAATTCATTAGAATGTTTCTGAAGATTAGGAATATCAACTGTAAATATTGTTTTTCTTAATAATTTTTGTCTCTCTAGTTTTACATTAACACGTAACTTACACCTTACTAATCGATGATCACTTCCTGTGTTAAATTTATTAAGAACATTACAATATTGAAATATGTATTTTCTGTTAGTCAAAATATCCAATTCTACTGTACCTTCCTTTGGATGCTTCCATGTCCATTTCCTTTTAACATTTTTTTCAAAAAATGAATTCATAATATAAAGTTGTTTTTTTCTGCAAACTCCACAAGTCTATGTCCTCTCTCATTTCTATTACCATAACCAAAATTACCTACAGCAATTTCATCTTTCATTTGTCTACCAATTCTAGCATTAAAGTCTCCCATAAAAATTTTAAAATATTGTTTACTCTGATCAAAAGCCTTTTGTACATCCATATAAAAATGTTCTACTACTTCATCACTATGAGAACTTGTTGGGGCATAAACCTGAATTATCTGCATTTGGTATCTGCTATTAAGTTGTATAACTAATCTTGCCACTCTGTCCGATACACCATCAATCTCCACAATATTGTTCTTCCACTTTTTATTTATAATGAATCCTACTCCACTTGTATTTCCAATATGTGTGCCTTTATAATAGAGTATATGTCCACTTTTTAAATCAATTGTTTCTTCTCCTTTTCTTCTAACGTCACAAAGTCTAATAATGTCCCATTTAATATAAGACAGTTCTTCTTCTAATTCTTGCAATCTTCCTTCACTTGAAAGTGATCTGCAGTTGTAAGTACCTAAATAAAAAGTCATCATCAAATGGCAACCTGGGTCTGCAATCAGGGGATTCTTAGCACCCTCCGCCTTCGGCCACCAACCACTGCCTTGGTTGGTGACTTTACAGCCTCCTGGGAATAAGGGCCATGCTTTATTTTTGTCTGTCATAATTGTATATATGTATTGGAAAAATATTTATCATTTACACAAACATTCATTCTGCCTTATCAGGCACTGAGAAGAAAGACCATGGTGTTTTTTGATCTTAAACTCAGAGGTAAAAAGCCAATAAACTCACCACACTGGCTAATGCGTGTTGGTGAGCAGCCCATCCATGTTCGTATACTATATGAATAATCACATAGTAATAACAGCTGCAACGACAAGAACGTATGGAGTGGACATTAGGAATTTGCCCTGCTCGGTTCCTTTAAGGCCTCCAAGAGGAATCAAAGGGTCTCCTTTCAGTTAATAGCAAACTCCTTTCTGCAGCCATTCTGTATTAACTCCCTCTATATTTGTTTTTTGTAACTATATCCTTTTTTAAATTCTAATTTTATTAAATTAATATTTTGTATGCCTAAATCTTTATTCTTATTAGATTTATTGTTTTTATTAGTAGTATTATATATCATTTTTATGCTATTTTCTTATAATATACTTTAGTATGCATATATATAGGAGACTCTATCTAATTTAAATTGCTTTAACTTTGTAGTCCAATTAAGTTTTTTATTTCTTTTATGGAATTATTTTTAATATTTTTTTAGCATTGTTTATAATTGATTTCTTAAACTCTATTTTATATAGTTTTTAATATTCGTATTATTATTTATCATCTAATAAACCTAGTATATTTTTATTTTTTAATTATTTATTTACATTTCTTGCTATGTCATTATTATTATTTTTATTTCTACATATCTTTCTTTGTTTTTATTAACTTATTTATCTTTGTTATTTTTATATTTTATTAATATAATTTTATTTTTATTGAGAAATCACTATATTTCAATTCTTCTTCTTCTGTTATTATTTTTATTATCGTCATCATCTTCTGACTTTGAACATTAATTTATAGCATCATCCTAGAGAGTATATAATTAATTTTATATTTTTTATCTGTCTCTGAAAATCATTTTGTAATATTTTTCTTGTATTTTGTTTTTGATATCCAGTTGTTTAAACTTCATATTTTTCTTTATTTTTATAATGTTTATTTATATTTTATTTATCTTTTCAATAAATTAATCTATTTATCTTTTATTAAAAATTATTAAATAATCATTTACATATTTTTGTATTAGTATATGTCCATTTTTAGTATTTAATATATTTATTTTGAATTTATTCATATATATACTACTCAAAACTGCATTTAACGTTTCTTCCATTAATAATTCTTTTTAATTATAATATTCATTATTAAATTTGAAAGTTGCTTTTTTGCAACATAAGTTCATTTTTAGTAAATGATTTATTGGTATTTTTATAATTTTAAACTTTGTTTTATATATTTATTGATTGTTTTGTACTATTAATAAGTACTATTATTAACGTTAAGACCTATTATTAATAGTACAAAATCGTATTTTGATAAAATATCAAAAAGATTAGCAAACAATTTTTTTTTTAAAAAAAAAAAAAACAATATAAACAATACTTCTAAAATAATAAAAAAACTAGCAAAGGATTAATAATAGAAATTAAAGATATTGTTAAAAAATATGAAAAATATAAATTAACATTTGTAAAAATGGTTATAGTTTTAATGTATACCAATATTAATGTAGAGAAAGCTATACAATTACCAATAAAGAAATGTAGTGAAGATAAAGATAGAAAAATAAAAATACCAATAAAAAATTTAATAACAATAATGGAGTTATAGTCCAAAAAGATAATTTTCAAATTTAGTAATGCTTATTATAAATACAAATAACTATTAATGTGAGAGACTTTAATTGCATTTTAAATATGAATTAATTCAAAATAAATATGTTAAATAACAAAAATGTGTCTGTATTAATACAAAGATATTTACATGGCTTTGTATTGTTATTTTTAGATCTAGTGCCTGAAACTACCCCAGTGTCTCACTGAGGAGTGTCAAAGCAATGAAACCATTGGTCTGGGGTTTGGGTGTTTAAATGCTATCTCTTGCTAAGAACTTATCACAAAGCTTGTTGAGCAATTAGAAAAGCTCTTTGTTTATATTTACATGATTATTTAATAATTTTTAATAAAAGTCAAAAAACAAATAGATAAATTTATTGAAGAAATAAATAAAATATATACAAACAATATTTACAGTAGAAAAAGAAAACTAATATGAAATAGTTTATTTAAATATGTTAATTTATAAAAATATTAAATAAAGGAAAATATGAAATGAAACAATGATACATGTAAAAAACATATTTCAAATTGCTTTTTAAAGAGAGATAAAAACATAAAATTAATTATATATACTCCAAGACAAATAGAGCTATTTATCTACAAATTAATATTCAAAATCAAAAAAATATAAAATTATATTAATAAAAAATAAAAATATCACAGATAATGGAATTAATAAAAGACAAAGGAAGATATATAAAAATAAAAATTAATAATAATGATAACTGATATTAAAATAATAAAGAAAAACATTAGATTTATTAGATGATAACTATATAAATAATAACAGGAATATTAAAATGATATAAAATGGAGTTTAAGAAATCAATTGTAAACTTATAAAATATTAAAAACAATTGCATAAAAGACATGAAAAACTCAATTGGTGTAATATTGAAATAACATAAATTAGATAAAGTCTTCTATATAAATGAATACCAAATTAATTCATATATTTGAAGAAAGTGGTATAAAAATAATATATCTAATACTAATAGTAAAAAAATAAGGAATCTAATAAAAACAAAAATTTGGGCATACAAACAATACTAATTTCATAAAATTAGGATTATAAATAATTTAAAAGAAAAAGAAAAAATATATAAATTACAAAAACAAATATAGAGGGATAAATAATACAGGATAAAAAATAATAATTTTTTTTTATGTTATAACAGAAGAGTACAGTGAAAAATAAATAAAATTTCACAAATTATTATAAATAAAATAGTTGGCTAGGTGTACTGCTAGTGGCCACAGTATGCCAACCAACTACTCCCGGAAAATGTATGAAACAACTGCAGTGTCCTCTTTTATTTAGGCTTCATTTTTGTAAAATTATTTATTCATTATAAAACCAATAATAAAATTTGACTTTTATTGCCTAAGAGAATTAAAAAGTTTTAAAAATTACTAAAAAGAGGACTTTTTTAAAGAATGTTTTCATAAAGAATTGTTTGCTGCATGTAAGTGAAAGAAAATTGGATATTAGCATATGAGAATAATATGATAAAAATGCAGAAGGTAAAAATACATTGTACTTATATAAAAATAAACATCAGGTAGTAATCAAAGATATATGACAGTGGATGAAACTAAGGAAAAACTGAATCAGTAGAATGGGGTAGAGAAGATGGTAAATAAATAATTTCTTAATAAAATAGAAATGTAAAGAATATTATTTTGTAATGTATCATGATGAAAGAAAAGAGGATCATTATTATAGAGAGACTGGAAGAAGGAAATTGTAGAATATATTAATAATGGAGTTTTGAAGAAAAATGAGCTATTTTGGTAGTCCAAGGGGTTTAATGTGAAAGAATGTAAGGAATAGGTGTTGAAAATCACAAAAATTATTCTGTATAACAAATCAGCAGTGAGATGCATTATGAAGCACTATTGTGGAAACTAACAGTTCCTACATGATATATTAAAGAAGAAATGATTTCATATGGAATTGATAAATTCCCTATTTTATATAACTTCTTTCTTCTCCCTCTTTTTATGCCTCATTCTAATAGAAATTTCTAAATATCTATGCTTCAAAGAACATAGTAACTATAAATACAATTTATCCAAACCACTTTGAACCCATTTTAGCAAAACTCTTTATTTGTACATATATATACATATACCTACATTTCAACTGTCCTGCAGTCTTCTTCAAAGCCAGTTCACTTTAATCTCTTAAAAAACGTTTTTAAGAGATTAAAGTGAATTAAAAAGTGTTCAGAGTGGTTTGGATAAATTGTATTTATAGGATATTATAGCAAAATAAAATAAAAGTATGATCTTGATAATATTTCTGAACATAGTAACTACAATTTACTTTTTAAAATCTATCCATTTTTATGATTAGCATTTATTTTTTCAATTCTTCAGCATTTGTAATCTTATCATGTTTTGCAACTTTATACCACCACATTCCAGACAAATATTTTTAATCAATCTTTTTTTCAACTTTCATTTTCTTGTTATTCCACACATGAATATATTCTCTTATTAAAAGCTTGCTTAGCAATTCTAACTTAAGATTTTTTTCCTGTCTTTCTATCACTTATCTAACTTATAAATTATTTTAGGATATTAATCTAATGTAGTATTTTGTTTCTAATTGTTATACTAAAAATTCTGTATTTTATTGAATGTGTATTTTGTTTCTATTAGCTTTTTATTTAAGCACTTGTCATTAAGAAATTAATTTTAAAATTTTTTTAATTAAATATTTATTTATTATTTAACTTAAAAAATGTATCCAAGCTATATAATAATAATAAATAAATATATCTTTATTTAACACACACATTCTAGAATATATCGTTATTTAACAAACATATTATAGAATATATCGACATCTATCTGGATAAGATTTTTCTGAATTGTCCTTTTTTTTTCCAGTGGCGCTAAAAAGAAACCATTTCTTGCTGTGGATCAATTAGTGGAATTTCTAAATACTTCTCAAAGGGATCCTCGCTTAAATGAGATTCTCTACCCTTTTTACACTCCTGCTAGAGCCCAAGCTATTATTGACCAATATGAACCAAATAAATCTTTTGCTCAAAAAGGTAAAATGTTTTGTTGAATTATTATATTCTTAATTTAGCTATATACTTTATAAAAAGTGCATTAATATTTCTTAATTTCCCTGTCTATTCCATTGCCTATATAGTAAATTAAAAACTTCTTTAGATATTTAATATACATAAATATAAATTAAATGCAATAAAGTATACTGTTAATTACAAAAAGAAATTGTATCTTCCATATGTCATAGCATCGGCCGGGCGGCGAACCTACAACAACCTTCTGCGCTGACCTCTCGGCTAACAACGCTTGACTATCTCTACATTCTTTAAATGTGAATATTAATAAACAGAATTTTATTCAAAGTTTTTATATGTTTATAACTTTGTTTTAGAGATGAAGAAAATAAATCTTTATTTTCAACTTTCTATTTTTTTACATAATGCATCCTGAAATATTTTTTCTAATAATTATATATTATTTTTATTGGCTTTAATAAAAATGTCAATAAAAATTATTAAGAAATTGTCTAAGAAATAAAAGTGTATTCGTCGATCTTATACATTTTAATAGGTTCTACGTTAATTTTTCTAGTTCTTTTCATTTTTAATTTTATAAATACAATTTAATTGTTAATCAATACTGTCTGTAATAGTTTTACTAGAGATAATTTTATTATATAATAGTATGCTTATCTTTAAAGAATTTTCAAAAAATAAATTTATGGTTTGGTTTCAGATTTTGAAGTTGCTTACAGTGCCATCTAATATCTTTATTTATAATCATATTCGACACTGTATAATCTGATTTTATGTGTGGGCTGAATATCTTTTTCTTTTTTTAAAAAAAAAGACGCTTTTAACTGAATCCTTCGATAAATTTGAAATTTTTATATATTTTAATAGTAATTTTTATTTTCATTTTTTATTCCCCACCCCGTTTAAACACATCCCTTAATAGAAACATCTGAAAATAATTAAATGTTTTTATTCATTTAAAATAAAGAAAACTTCATTGCGTTATTTATCTGTTAATAACCAGGTAAGCACAAAGAATTTAATCAATAGAGTTTCATAACATTCCCCTTCAGACTATTTTAAATGTCAAATTTGCTTGAATTTTAACAAAATAAAAAAAAACTTTCTCATTTATGCTTGAAAACATTTTTAATTTTAAAAAAATACTTACAAAGTTATGTAAATTTATGCACAGTATGTAAATAAATTTAATTAAAATTATGCTATTTTAAGTTTTATATAAGAAAAGTTAACATTTTTATGTCCAGATATATTATCACAAGCCGCCACTTTCAATCGAATAACGTTACTTCAAAAAAACAAAAAAGATAAATAAAGACAAATTAATAATAATATACTAGATGTGTTTTCCTTAAGGTTTGTGAAGAGGATATTTTAGTTGTATATTGCATTATTTCCATTATCTAATATAAGTATTAAATGTCTTTCGAAAACTTTAACTTTATTTAAATATTCATACTCATTACATATGGTTATAATAGCCTTAATATATATTCAATTATATGTAATAGTATACAGGTTAGTATTATTCTCTCCTCTTCTCCAGATGTTAAACCACTAAACATCACATGATCACATCTCTTATGCTAGCACATAACTGTTATTAAACAGGCAAAACTCTCCATACAGTAGATGTGTGCTAGCCTAAGAGATGGTGATCATGTGATGTTTAGTGGTTTAACACCAATCCTGCCTAATAGGATAGTGGTTACTATGGTTGTTAAAGATCCAAAGACACCAAAATGTGTGGATGCTGAACTGAGTTCATCTCTGTATAGCTATTGAGCTTAGATTTAAAATATTATTGTGTTTTCCTATTTATTCTCATAGTTTTGTAGTTAAATAGAGATAAAAGGTGACTGCTGGAGGGTTGCATTAGATCCTAAGATCTAGGTACAGTGCTCTCAGATCCAAGGCTCCTCACTGAGGAAGGCCACAAGCTAGAAACTAGTCTGGGGATATTGGATGAGTAGGCACTAGATGGGAATTTTATGCACAAGATTTCTGGCATCCATTGATTACTCTGGTTGGCACAGGGTAGCAACTACTTTATGGAGAGTTTTGCTTGTTCTCCAGATATTGTTGGCCTGACCAGTGACAGTACTAGCATGGGAATCGAACCTGGATCCTTAGATTTTTTAGTATTGAATTTTAAGGTAGCACTCTAACCAACTGAGCCATTCTGCCAAAGGAAACATCAGTAGAAATTTCATATACTTATTTATGAGGTTCCTCCTGATTTCTCCACTTTTTTCTAAGAGCAAAGTTGATTAGTGGTTTCCATACACTATGTATAGTCACACTAGGTTGACTTATGAGATTGTATGCCATTGACATGTGAGCAGCTTCTTTAAATTTTCTTTTTTGTACATTTTCCTCTTTATTCAATATTTTGGTATTTTCCCAATTGAATATATGTTTACTGGTACATACATAGTCTGGTACCTTAGACACATCTGTTTTTCTCTTCCAATCATTAGTTTGAATTCTTGCAAGTGCTTTTCAATGGGATGACAGGTCTCTCCAATATACATTTTCCACATTATGCAGATTTTTTCTTTTCAGCATTTCAAGTTTAGGCTTCCTCATAATGTAGTATATAGCTCTGGAAAGCTGTTCTGATCTTATACTGATTGCAGATTTTCCTTAATTTGTCTGTTACTTTTTTGCATGTATGGGAACATTATAGTACCAATAATTGTTTTTTTTTTCTTTTGATGATTCTTTTTGTTGTCTATTTAAGGTTTTTTTTTAATAACAGCTGATGGATAACCATTTTTCATAAGAGTTGTTCTATATAAATCTTTTATTTTTTCAAATTACTGGTTTTTGAACAAATTTATTTTGCTCTGTTTCATAGTGATAGTATAACTCCATGTTTCTGGTGTGATTGAATGTATAGTCTAATTATTTTGCTGTATGTGTAGGTTTTCTGTAAACTGTAGTTTTGATTTTGCCATGAGAAAGTCTTTTCACAAGAGCATCTAGGAATGCCAGTTTTGTTTTTGTTCTGATTCTATTGTGAATTAAATTGAAGGGGATATGTTGTTGATGTGTTTTCAGAAAGTTGTTTAGTGCTTCACCATGTGGCCTGTTGCATAGTGAAGCCAAACCTTAGGTGGGTATGGAGTAGTCTTTATGAATGTGATTTCATGTTCTTCCATGTAAATATTACTAATCTGAGGTGACAATGGTGAACCCATAACCATTCTTCAATTTTGTTGGAAGAATTCTGTGTTATATTGCAAGTAGGTTGTTTTTATGCAGAATATTAATAATTCCATAATATTATCAATATGAAGAGTTGTTCTGGTTTATAAGCTATTATCACCATTTAATCTTACCTTATAATAGACAATGATTCTTCACATGGTACATTTGTGAATAAACCTTCCACATCAAAGCTTACAAGTAAACCATTTCATTCAATTTTCATATTCTTGATTAATTCTACAAAGTGTCTAGAATTTCTGACAAAGGACTTGGTCTTGTATGCCAAAGGACTAAGAACTTTGAGAAGAAATCATGATAAATTTTGGCGAGGTTGAATTTCTAGAATTAACAATAGGTCTTAATGGAATATTATCCTTATGGATTTTAGCTAGCCCATAAAGATGAGGAAATTTGCTGAAATGATGTTAGTTTACTTATTTCTGATTCACTGAAGTTACCTGTGATGCTTTCTGAGTAATATTTTGTTAACTTTGTTTCTGAACTCAATATTGGATTTTTTTGCCACTTTTCTGTATTGGTCTGCTGTGAAGTGTCCTTGTATTTTCTTGTCATAATCAGTTGTATCCATTACAATGCATTGCCTTTGTCAGAAGGGAAAATAATTGTAGATTTATCTATTTTGAGAGATTTACTTGCTTTCCTCTCATCATAGGATATATTTGACTTCAATTGTTGTTGCTTGTCAAGTGTTCTCCAGTGTAATTCTGCTGCTTATTCTAAAGGCAGTTTTTGAGTGATTTCCTCAATGACTGCTATTATATCTAATAAAGAAATATTGGATGGTGTTATGTCAAAGTTAAACCAGCATTTGTTAGATGTTTAGAACTGAGGTTTTTAACAGATGAAGCTAGTACATTGTTTGGTACATTATGATTTTTGATATGCCCATGTAGATTGGCAAGTTTTTTTTCTTTTGGCATTTTTTTTCCTTTGACCATGTAATATACAATATGATTTTTTTGCTGCTTGAGAAACATTTGTAAAGTCTTCATCAGTAAGTTTATTTTTTAGAAAATATTCTACATTATTAATGGAATGCAAGGTTTGATACTTGGAAAACCTTTGAGCATTTATTGTTTTTCTTAACAGAGCTTTACTTACTCTCTGAGTAATTTTCTCAGCTTTTTGGAAGTCAATTGGAGAATTTACTTGCAAATATTAAGGAATTATTCCTTCAGATTTACATTTACATAAGAAAGTTAAATGATTTTCTACTTTGGCCAGTTTTAGACATAATTTTTCATAATGACTAAAGTTTGATATAGTATTGGTTCATATCAAATACCTCATCTTTTCCTGAAGATTTGTGTTGATGGTATTTTAGTTGTATTTATATATTGGACTATTTTCATTATCTAATATGAATATTGAATGTCTTTAGAAAAATTTAACATTATTTAAATATTCTAAATGCATTCAACTGTTAGTAAGACAGGTTAGTATATGAACAATATTTTGAGAGATATTATTCTCCCCTCTTTTCCAGGTGTTTCTGGCTTGACCAATGATAGTACTAGCATGGGAATAGAACCTGGAGTTTTAGATTCTTGAATATTGAATTTTTAGTTAATGCTCTAATTAACTGAGCCGTCCTGGCACAGGCAACAGTCACATGCTAATACTGTCTCTGATCAGTCCAGAAACACCTGAAGAAGAGGAGAGAATAATACCTTTCAAAATGTTGTGCATATACTACTAACCTGTATGCTATTACTAATAGTTGAATGTATTTGGAATATTTAAATAAAGTTAAATTTTTCTAAAGACTTCCAATACTTATTATATTAAATGATGGAAATAGTTCAATATATAAATACATACTAGTGATGTGTTTTGTAATGATTATACTCATCAATCTATGAATCACAACCACATCCACATATAGAGCAGGCTGATGCATTTTTTCAATTCTTTTTGAAAGACTTCAATACCAAGGCCAATTGTACATTACAAATGCATTCTATTCTCAACTATATCCTCCCATTAAAAACACACAACATTGCCCTTTTTAAAATGTTTTTAAGATAATCTTTATATTGTAAATGGGGTCTGCTTCTTCCACAAAAAAATCCTTCTCAATTTCCTTAAAAATCCCAAGAAAGATAATAGTGGGACTTTATCATATTGTATCTAGCATTATGAAGAACATATTAATTGGTTTTAGGATCTCTTCCAATGTATTTTTTAGAATATTATGTAGCACTCTTTAATAAAATCTTTCTAATGTCTTTGTATTACCTATATAGAGTTACTAAGTCTCATTCCATACAATAAATTAGACAAAATAACAATTCTATTTGCAGCTGATGTACTTGCAGTAGTTATTTTACTGTGATTAAATATACTATCTTTTAACTTGCTAAATGTAGCAGCAGCACATTGGAATCTGGTGCAGTCCAAAACATTTAAGTCCATTTTGCTACTTATAAAATTAGCAAGATATTTAAATGGGCTTAAATTCCCAAGTTGAAAATCATCCAAGCTAAAAGTTGCTGAAATTTTTTTTCAATTATTGGCTCATAAGGATTTAAGTTTTTTTTAAACAATAATTATTAAATCAAAATTTTTATGTTTTATTCAAAACATCATCCTGAAACTGGATTAACAATATGCTGATGATTATACTATCCTTTCAAAATTACCTAAAGATTTTGTTTTTGCTTTAAATTGATTTAAATTAAATTGTATTAATCAAATCTGAATTACATCTTGATTTCTGGTTCATTAAACCTTGTTGATTCTCCATGCACCATATTGAATTCTCTTTAAAAACTAACCTGAGACAGAAGTTTCACAATAACTTCAGTTTTAATAATGTTAGAGCAAAAAATGTTACATTGATAGAAACTAGAAAAACTAAGAAAGACAACAAGGCTAAAACAAATAGTGATAACCATTTAAAAAATAAGGAAAAAAAATTTCAACATCCAATATAATTATTGCTTTATTGTTTGTTAATAATTTCTAATTTATCATTAACTAAGCTTAAATTACATCTTCATTGATAATTTCTTTGTATTCATCACAAAATTATCTTTCAACCCATATATAATACTTCTTACCTGAGATAACCCATAGCTTCAGAATCCCCAAAACTAATCACATAAGAATTCTTCATTTTTATCTTGTACCCCAAAAGTTAACAAATCTCAAAGGTGTTTATAAGAAAAAGATTCATCCTAATAAAAGATGCAAAACAAATCATTTACAGAAGATAGATATGCATATGTCATCGTAGCAATTGGCTTCTTGTCTATCTAAAACTAGAAATTGTACATTACTGTCTGTATCAATGATAAAATGAGTTTCATCTCTTCATTTTATATTTTGTGTGTACATCAGAGATATTTATATTTTTTATGCACACTAGTGATGCTATCTTACTATATTTATTGTCCCATGGAGATATAATTTATTTGCATGTAGCTCATTTGCTAGCTACAGACTTGAAAATAATTTGATGCAAGATGTGGCAAAACTACTGATTCTACAGCATGAGTATCAAGGCATAGGCAAGAATCAGAATTTGATTCTTTGCCTGCATGTAATTCTATGTGATATATGCATAACCAGTGTTTAACCACTACACACACACACACCATTTGAAATGTCTCTTTATTGGTTTTAAGGGTTTATATTTTCACATGGTATCAACTGCAACCTTTCTGTACATTTGATAATCAGTCTTGAAATTTACATTGCACTGTTCTATATATATAAATCATTACTTATTTGTTATACAAACATAAACATGCAAGTGCAAACACAAATACAAATATAAACACATAAATAAATTATTAAACCTTTGAGAATCATTATGTCTATAAAATAAGGTTGCCTCAAACTTGGATCAGAGACCCAAAATTACACTGTACAAAAACCACTTTCATTTTATTTGAATACAAATGTATATACTATATAATAAAGAGCATAAATGATTTAATATTATATAATTTATATTATATACAGACAAACACAAACGAATTAATAAATTATACTATTCAAATAATTAAAAAAAAATTAAATATTATTCAAATAAAAAATAATGACCAATATGGTTTATATAGCATTGAAGGCCTTGAAATATGAATCATCAGTGTATTTTTAATCCATTTTATAGAGTAATAAGACTGATAAAGATTTTCTTCCTTTCTTGCTATTAAAAAACCAATATTCTCCCTAAATAAAATCCATTTTAAAACTAATAAGACTGATAAAGATTTTCTTCCTTTCTTGCTATTAAAAGGTGTGAAGGTTGCCTTGACAGCAGTGAGAAATATTGATTACTATATTTTACTGTAAATGTTTAAGTGGTTACTGGTTGGATCTTAATTATATCATGTAAACTAGTAAACTGACTAGAAAAGAAAAAAATTAAATGCACCTATTAATAAAAATATTAATAAAAAATTCAAATTTTATCCAATTTCAAATTGTGAATATCATTTTAAAGATGGAATTAAGCAGCAATGAATGTTGGGATTTCTGTTGACATCATGCTTATAGTTTTCATGCAATTTAAAAGTGAAAACAAAATTTCAGAATAGGCTACAGCAGAAATATTTTACTAAAAATGACTAAGAAATGATAAAATCACAACAACCCCCAGTAGATAATAAACCATGGATAAGTATGCTATATATATCAAAACTTTCCCACAAAATATAAAAAAAAAACATCCTACTCTATATATTTAAAACTTCTCCTAACTTCCAACAGACTACCAAATAATACCAAAGACAAAATATTCCATGATCAAACACCTCAGATCAAGTATAAAATCAAGTACAGTAATCTCGCTTGCAAATCTGTATACTATGGGGAGTCTAAAGCAAATGTGCCACCAGAGGTCTCCCAACACAAATATTTGCATAAGCTAGGCAAAAATAAATTGGAATATAAATCTGTTTTCTTGGAGCATGAGCCAAAATATGGCCACATTTTTCATCCATTAAATGTTAAAATTGTTTGCAGGAGTGAGGCATGGTTTATTGCTAATAACAAAGAAGCAATTAATAAAAAAAGAGAATAGTGTCCAACTTTTCAAAAAATGGAATATTTAAATTACTAATTTAAATAAATTAGCATTGTGCATTTAAATGCATCACATATCACTCCTGGCTTCACCAGCCAAAAGCACACTCAGTTACATTTAACAACATTAATATATGGAATAAATCTTAACTTAGCTAATGTTCAAAACATTTAAGAAAATTTTACTAACATGGATATTTTAGACCAAACCTAAATGAATAGCTAAATTAGGCATATCAGTATAATCTACTAGATTTTTTGTAATCATTACTCAAAAGATGATCAAAATTATTGTCATCATACAAAAAATTGTCATCGATGGATTTAATAGAATTATGATTCAATTTTTAATTAAATTATTTTCAAAGCTTTAAAAAACTATCTAAATTATATCTTCTTTGCAGTTTTAAACCATCAATAATTCATTAACTTCCGCCTTTAAATATGTATATTGATTATGAATTTTTGTGTTCAGTTATTAATTTTCTAGCAGAAAATGTTGCATGTTTTCTTTTAACCAGTTCATTAATAATAAGATCATTATCATGATTATACTTTTTTCATGAACCCAAGAATAGATTTACATGTATCCATAACACTTTCACCAAAATGATAGTCCTAAAAATCCAAATTAGAAATTTTCCTGTGAATATGATTGGAATAAGATCTATTTTCTTAGAAGCTATGATTTTAACCTCAGAACATATTAATCTATGAACTGTTCAGAATTTGTAAAAATTCATATAATTTGAACTTCTTGATTCTGACTCTAAATATAATGTAATCTTTTTAATGTCTGCATTCATGTTTTATAGCAATTATTTGGGATTCAATCCAAATATTATGCAAAAGTTTAGTAACAGCAGATCATTAGGATTTACAATATTGATACTATTATTGCAAACAATTTTTGAATGAAGTTTATTGTTTGTTTTATATTAAAATCTCTAAGAAGAAAAATTCAGTCTTTCATGGTATTGATGTAAAAATGCTACTCAGTAAGAAATAAATATGTTCTTTTCTGAATTTCTTTGAATCTAACATTTGAGCATATGAACTAATAAAATGAGCACAAATTAATTTACAGGTGTGACCTATAAAGAATTTACTTTTTAGTTAATATTTAATAACACCCAAGTCCTTTATCAGTCAATGACAAAAAAATATCCTCAACATTAATGAATCAATTTAAATTATCTTGGGAGCTTTTTACATTGTAAGGGAGGCAAATGATATGAAATCCAATATGACTTGCAATATGCTGTTGCAGCATATAATAAATCAAAAAGTACACATTTTTTAATATTGGGAAAACTAATTCATCTAAAGAATTTGTATATAAATCTATTTATTATAGAAACTCTGGAATTGTTTATTTAAGAATGTGCTATAATGTTCTGAATATATAATCATAAAACCAATTGATATGTTTTTCAATTTGTTTTTAATCTATTACTATGAAGATACATTTCCATTGGATGATCCTATGAAGTACATGAAGAATAAAAGGGATGTTTTGGGTTAACTTAAACAGATTTTTCTTGGTGATGCAAACCCATTTATGATATAAAATGTGCAAAAAGCAGTAAAGTTAATTGGGAGAAACAATAAAAAGTTGCCAATGATCAAGGTATTATAGTCCTAAGGGGGGGAAAGTTTTTCATAGAAGTAAGTAAAAGATGATAAAAAATGTTATAAGAATCAGTGTATGATCATCATCATTATTATCAACCATTGTCAGTCCACTGCAGGATGAAGGTCTCTCCAAGTTCAATCCATCTTCTCTGATTTTTAGCTTCTCTTCTCCACATCATCTCTGCACACTTTCTTATTTCATCCATCCATCTCACATGTGGGTTTTTTCTGGGTCTTTTACAATCTAATCCGGTTTAAGATTTCAATGGACCATCTATTATCATCTCTTCTAGCAATATTTCCAGCCCAACTCCACTTCAGTCTCTTAATTTTTTCAATGAGGTCAGTAACACCTGTTTGTTCTCTTACCGATATATTGCATTTTCGATCTCTTCTTGTTACACCCAACATGCATCTCTCCATACTTCTTTAAATGGTCTGACATCTCTGAATTGCTCTTCTATTAAGTGTCCAAGTCTTATATCCATAAGAAAGAACTGGTAAAACACATTTATTAAAAACCTTCCTTTTCAAAAACATAGGCATATTTCCTTTTAGTATTAAGTTATTTCTACGAAAAGCACTCCAACCAAGTTTAATTCTATGATTAATTTCATTCATTATGTTTCTATCTGTATTAATAATCTGACCAAGGGATTTGTAACTGTTAACTTCTTCTAAATCATCATAATCAATCTTTATTTTCATATTTTGAGAAAATCTATTAAACATTACTTTAGTCTTTTTAACATTTATCTTTAGTCCTGCTTTCCTACTTTCATCTGATAACTCCTGCATAAAACATTATTTGCAAAAACAACTACATCATCTGAAAAATCTAAATGACTTAAATAATCCCCATTTTCTTTCACTCTTTTAGCTTCCCATTTTAATCCACAAAATACTTCTTGCAGCACTGCTGTAAAAAGTTTTGGAGATATGGAGTCACCCTGTCTTATGCCCTTCTCAATGTTGACTTTCCCAGTATGATTATGTAATCTAGTTGATGCTGTTACATTTTTATAAATATTCTTTAAAATATGACAATATCCTGGATCTATACCTTGATGATCCAATGCTTTAATCACTGAAGAAATGTTTATAGAATCAAATGCCTTTTCATAATTTACAAATCCAAAGCATAATGGCAATTCATATTCATTTGTCCTTTCTATAACTTCTCTCAATACCTGGATCATCTACTGTACTAAAACCACTTTTAAATTCAGCTTGTTCTCTTGGTTTGTGGAAATCCAATGTTCTCTGTAGACGAGTTGTAATTATCTTGATAAAAATTTTGTGTAAAACTGATCTTCTTTATCACCTTTTTTAAATATTAATATTAATACTGCATTCTTCCAATCATCTGATGGTACATTATCATTTAGACATTTGATATATAACTTTGCTAATTGTTTTTCTATTTCTTCACCTGCTTCTTTTAATATATTAATTATAATTTCATCATTACCTGGAGCCTTGCCTTTCTTCATACATTTAATTGCATGCCTCAGTTCATCATTTAAAATTCTGGGCAATTTGGAAAATGTAATAGATATAGGAGTCACTTGTTTTTTATTACTATATAATTCTTGAAAGAAGTATTCTATCCATTTCATGATGTCATCTCTCTTTTTAGTAATAATTCCATCTTTTTTTTTTTATTGAAGATATAAATTTCCTACCAATCCCAAAATGTTGTTTTACACTCTTAAGATTTCTATTCTTTTCTACAGCTTTCCTTGCCATTTCACAGTTATACTTTCTTATATCATTTTCAACTCTTTTCTGCACCATTTTACAAAATTCAAGATATTCAATTCTTTGTAATGCATCATTTTTGTATATTTTCATATTCCTTTTTTTTTTCATAAATTCTCTAGTCTCAGTAGAAATATTATTGGTCAATTGCTGCTTTTTTCTACCAGCTATCTTTGTTGCAGTTTTTAAAAGTGTATCAGTTATTTTCATATTAATTTCATTCAAATCTGAATCAATGTTCAAAATCTACTAATACTTGAAACCGATTTGTAAGTTCTAATTTAAATTCATTAGAATGTTTCTGAAGATTAGGAATATCAACTATAAATATTGTTTTTCTTAATAATTTTTGTCTTTCTAGTTTTGTTTTAACGTGTATCTTACATCTTACTAATCGATGGTCACTTTCTGTGTTAAATTTATTAAGAACATTACAATCTTGAAATATGTATTTTCTGTTAGTCAAAATGTAATCCAATTCTGCTGTACCTTCATTTGGATGCTTCCATGTCCATTTCCTTTTAACATTTTTCTTAAAAAAAAGATTCATAATATAAAGTTTTTCTTTTTCTGCAAACTCTACAAATCTATGTCCTCTCTCATTTCTATTACCATAATCAAAATTACCTACAGCACTTTCATCTTTCATTTGTTTACCAAGTGTAGCATTAAAGTCTCCAATAACAATTTTAAACTGTTGTTTACTCTGACCAAAAGCCTTTTGTGCATCCATCTAAAAATGTTCTACTATGTCATCACTATGAGAATTTCTTGAGACATAAATCTGAATTATCTGCATTTGGTATCTGCTATTAAGTTGTATAACTAATCTTGCCACTCTGTCCAATACACCATCAATCTCCACAATATTGTTTTTTTATTTATAATGAATCCTATTTCACTTGTATTTGCAATATTTGTACCTTTATAATAGAGTATATATCCACTTTTTAAATCAATTATCTCTTCACCTTTTCTTCCAACTTCACAAAGTCCAATAAGGTCCCATTTAATATAAGATAGTTCTTCTAATTCTTGCAATTTTCTTTCACTTGAAAGTAATCTGCAGTTGTAAGTACCTAAATAAAAAGTCATCATCAAATGACAGCCTGGGTTCACAATCAGGGAATTCTTATCACCCTCCGCCTTTAGCCACCAACCACTTCCTTGGTTGGTGACTTTACAACCTCCTGGGAATAAGGGCCATGATTTATTTTTGTCTGTCATAATTGAATATATATTTATATTGGAAAACTATTTAGCATTTACACAAAGATTCATTCTGCCTTCTCAGGCAACTGAGAAAAAAGACCACGATGTTTCTTGATCTGAAAGTCAGAGGTAAAAAGCCAATAAACTCGCCATGCTGGCTAATGCGGATTGGTGAGCAGCCCATCCATGTTCGTATACTATATGAATAATCACATAGTAATAACAGCTGCAATGACAAGAACGTATGGAGTGAACATTAGGAATTTGCCCTGCTCGGTTTCTTTAAGGCCTCCAAGAGGAATCAAAGGGTCTCCTTTCAGTTAATGGCAAACTCTTATCTACAGCCAGTGTATGATATAGGGTGATATATATGAGGAATATATTTGTTGTTGGATTGGTTTATATAGTCATATTTATATATCTTCTTGTCTTAGAAAATCTATCTCTATTTATGAGTGATGGCTAATAATGATAATTGTACTTAATTATACAAGCCAAACATATAATTATGCATATAATCTGGATTATTTTCATTTTTCTTTAGCTAAGGATCTTCGCGAAGAACGAGAAGAATCCGATGCAGTTGAAAAAAATCATGATTGATATATATAATACTTTTTTAAAACTATGTTTGACTTTCCTTTAACCATTAGTGTCATATTTAAAGTAATATATTCTTATGAAACCATTAATTTTAGATTATACATTGGATGCTTTTCTTGACTTTCCTTCCAGACTATTTACATTCTGACCCGTTCTTAAATCTTATTAACAACTTAATGATAAATTGATTAATTTAAATGGATGGAAATAAATCTTATATATATAAACCTAAAGGGTGAAAATATTCAATCAAACTTTGTGTTAGAGATTTTTTTTTTTTTTCAATAAAAAAAAAAAAGAAGAAAATTCATATTTAATTCTACAACTGTATTCATTTGATATATATAATTTAGTTCAATGGTTAGTTTTCTACCTATATAAATATATATGAAAATCCCCAATGTTTAACGCTAAACTGAAATAAATATTCAAATATAAATCATCCCACGTGGATAAGAAATTCAGCGCCGTCCTCTGTGAAATAAATATATTTAGAGTCCGTATTTCAAAATAGTCATTCTCAAAATGATATATATATACATGTGTGTGTGTATATATATATATTAAGCCTATATTAGGTAAATTAAAAATATTGCACATGTTGTATTGTTTATGTAAAAATTTGAGTGAAAGAATGTGTCTTAATATATGATTTCACAAATAATAGTAGATAATTTTATCCACTGTTATTTGTGAAAATCATCTATTGAGATACATTTTCTCAGCTTAAATAGTAATGATGTCTCCTAAATTGGATGGCTACCACGAGATAACAGTTACTGATGTATTTATATACTGAACTATTTCCATCATCTAACATGAGTATTGAATTTCTTTAGAAAAATGTAACTTTATTTAAATATTCCAAATACGTTCAACTGTTGGTAATAGCACACAAGTTAGTATATGCACAACGTTTTGAGAGATATTATTCTCCTCTCTTTTTCAGATATTGCTGGCCTGACCAGTGACAGTATTAGCATGGAAATTGAACCCAGATCCTTAGATTCTTCAGCATTGAATTTTAAGGTAGTGCTCAGTCCAGGTTCAATTCCTATTCTAGAATTATCACTGGATAGCCCGCAACATCTGAAGAAAAGAGGATAATAATACTTCTTAAGACATTGTGATTATCCTGTATGCTATTACTAATAGATGAATGTATGTGGAATATTTAAATTAAGTTAATTTTTTTAAAGGCATTCAATACTCATATTAGATGATGAAAATATTCCAACTTATAAATACAACTAAAACACCATCATCACAAATAGCTCTATTGGTAAGCTCCATCTAGTGATCATTAAATGCAAGCTTAAAAGCAAGTTACAAAATTTATGACTTGTTTTATTAATTATTATAAGTGTACCTTTGAAGGCTTTTGCGATGCTATATTGCAGAGGCTATTACTATACGGTGAAACAGTTGAATTCAGACCCATTTATATCTGGTTTGTAAGGCTGGATTTGAAGACATTTACATGTCTGAAAAGTTCAGGCTTTCAAATTGATAATAATGTGTTTTATAAGTGCTGACTTTTGAGTTAGTATTTTAGATCTAGTTTCTAGAGTCCCAGCACTCCATTGAGGTGAGCCATAAGCTCGAAACCGATTCGTCTGGAGATAGGGACTTTCCGATAGAGATTTTGAATTCTTTCTCTTTCGGCACTTATAAAATAAACCTTGATTAGAACTCTTGGTAAGCTCCATCTAGTGATCATATATATATATTGAACCATTTTCGAATATGTGCATTCAAAACACCGGTCTCTTAGGCAGAAGAACATACTCGGAGAGTATGTATGCCCAACCGATAGCTATAAAGTATATAACTAGCGTTACATTTCCAGGACATAGCTTCTTCTCGGCTGTTGAGTTCAACGCCAAATCCAAAGCACTTTTTTGTTTGTGTATAAACATGGGCTCCAGCTGTTTATTCTAAAAGAATACTAAAAGAATAGACAACGCACTTTGAACAGTGGCCACTAACTCAATGCCTAAATCCACAACTATCTCAGCTGTTTGTAATCACTAATAGATTATACTTCATTAGTGGTTAAAAGAATTGATAAAAGAATTGTAAAAGGAATTTATAAAAGAGATTGATAAAAGAATTTGGTAAAAGAATTGATAAAAAGAATTGACCGACAAATAAAGTTTAATTTTAAAGACAATTTATTAACTAACATTTATTTACTAAATTTAAACATTTTATAATTCTAATAAAAACACACGCATATTTTTAAATTAACATTTCTAAACTAGTTTAAATATTCTTGTATATTTTCATAACCGAACACTGGTATTTATCTAATTTAACCAATAATATTGATATAAGGATCACGCACATATTAACTCATGCACACACATAATAATAATAAAGTATTACATAGCATTTGAAATTTAAACACACATATCAATAGTTCATTTATGTATGATATCGAGTTCATATAATTAGACTCTTGGAGGATTCGCACGAATTAATGAAATGCAATGGCTATTACAGTATAAACGAAAATAAGCAAATGTTTTACCTAGGATTTTGAACGTAGATTTAACACTTTGTTTTCTTCTTGTTTGTTGTTTCTTCCAGTATGAATGGTTCCAGTATGAATGCTTCCAGCCGGCTGGGACGTTTCCTTGATGAGTTTCCTTATTATTCACGATTATTACTATTGGAGACAATTAGATACTGACGGAGATTTTCTAAGTTGTTACATTGACATTATTTCACGGGCAGATCTTGCTGTTTTTATCGGACTTTTTAGGCTGTGGAGAGGCGTGAATTTCCAAAATCTTCTCAGCACTGCATTTTGTTTCTGGGTATAATTAACTCAACTGATTCAATTAATTTAAAATAAATAAAGATAAACTCTTTCACCTTAGATTCTTTATTAAAAGTGGTCAAAATACTTTTAAAAAATAATTATAACATACACCAAATCATTTAAAAACTTGTTTTTTATTTTTTTGCCACCAAAATGAAACATATATTAAAATAGATTTCCAACGTTTTGACTATTTCTTTATTTTTTTCTATAGTCTTTTTCAAGGAACTAAAAATATATAAAAAGGAGAAAAAAAAAAAAAAAATTCATAACAATTTTTAAAACAAACAAAAATAAAAATCCTGTCACATACACATACTATTTTGGAAAATATATTCTTTACTTACTATGATTTCTTTTCCCAACAGCTTCCAACTTTACATTTTGCCTAAATGAACATTTTATTGTTACAAAATATAATTTTTTATTATTATCTTATCTTCAATTAACACATTTCTACATTCCTTTCTTGTTAAAAACAAAAACATTCTATTAAATTTCATAAAAAAAAAAAAAAAAAAGAATTTCCCTCTCTTCTCTTTTCCTTTACATTATAATATTCTATTCAGAACAGGATTTAACATCTTTATGTATAAACTTTCCTTTTCAAATCTTTCTTTTTGTTTAATTATACATTCTAGAGGGGTAATCTTAAAATTGACATGACCAAATTTTTCTTTATGTAAATATATTGCTGAATTTCTATCTGACAAATGTTGTTTTAATCTAGTTTTTAAAAAATTCTTTGTATTACCCACATAAGATATATCTTTACCATTATATTTTAAACAATCCATACATTTTATACAATAAACAGCTTGCATTATATTTGAAAAATCAACAAAATCTCCTTTATTAATTAAATTATATAAATTACTTTTTTTCTTGTATACAGGATAGATACTAAAACCATATCTTTTATTAAATCCATGAAACAAATTTTTTATCTTTTTAAAAATAAAATTTTGAACCTTAAAACCTATAAAAAATGTATCATCACCAAAATTTTTCTTTAATTTTTCTCCATTTTTTATTTTATTTAAATTGTTATTTGAAAAAAATTTTAATACAACATCCCAAGGGTAATCATTTAATAAACATTCTTTTTTTATAATATTTAATTCTTTATTTAACAAATTTTTATTAGAACAAATTCTTATTCCTCTTTTAGTTCCTTGAAAAAGACTATAGAAAAAAATAAAGAAATAGTCAAAACGTTGGAAATCTATTTTAATATATGTTTCATTTTGGTGGCAAAAAAATAAAAAACAAGTTTTTAAAAGATTTGGTCAATTAATTTGTGAACTGCACTCAATTAATTTGTGAACTGCACTCACTCAATTAATTTGTGAACTGCACTCACTCAACTAATTTGTGAACTGACTACTGTCCGATAAAAAAAGGTCTATTTATATCTGCAACGTGTTGTCTTCGTAATATCTCGTGCAAAGATCTGTTGTCAAATTCCAGTGATAATCATTTGATAAACGTGTTTTGGAAGATTGCTTAATTAGTAATAGCCATGCAATAAATAGTGTTGTTTTATTTTATTAATAGCCATTGCCATGTTTTTAATGATAATCTTCTTTTATTTCACATACATTTTATTTATTTACAAATCACACATATATACGCACATATATTTTTAATACAATTTACTATTTAGTTTTAACATTATTTTTTTCTTTAATTAAACTTGAATGAAAAGAGATTTGTATGTTTTAACTTTTTAAATTATATTTTTACAAATACTAATAAAAACTCTTTTCTTCCTTTTATAACCCTTAGTTTAATTTCTCTAACGAAACACTCCTCTCCCCTTCTGAAATTAACGATAGAAAACTATTTGATTCTTATCCTTTTCTAAAACAAACTGCAATAAACTCTTAAATGTTTAATTTTATGTTTTTCTTTTATGAACGATTATTTTAATAATATAATTTTAGATAAAATATTTGATTCTTATCATTTTCTAAAACAAACTGCAATAAACTCTTCAATGTTTAATTTTATGTTTTTCTTTTATGAACGATTATTTTAACCCTTAAACCGCTAATTTTATCATTGGTTGTATCAGATAAAAATCAAATCTTTTAATTGGCCAACTCACAAACTGAAGACAAAGCCTATTGTTAAAACATATTCGCTTATAATATTAAATTCAACTCAGATACGTTTATAAAAAGTATATAATTAATTTTTCAGGTCATGAAGAAAACGAAAGTTCTTTCAAAAATAAATTGCTATTTATTTATTCTAAGATATTCTATATCGGCAACATAAAAGTTATAATGTAAACAAAAAGATCGACTTTTACGTTATAGAAAAGTAAATATTTCTTTTTACTACATCTTCAATATATTTACTTAAATCTTCAATATTTTTCGAAAATAATTTTGTTTTTTTATTATTCTCTCTGAAAATTATGTTTAATTTCCATAAATATTATTTAATAATAATTTAAATCGTATTCGAAATGAAAATCTCAGCGTTTTTCTTTATTTTCTTTGATCAGGCAGTTTCTTTGTTCTTTCCAGCCAATCAGAATGTCTTTTTCGGCTGAGAGCATGCTAAGAACCAATCACAAATAATGTTCCTTCTTTGTTTAGGTTTAAATGCGTTTTTTTTATTTTTTACTTCTAAAATAAATCGGAAGATGTCACCATCGTACAGAACTTTTAAAACGAATTCAATACATATTTAACAATTTTATCGTATAAAACGAACTAAGTTAGAGTGATTTTAGATGTCGACGAGGAGTCTCGTCGAGCGCGGGAAAAGGGTTAATAATATAATTTTAGATAAAATTATATGTGCCTATATCAATATAGGTACATTACACTGCCCTTCCTTTTGAGAGTAAAATGCGTCATTTTTGACCATTTTATCTCTGACAACATTAAATCTTAATTTATTATTCTTTCTAAGTTTGCTTTTTGGTATCTTTTCCTTTTCCATGCTAAGGGCAATCTCCAATTATGCTTTTCTTCTTTCTATGCTGGTAACATTGCTTACAATGTTCGTTCTGGATAATGACCATGAGGACAAACTAAATTTGTGGCACAGGGATCTTTTATAAACGAAGCTTTGGCTGCCGATTCTCTTGATCGGACTTTGACTAAGAAAAGGTGGCTGCAAATGGCAGGAATTTCAACTGTCCATTTCCGACTTACACCCTGGAAAACGAGGTATGAGATATGGGGATTCTCCCCTGAAAAGTGACTTACGACTTACTCTGGTTGTTGCCAGTGCACTTTTTAAAAGAGGAATGATCCCGGCCAATCCGTTGCGGGTACTAGAACCTATCCAGTCGAGAGCTTTAAACTTAATCCTTATCTAACTTATTTCAATACTACCCTCATCCCTTTAGATTCGAACCCTTATACGCTCCTAATACAACTTAGATTGAGTTTCATTTATATTATTTTTAAATTCATTACGAACATTATTTAAATATTTAGTTTTACACTAATCTTATAATATTATCTTTAAACTATCACGGACATCAATTTACATATTTATTTATATTACAATATTACTTTACCCCATTACTTTAACTTATATATTAACATGCATGTACTCAGAAAAAAACTATTTTGCTTTATTATGATTCATTCATTATTATTTTACTAGAGATTTTTTTTTTTATCTTGATTATTTTAAACAATTTATTTACATCCTTTTCTTAACTTACGGTATTCAAAACAAACTTTTATTTTAACATGCGTATATTCAAAAAACTATTTTATTTTACTACGAATATTTTATTTTCTACAGGTATATTATACTTATTTATTTAACTTGTTTTTATTTTATGTATTTCCATTATTTTATTCATTTATTTAATTCTACAAACATTATTTCTAAATCCTTAATTTGACCCATTTATTTAACTTGATTTTATTGATTTTTATTTATTTGAACTGTTTATTTACGAACATTTCCTTAATTAATATGTGCGTGGAAAAAAAAAATCTTTTATTTTGCGAAGCCTACATTATTATTATTACTTGCAACATTTCATTTATTATTATTCATTCATTTTTAAATTTATTGTCTTAAGTTTTAAATAGAAGTTTCAGATTTAATTTATTAGATTTATTTACTTTAGAATAATCATATTCATGCTCATTGTCCATTTCCGGTCCTTTTTGTTTATTTCCTTTACTATTCCGCCCGTTTACTAACTCTTAAACTATGTCCGGCGGCTTCTTTTTTCTTTCTACAAATTCTATAATATAAACTAACTTTCCTCTCTTATCGGTTCCGCTTTTATATTTTATTGCTTTATCTCTTTCTCTTTTCGTTCTGTTTTCGACTTCGTAACTCAGAAAACCTTTATACCTAGACAAACTCCAAATTACTTCAATCTGGGAATATTTTTTCTACGCTTTCTCTTTGTTTTAAATCTACGTCTACAGTGAATGCGAACATTTACTTTAACGTTTTTAAATTTTTGTAAAAACTTTTCTACACTATCTACTACCTTGAACTTATGTTTGTCTACTTTATTTATCACAATGCTATCTGATTCTAATTCAATTTCTACCTCTTTCATGACCTCAACTTCCTGACTTTCTTTAATTAAATCTAACTCTATAACTTCTTGGTTCTTCTCTACCTTTACCGTTATCTCACATCTTATTTCTCTTACTTCTGCTCTGAGTTCTTTAATTTCTGTTTTAACCTGACTAATTTCTGCCTTCAATTCTGCTTTGAGTTCTTCTTTGAGCTCTTGTTGGTTTTGTTTAATTTCTTGATGCATTTCTTCCATCATATTCATCATCATTTTCATCATCATTCACATCTCAGATACTTCTTCTTTCTCCTTTTCTACTAACTGGGGATTTTTAAAATATATTGGCCTTTCTTTTGGATCCATTTTCAAAAACTTCAATTTCAAAGTACTAGCACTTATGTTAAACTAAATTTAAATACGACTTATTTATTTATTTTTCTTACTAAGACGGAAACTCATGCCAACTCCACCCTTTTAGTCCTTTTCTCTACCCGATCTAATGCTTTAACTCTTCCCAAATATCAGCTGTCTCTGATTTGATAGCATACATGTCAAAATCTCTTTTCATTTCGAAAAAAAAAGTTTTTGGTCAATTCTTTTTTTTTAAAATTAAAACACTTTTACATACGTAATTTAACTTTTGTATAAAACAAAATTTTCAAACAAGAAACAAAGTATTTCGTTACTATTGTTTCTTAGGTTCAGCCCCACAGTTGGGTATAGCCATTTGAACCATTTTCGAATATGTGCATTCGAAACACTGGTCTCTTAGGCAGAGAAGAACTTACTCGGAGAGTATGTATGCCCAAACGATAGCTATAAAGTATATAACTAGCTTTACATTTCCAGGACATAGCTTCTTCTCGGCTGTTGAGTTCAACACCAAATCCAAAGCACTTTTTTGTTTGTGTATAAACACATGCGCCAGCTGTTTATTTTAAAAGAATACTAAAAGAATAGACAACGCACTTTGAACAGTGGCCACTAACTCAACGCCTAAATCCATGACTAGCTCAGCTGTTTGTAATCACTAATAGATTATACTTCATTAGTGGTTAAAAGAATTGATAAAAGAATTGTAAAAGGAATTTATAAAAGAGATTGATAAAAGAATTTGGTAAAAAAATTGATAAAAAGAATTGACCGACAAATAAAGTTTAATTTTAAAGACAATTTATTAACTAACATTTATTTACTAAATTTAAACATTTTATAATTCTAATAAAAACACACGCATATTTTTAAATTAACATTTCTAAACTAGTTTAAATATTCTTGTATATTTTCATAACCGAACACTGGTATTTATCTAATTTAACCAATAATATTGATATAAGGATCACACACATATTAACTCATGCACACACCTAATAATAATAAAGTATTACATAGCATTTGAAATTTAAACACACATATCAATAGTTCATCTATGTATGATATTGAGTTCATATAATTAGACTTTTGGAGGATTCGCACGAATTAATGAAATGCAATGGCTATTACAGTATAAACAAAAATAAGCAAATGTTTTACCTAGGATTTTGAACGTAGATTTAACATTTTGTTTTCTTCTTGTTTGTTGTTTCTTCCAGTATGAATGGTTCCAGCATGAATGCTTCCAGCCGGCTGGGACGTTTCCTTGATGAGTTTCCTTATTTATTATTCACGATTATTACTATTGGAGACAATTAGATACTGACGGAGATTTTCTAAGTTGTTACGTTGACATTATTTCACGGGCAGATCTTGCTGTTTTCATCGGACTTTTTAGGCTGTGGAGAGGCGTGAATTCCCAAAATCTTCTCAGCACTGCATTTTGTTTCTGGGTATAATTAACTCAACTGATTCAATTAATTTGTGAACTGCACTCACTCAATTAATTTGTGAACTGCACTCACTCAACTAATTTGTGAACTGACTACTGTCCGATAAAAAAAGGTCTATTTATACCTGCGCCTTGTTGTCTTCGTAATATCTCCTGCAAAGATCTGTTGTCAAATTCCAGTGATAATCATTTGATAAATGTGTTTTGGAAGATTGCTTAATTAGTAATAGCCATGCAATAAAACGTGTTGTTTTATTTTATTAATAGCCATTGCCGTGTTTTTAATGATAATCTTCTTTTATTTCGCATACATTTTATTTATTTACAAATCGCACATATATACGCACATATATTTTTAATACAATTTACTATTTAGTTTTAACATTATTTTTTCTTTAATTAAACTTGAATGAAAAGAGATTTGTATGTTTTAACTTTTTAAATTATATTTTTACGAATACTAATAAAAACTCTTTTCTTCCTTTTATTATAACCCTTAGTTTAATTTCTCTAACGAAACACCCCTCTCCCCTTCTGAAATTAACGATAGAAAATTATTTGATTCTTATCCTTTTCTAAAACAAACTGCAATAAACTCTTCAACGTTTAATTTTATGTTTTTCTTTTATGAACGATTATTTTAATAATATAATTTTAGATAAAATTATATGTGCCTACATCAATATATATATATATATATATATAAAATTAAAGATCAATCAACACTTAGACAATCTCAATATCAATAACAACCAACAGTTTGAAATTGTTGATTGTTCTTGATATTGGGATTGTCTAAGTGTTGATTGTTTTTTAATGATTATTTACAAATCCATTTTGTGTCATACCCTCTATCCTTCATTCTTTCTTTCTCTCTATGCTTTTAACAATTTTTATACATCTATTAATTTGCACTTAATGAAGGATTGTCATTATTTAGTTTACATATACTTTTATTTATAAAGAGTCACGTTACAGTTCAGCATAGTTTTCAAGAAGCACTAGCTTTTGGATTTGTCATGCAGCCATGGGTGTCATTCTAAAAAAAACTTATCTCTTTGAAACTGCCAATGATAATAAAGGCACAGCAAACAACAATCTTTGCATTTATCTTGTAATCACTTTGGCATCCATTAAACTCACAATCTTATTTTTCATAAATAAAATACTTAATTCTGATGCAGTGTTTTGAAAAATCATTTGTTATTCTAAAATGTTTGATGTTAATTGTTGCAATACTTTGTTTCTGCTACTATGACTTCTTCTCTGTAGATGTTTTTGTAAACAATCCTTTCACATGTGAAACACATTGATTTTTACTCATGCATTTCTATTAACTATCCAAAAATGTTATTGTGATCAATATATTTCACTACAAATCACTTCTACACTTGAATTAGTGTCATCCTATTGAATATAGTTCTCAAAAGATTCTTGATTCTTGACTTTATTATATTATCAGCTCAAATTAATTTGCAGCTGGTATTAAAAAAAAAAAAAAATTCATATTTACTATTAATTTGTAGGAAACATTACTTTTTGATCAAAGTATATTATATTTGCTCAAAAGCAAGTGGAAGAACTAGTCAATATAGTACTTTCATGCAGTTGTATGATTTTATACTGTAGTAATTAAATATTCATATTTAATGTTATAACTTCAATGTTTAGAAAAAATTGTATATATTTACATGTACCCCTTTATTTTCTTTTTTTAGGTCAACTTTCTGTAGAAGGTTTACTCCAATATTTACTTGGTGAAGACAATTACATTATTACTATAGAAAAGTTTGATTTAAATGAAGATATGGATCATCCATTTTCTCATTATTTTATTAATTCCTCCCACAATACTTACTTAACAGGTAAGATCATGTGATTGCAAATATGCTACATTCTCTGATTAAAGCCAATTCAATGTGATAGCATTGTTAGTGTTATTTTGCCTTGCTTTCCATTCTCTTCATGCTTTAGCTGATATTATAATCATAAATCAGACATGGGTACTGAAAATTTGAAATCCTAACAGCTCATATAGTAATCTAGATTAAAATTTCAGTTATGGGTAACTAGGTGACCACCCAATAAAATTGCTTGGTTGTGGTGAAAATTTAAAGACGTTTTATATTTTGATTTTTACATATATATAATATCTCTGTCTGATTTATTAGTCTTACAATAGTTAGAATATTTTAATTAACACAAATGCATGAAACATAATTACTCACTTCTTAATATTAATATATTTACACAGAGTTCAAAGATTTGATGTTAAAATAATTATGAACTTGATGAATGATTTTTACACATTTGTGGTTAAATAATTGTAAAAGTACATTGTCCTAGAAAAAAACCACACAAAATCTGATTCACAAGACATGATTTGAAAATCACTATTTTTGTATGTATAGAAAAGATTTCACACAGTAATGCAGTGTAAGTTTGTACGATGGTTTTAATGCTAAATTATAATTTTACAGTATTATTCATTTAATAAGATTGATTATTACATTATATGGTTTTATACTTTTCTTGTTTCATGTTTATTATAGTCACGTTGGGTATTAAAAAAACTTAAAAAATAATTCTAATAATAATTTAATTTTTATTAAATTATTAAATTGAAGAGATACTGAAGACAAATTATTATTTTAATAAGTATTTACTATCAAATGAGAATTATTTTTTTTTTTTTTTTAAAAAAAATTATGTCTGTCCGTCAGAATGTAATTTTTTTTTCAATTTCCAATTTGCTGTTCAAGTATTATTTAACCATCAAAGAAATAATTTACAATCTTTTAAACATTACAAATTGTATCTTTTTTCCATATTGTTTCTTCTTTATAGTCAAAAAAAAAAAAATAGGAAAGAAGAATGTGAAAAAAATCTTAAGTTAAGATTTATAAAACGTTAAAAAAAAATCCAGTTTATTAATTTATTCTTCAGTCAGTTTCCGAAATGAGATTTTGTTGTTGTTGTTAACCATTTAAAATTCTTTCGTCATTATTCAAAAAATTCATTATATTAAGCTGCAGAAGTTTTTTTGACATTTACCAGAAAATTAAATAAAACTTCTGTATGTTATTTATTTTATATATTTCTATAAAAATAAAAATATTTAAAAAATTCAAATATGTACGTAAAAGCTCCCTATCTTTACTTCTTTCCAAAGATAACTCTGATTTAGGCAAAAGATCTTCAGAAAATGAAATGAATATCTCAAAAGTAAGGCAAAAAAGTTAAAATCAAGCAACCAAGAAGTCATTTTAGATGTCACTCATACCCTGAACTCTCAATGCAATAGCAATAGAAATCTGCAAGAATTAGAGATGCGGATGGACACAATTATGAAAAATCAAACTTTAATACATGACGCAGATAGAGCATTTGATCCAGATCTGCCACATGATATGTTAGATAAAACAAGACTTGATGCGGTTATTAGCATCAGATATCCAGAACTGACATTAACCCAAATTGAAATAGAAACATAAAATGACAGATGTCACCAAGACAAGGCTGTAGAATCTATTTGCTGATGATTTCATGTCAAGCGGAAAGGTCTTTGAGAAAACTGAATGTTAAAGTTCAAAGTTATTCTAATAATATTCACCTACTAGAAGTGATCAAGTGAAAAAATGAAGCACCAAAGTATCTAGCTGATCTCCTAATTGATGTGATATAGATTATGATATATGTATAGACCTGAGTAATTTTTATCTTTTGGTAGTTTTGTTTTCTCAAAATGTTTTCAATTCTGGATTTTATAAAACATCCCTGAGATTGCATGAGATTTCTACTAAAAACAAATCATATCATGAATATATCAGCAAAATAGAATGGGCAAAATGCATTCAGAATTTTTGTTTTGTTAGTATGTATATCAACAGTTGCTTCCAAGAACTTAAAATTGACCTCTAATTGCTATTCATATTTAAATTATGGAATAATAGACCAGTCTGATTTATAACATTGGTTTATTACCTACACTATATTAACACATGAAAAAATTCATCAGTCAATTTAATTTACTGTTAATCTGTTACCTTGGAGTTTTGTATTACACAATATATATTAATAGTTAAGTTGTTGTCAATTTTGATCTGTCAGTTGGACTTCCACAAAAGACTTCTAAATCAACAATTGCATTGTAAAACTTTTCAGGGTGTTTTTAATCTCTTGGTTGCCATAAATGAATCAACATACACTTAGCAAAACCATGTGTTAAAATTTGTATAACATACAAAGTAAGCGTGGATATGTAAAGAATCAAACCAAGTCAATAAAGCTCTTGATTAAAAAAAATAATTGTATATTTATTATGTCAATAAGCAAAAAATAAATATTATAGCAAAACAGGTAGATATCATTTTTATGGATATTTGTTTTCTGTTATTATTTCTATTGATCTATCTTCCCATCTAAATCTAGTAAGTTATTTCTGTAGAAATTTATTTTCTGTTATATAATAATTTAATAATAGTTTTATTTTCTGTTCATTTTTATATGAAAACATCAGGATATTGTGTTCACAATATTGCTTTAAACATTATTAATATATTAATTTTCAATTAACAAAAATAGGTTTTGCCTACTTGGATGCCATTTATTGTAAGTTTGAGTAATCAGCAGATACCTGCTGAAAATATTTTTAATCCCCATCTCCAGATTAGTTTCTTATTTTATCTTTCACAATAAGGATTTGATATTCAAACTAGAATCAATGCAGTTAAGTTTCCGATGTAGCCATCTTAAATTTCTTTTTACTAATAAGCTAATAGGTTGAAATTTAAAAAAAAAAAAACATAAGGTTTTAAAACAAGCTATTTCTATAATTATATGCAATTGATACCAGGCTCCTAACTTGATAATAATAATAATAAAAAAAAAACTAGATGAATAACTGCATTAATTATAGCTTTAAATCTCAAATCTTCTTTGTAAAAAAAATCTGTGAATGAAGAGAACGAAGATTAAATTGCATTACCATCTGGTAACCATTGATTAGTCAATCTTCCAATAGATGGCATTAAAACAACAAAAAAAATGATTTATAACAGTGGTCTTCAACCACTGGGTCTCGGACCGGCACCGGGCCGCAGAACTTTCCTGGAGGTCCGTGCGCTAGACTGGGAAGAAAGTTTATAATAACAAAATATAGTAATAAGATTTTAAACTTTTAATTAATATAAACAATTTTTATGTATTTTTTCATCGCATTTTTACCCGATTTAAAAAAAAGAAAGAGAACAAAAACAAAATCTAATCAATCATATATAAATTAATTTGTTTTTCTATTTATCACAGACATTTATGGGGGGTAGAAAAAAGTTTTTTATTATACAAACCTCCGGTTGTCTTTTGATAGCCAATCACAGCCGCTTGTAACGTGACTTTTTTTGATCTCTTAAATTTTTTCTACTCTCTCTTTTAATATTTCATTTTTTTTTTTTTTTTGGCTATACGATTTTTTTGGGGGGGATTTAACTTTATTTTTGAAATCAATTTTTATTACCTTTTGTTAAAAATAAAAACCAAAAAATAAGTTCTGTCTCAAACTTTTACTAAGTATATACACCCTCACCACCTCAAAATAAAGTAAGATCAAAACTTTTGACTTTTTCAAGTTTCGTTTTCTTTTTTTTTTTTTTTGTTTAAAAATACGCCCACTTTTTTTTGGCCTATAAGGCGATATTTTTTTTGGCTTTATTTGTATATCGCTAAAATACTAAAACTTTTATTTTTAAAACCAATTTCTGTTACCTTTTTTTAAAAATAGAAACAAACAAAAAATAACTTTGGTGTCTATCTTTTGTCTCAGTGATGACAAAGTATTTTTCAACCCCCCCCCCCCCCAAATAAAAATAAAATAAGATCAAAACTTTTGACTTTTTCAACATTCAGGTGAATAACATTTTATTTTTGCATGTTTTAATAATGAAATAATAAACGTAAAATGCAAGCACATTAATGAGAACGATTGTTATTGTACTTGTTTTCTGTAGCAGTATGACTGCGCAACTCGAGAAAGAGTGTTCAACATGCGAAGGTAAGCAACACCACTACAATACACAATAACTAGTATGCTGTTTTGGTCAGTTATAACAATTATGCTTATCTAAGGCTAAGCAGGTTACATCTTTAAGAAAATTTATCTGTAAACTTCTGCTGGTCCGCGAAATCTTATTCTTATTTTTGCCTGTCCGCAGATGTGAAAAGGTTGAAGACCACTGATTTATAATACTGTAGTAAACTGAGAGAATTAATTGTCTTTGTGTTGTTTTTTAAAAAATACATTTTTTTATAAAAAATATTATTTGTATTGTTATGCTATTATTATTGTAATTTTTTAATAAAATAAAAATTAAGTTCCTATTTTTAAAAATGCGTGTGTATATATATGTATAGAGAGTGTTCTATATTCATTTATATATATAATATTCAAGAAAAGTAAGCCCTAAGCATTGGCTATGCATAATTTCTCTGCCCTATTTATCATATATACATATAAATTAAGCACCGGCGCTATATAATTTCTCTGCCCTGTTGTTGCTAAAAATTCCATCAGCTTTATTTGACAGAAAAAGAACTGTTTCAGCCTAAAGACCAAAATTGTTATGAGAGTGATTGATTAAAATGAATAAAAATATAACTTTGTCTTGAAAATCGAAATTTTGCTCAACTTTAATAAAGGATGTTTCTAAACATCTCAGCAAAATTAAAATTTTCTCTTCTTATTATAATTATTTTAATGAATATATAAAAACGTCATTTTCTATTCACAAAAGCTGATAGAATTCTGAGTAAGTAAAAGACAATTTAATTAGAGTTTAATCTCTCTGAATCTTAAATATTTCTTGGCACTATAATATTCTAGTAAACCAGTTATGTACTCTTTTTTTATTATTGGTACTTGAAACAAAGCAATTTTAAGTTTATGCAATTCCAGGATTAATAAATATGTTAAGCTACAGGTTATTGTAAAATCAACTGGAACTAATCACTATATAGAAGCGTTATTTCATTAACAAAATAGAAGTGACTAAAGCTATAATGCCAAAACAATGCTTCTTGATATAAATTTGTTCACTATGAGTTATCTTTTATATGATTTAATAATTAACTAATTAAAAAGTTCTTAGCTGTTTTTTTTTTTTGCCTCTTCTTAAAACATAGGATTGTGTCTAGTATGTTCTGACCAATCTGAGCCTATTGTTACTTTAACTAAAATGTTGATTTGAATAATAGAATTTCAGAAAGAAATTTTAAAAAGTCAATAAATGTTAGTATTGAACTCTCTGAGTATAAGCCAGAATAAGGTAGAATATAAATTTCTGTTTTTAGCTACATGAGATGGACAAATATAAACATCTTTGTCAAGAATTTGACTATAGGATATCTAAATCGAGTATTCTCTTTAAGTATGATGTTAACACTTTTTTTTTGGCATAGTGATGATGCTATCATGTGTTTTTCCACTGAGATGATTATGTTATGAAATTTGTATGTGATCCAAACTTCTTTATCATCAGATAGATTCATAACTCGGAACAAGATATGATTAAAAGAGATTTTCATTTAGAATTAGATTTGACAATTATAAAAATTTTTATAGCAGTATAATCAAATACTGTATCTCATATTTATTTCTTGTTCTGGACTATAAAAATTTTGATGATCCAACTTATTAACATAGATTTTACCATACTTCCTATTATATCTGTTTTCTGATTTCAGCTAAACAATAACTGCAATGAATAATTTCATAGAACTATATTATTGTGAATGACTTGGCATAATGAAAAAGTCTTGATTTAAGATTTTTATGTTATTTTTATTAATTAATTGAAGATAGAAATTAAACAAACTTTAGACTAAGGTACTTCTTTGAACAACATATATTCAAATCAGTGAATCATGATGTGCTCTTTAAAATTACTTATTATTCATGAACTTAATAGTATAAACCATTAGTTCGCTATCTTCTATGTATACAATATTAATAAGTTGTCCCTGATTTTTTATTAACTTAATAACATATAAATTACATCTGTTGAAAGTATGAAATTTAATACCTCTTAGTAAGCTATTGATCGAATTTATCATTTGGAAATGGCCTCATGGACAAGTATTTTTGTTAAAAGAAATGCCTGATGATTTTGTCACATGGCACCATGTGGTTGCTTTATTTTTGAATAATGGAGGAAGTTGAATTATGGCAGTATAGAAAAATTAACTGCTACTATGTTTAAATATTAAATGGTATTATGAAATTGAATATATATTTCTTACCTATAATGTAAATGTTATCAAAGAATTTACTACCAATTTGATTTAGAAATGTAAACTGTGTTTGAATACAAAAATCACTAGATTACACTAAGAAAATATTGTTACTTCTTCAATCTTGTTTATGGCTTGCAAACTAACTGGTATTTTTCCTTTTCTTCCAATTCTAGTTAAAATTGACTTTTTTTAATGTTTGAAATTTTAAGTGATATTTCCATGATCAAGCAATTTCTTAATGTAAATGGTTTCTATCAACATTTCTTAACTTATTTGAGTCACAGTTAAATTAAATCTATTACTTTTACATTGACCTAACAATCTAAATTAGGATTTGCTATAAATAAAATGCAATAATTATACTCTTTCTTATCTTTTTTAAACCAATAATCAACATTGTAGATTATAAAGAACAAATTAAAAAATATTTAAAACTATGTAACAATTGCATTTAATTAGAGAAAACTTTTTTCTTTGATTTCCATTATCATTTTATTTTACTCAAAATATATTTTAGCTAATGCTTTAGATGAGGATTAAAATAAAACGTTTTTTCCATAAGAAAAACTCTAATTTTTTTATATATATAATTTAATTAAAAAATATTATAACTTGAATATATTTTCCAGATGATAATTGGGTAAATTATTTTTAAAAAATCCAATATGTGCAGGTATTCTCCTTTACTTTATCTCTTAAATAGTTATATTGTAGATAACACCGGTATGTGTTGGGTGCTCCCTTTCATCATTATTAATTATATTTTTGGAAGATGGTCTTATTTGGCTTCAAGTGATTGGAACTGAACTTATGTTTCTTGAAAAGGAACAAATATAATGTCATGATATACTTTAATTGATGAATCAGGAAAAATAGAAGGATTCGGCCATCAAAATCAAAAGTTTGCCATCATCTTTAACTGTTCAAAATCAAAAGTATCCTGTTTGATATTAATAGAATATAGGGAATAGATATTAATTGTATTCAGTTTTAAAACAACTGCTATAATTAATATTCTCCTTTCACAAGTTGGATGCAAACTCAGAAAAGAATGTTATAATGTAAAAGCAAGAAGATTGTAGCCTTTATATTGAATACGACTGTCCCAAATAAAGTAATCAAAGCATAGATTAATAGATGGGGAACATGTTATTACTATGCACATGTAATTAAAGATTGGAAATGTTGATGCATAAAAAACAATCTCTTTGTCACAGTAAGCATAGAGAGATGACCAATGGTTGAGAAGTTTATGATGACAGGATTATATACTAACTTACTTGACTGAAGATAATAAAATAAAAAATAATAGTGAAGATAATAGAAAAAGGTTGTTTGCATCGTGAACCAGTGATGCTATTTGCTTATTCACAATTAACTCACATATAGATTATTTTACTACCCATCATTTGTGAACTCCAAAATTAGCCTGAATTCAGCACCTGACATTGTTTAGAGTCAATAATATGAAACTATACTATAAAAATTTTATTCTTAAGACATTATTTATTTATTCTAAATTCATTTGAAGAAAATTTTATTTTTGAAGAATATAAAACTGAAAAAAAAAATCTATGGGTCTAATAATGAACACTAATACTACTGATAATTATAAAACAATGAATATCAATATTAATGGAAAATTAAAAAAAATAAAATTGAACTATCTCAAATTTTAGGAAAATCTACATAAATATATGTAGGGAAATTCCATCACTTCACACACTAAAGAGCTTTTCTTTGGATCAAATAATGAACGAAAAAGATAATTCAGTGCATAATAGTTTTTATCACTTTAGGAATATACAAGAGGAAGAATTTCCACCTTTAATATATGCGCTATAATATTTTAATAAATAATACACATATACGTAACAATCTCAGGGAAAGTACTAATTCTTTTGGAAATATTTAAAAGTGTCACAGAAAGTATCAAAAAAGGTATAGAATTATTATATAAATAGCACAAGTGTATCATCCTGAAGATATTAAAATTATGAAAATAAAACTTTCTGTGAATGTTAATAAAATAGAATGAAACGTGGGGGGGGGGGGGGGTCAAGATCATTACATAATTTTTAACATGTTTTTATTTGTTTAAAATTATTATTATAATTTTAAATACATTTTTTCTGTAATATTTCTAAAATTAATTTAATGTTTTTAGTTATAAAAATATGAAAAGAAAAAAGATTCTTTAACAACCCATTGCAGAACATCAATTTCTCTAATTTGTTCTCTAAAGAAAAACTTTAAAAGAGAAGACACTATTTACCACTCTATTTATTTGATTATCTATTCTGGCGATGGTAACTATGTGTTAGAAAAGTGATCTCCAGCGCCTGCCCCTTTATCACAGATATAGTCCTAGCAACTACCCTCTGAAACTCATTTTGTTTTATAATTATTTGATGATACAATTTATTTAACTTCTCAGTATTTAGAATATACATAATTAAAATATTATTTGTAATTTTATCATTTCGTAATAAATTATTTTTCCTTAAAATTATTTTTCCTTAATAATTGCAGCTTGGTATTAATTACATTTGCTTATTAATATTTTGTCAATATTATTTTTTTAAAATAATTAGATTTTATGGCATTAGAGGGCAGCATAATCAAAAGATATTACAGGATCTTTAGCAACAAGAGAATATACACGTAAATGGAAAAATATGGTTGATTTAGTCTGTAAATTATGTAAGGAATGAATAGAAAATATTAGGCATTTGTTAATTGAATGTAAATGCTTGAAAACAGAAAGGGCACATGTAATGAAGTTATGGGAAAATAAATATGAAAAAAGTGATTATACAGAAAGTAGATTATTGATTTTTATGCTGGGTTTGGAAAAAGGTAAGGGGGATTTAGATATAAAGGCTGTAGAGTTGACAAAGATTATGTTGTGAAAATGGGATGGAGCAGAATATGGGAAAAATTTGACTAGGGAATGCAAAATTAAGTAGCTAACAAGTTTTTCTTGGTATAATTGCTGAGAGATTCTTGACTTCGTTTAAGGAGTAGCTACAGTACATCACATCACATCAAGAGTTTATATAAGTGTAAAAATAAGCTTTATTCCTACAACGCTAGGGAAATCACAACCTAAATAATCATTAACTTTACATGAAAATGAAAAGCCTTAGTTTTACGTATAAGAAGAGTTTTTATCGCTTTCATAATAATATTTTAATAGTTCATATTTCTAATCTTGTATGCATATATATATATCAACATATCCGGTACCAGAAAGTATAAATTGAATTTTTATTATTAAAAATAGCATTATTTTGAATTAGAAGTCAAGCATATCAAATATTTTTAATAATACTTAAATATGGATTTTTTCTACAGTACAGGCTTTTTCATATCTGCACTTCTATGTGTAATATATAGGGAGTTTGAACCCAGACTTTCACATGACCCTCAACCATCCATGCTATCTCATACCATTGATACACTTGATCACACATATGTTGAAAAGATAATCACCAATATCCGTATTTCGTGCTAAACCAGCACTCATCAATTGGTCCAGATTATCATCTCCACACATATATACAATCAAAACTCAGCTTATATTAAGTTAGCCAATCTTCATACTTTAATGGATAGGCTTCAAACAACTCTTCAGCCATCCATTTTATTGAAAATCTGATGATGGGATGCTCAAAGCCCACCTTAGTGCCAATCTTCTCATCCTACCCATGTTGACCACAACCCTGCCCCCTCATGTACAGGACATAATCCATTTACATACATATATGGGGGGTGGGCAAACCTTAAAGCACTATATTTTGGAAATATGAATTTTTTTCTACAGTACAGGCTTTTTTATACCTGCACTTCTATATGTAAATATAGGGGGTTTGAACCAGACTTGCCATTAAAGTATGAAGATTGATTATCTTAATATAAGCTGAGCTTTGATTGTATATATGTGTGGAAATGACAATCTGGACCAACTGATGAGTGCTGATTTAGCACAAAATATTTATATTGGTGATTATTTATCTTTTTGACATGTGTGTGATCAAGTGTATCAGTGGTATGAAATAGCATGGATGGTTGAGGGTCATGTGAAAGTCTGAGTTCAAACCCAATAATACTTAATATAAATTTTAAATCTTTTAATGTCCAGTACTTCACAACTAATTTAGACTGACGAATACAGTCTGTATTGTGAACGTGTTTCATGAGATATATTGTAGTTAAAGTCATCGTAAATAAAATGGTAGCTATTATTAATTTATATCAGGCATACACAATTTCAGAGTTTGGGGATCTGGATCAAAAATCAATATTATTGAAAACATCTAATTAGAAAAAGGAAATCTCATTCTATATTTAATATACCATTTAAGTTTGGTGAAAGTCTATTCTAATAAAATAATAATTACCAGATGCTGATAATTATTTCAATCCTCATCATATCTATCCAATGGCCACTGCCGATGATCATTTAGTTATATTTTCAAATTATTTTTTAAAAAATAATATTTGGGAGAATATAGGCTTATTTATGAATTTAAATAAAATATATAAATACAAGTATAATGTATATACTTAAACTTGATGCAATAAAAGGGATTTGAACACAGACTTTCAAGCTCCCTTTAATCATCCACTGCATCTTATACAGCTAACATACATGTGAAAAAGATAAATGATCTCCAATATACATATTTCATGCTGAACTGGCACTCATCAGTTGATCGGTACACAATTGATCAAGATCAACTGATAAGTGTCGGTTTAGCACGAAATATGTACATTGAAGATCATTTATCTTTTTCACATGTATGTGTGTCAGTAGTATAAGATGAATGGATGACTAAATGGAACTTGAAAGTCTGTGTTTAAATCCCCTTGAATTTAAATTAACTAATTTGCAGGAAATTTTTAAATATTAAATTAATTATTTTCATTTAAATTTTATGCTATTTGTATATGGTATTATTACGAACTTACATATAATATTATAAAAAAATTAAAAGAAAATATAAAATAGGAATAATACCCTTTTTTCATTTTTAAAAAAAAAATGCAAAAATGATGTTAAGATAGAAAGTGAAGGTCATTTTTCAAATATATTTTTTAAAAGAAGAAGCCTTCCACAACGTTTTCTTTGTAAACAAAAACAGTCAGAGAATGCAAAACTCTTGTAATCTGTCAAAATAAGAGTCATAGATTAAATGACCCATTTCTCTTAAGCTTGTAAGATATAATCAATGAGGATTGCCAATTCTTCAACAAGCTGCGTGATAAATGCTTAGCCAGAGCCAGCATCTGGTTCTGGCTAAGCATTTATCACAAAGCTTGTTGAGGAATTGGCAATCCTCATTGATTGTAATCCGTGTGTCTCAAAATACATTAAAATGCAGAGGATACAAACTAAACTACAACAAATATATCAAAACTAGAGAACATGGTATCTGAACATAGAAGAATTATTATACATATATGTGAATCCATATTGGATTTAACAAAACTACCTTTGAGTGATTAAAATCAATTTGAAGCAGATATTATTACTACACAGAATTGCTGTAATACCATCTTGAATAAATCAGTCATCTCCACAAAGATAAATCAGTTGTGGAGATTAACAAAGATATACACTTAGTCAAAGATTTGTTTATAAATAAAAATAGAAGTAGGCAAGGGGTAGGAAAAATAATAAATGCAAAATATTATTAAAATTTTAGGATGGGCCGACTGTTGGTGCTAATACTATGGAAACTTTGAAAACCCAAAATATGGCAAAATATTGAGGAATATTGAACTATATAAGCATAGTTTAAAATCTCTTGATTCTAATTATTGGAATGGATTGTGTCAAAATGTTTCTTTGTTCTCAATCTTCTGATTTTTAAATTTTTTTATGCATAATACTGACGTACATTAAAAAACATCAAAAACAAAAAATGTTCAGCCAAATCCATTATCTCTCATAGAAAGAAGTCAGAGGAAACCATTTGAAATGTTTTAGATAGTGATGTAATTGTTACTTAATTATAATATATAATAATAAAAAATTTTATTCATGGCATTTCAAATGTCAAGCTCCAGTGATTATTCTTTTATCAAGAAAGTGGTACAACTTGAATTATATATGTGTACAATAGTGTAGGTTTATGTATTATAATTTTTTATGGTTACTTTATACAGATTATGGTGTTTTTTTTATCTTATTAACAATTATTTTTCTTTTGGTTTGTGCTTACTTAAAAAAACTTATGTCTTGAGATTTAAGTAAAATTAATCATAAGATAAATTAATTTTAGACATCACTTTTTTTGCTTTATATAATTGGATTAACCAGTCCATCCCTCCAGCTCAATATTATGTTTATTTTACAGAAATTAAGTATTTTAAGAATTCCAAAATAAACTCTCAGATTTATTTAGGGATATTTGCATATACAAATTTTTAGTATTTGAAATTTCTGCTGCTGGTGTTAGAATGCTGAATCATGAAAAATGGCTATGAATCATGTTCCAATTTTATAATCCCAATTTTATTGTCAATAATTGTATCACTTATATTTATTGCAAATAAGATAGAATTATCCAATTGATTAATTTGTAAACTCTCACCTTCATTGAAAATCATTTAAAGTTTCCTCAGAAAAAGCACTGGTGTCCTGCAATTTTAGATTGCAGTGTTAATATAACCTCTAATTGATAATGGCTTGCACTTTTTAAAAAAAATAGATTTAATGTAATGCTTTTATTGATGTTAAAATCCAAAAAAAAATCTGAAGAGGTCAGCATCTTACAGACTACAATTAAGATCAAAAGATTTCCCCTTTGTTCTTTTGACCAAAGAAAATGCCCAGATGGTGTTTGTATCCTTCTAATCTAGTTTTCACATGAAGATTTTGAAATATAATTTTAAATGATTTTTTGCTTGTTTATAAAGGATTTTTGATTATCGTTATACACTAATTGGTTGATTATTATAAAGAAATACACATGTAAACATTCAATTTATTCATTTATGTTTTATTTTTAAAAATAGAAGTTAATAAACTTGACCATAATATAAAGATAAAAAAAGATAGTGCATATTATGTTATTATCTGCCAAAATTGACTTTGTATTAAAATCTTTTAAAATATAGTACTTTTTGTAAGAAAATGTCAGCTTTTAAAGCAGAATTTGGTAGAATTATCATAAATCTACCTTGGTTCATTCACAATAAAAAATAAAAACCAATTTGTTAATTTTTAGTATGATTGTTTACATAAATATCTATGATGATGTTTATCGGAAATAATTATTAAATTTACAGATAAGTTTTTAAATATTTAAAACTGTCAAATATGATTTTTTAAGAATATTATTCAATTATAAAATTAAATTAAAAGGCAATTAAGTCCAATTTATTGAATTTTAGTATAAAATTTTATAAAAACAGAAAGGTTGAGCATTGCCAACAACTTTCACCAGATTGAACAATAGAATGTGTCAGAATGCAAGAGGATCTAATCTTTTTGACTTTAATTATAACTCTTATTTAACAGTTTTATTATATATATCATACTCTGTCTTTCTCAGAAAATCTCTTCATTTAATAAATAAAAACATTATGACTTACTCTCTGACAGAAAATCTCTTCATCACCTTATGGATACAGAAGAATTCTTCTATCTCTTTGTTAGATTCAGTATTTTGTTGTTAAGATGATGATATTGTTTCTTTTTATGTTAAAAGTAGAAACTACATTTTGTTTAATCTAATATATGTATGTTATAGCATATAAAAAGAAGGCATATTAGTTTTTAAAAAGCAAGGTTATATTCCACTTATTTAAAATTTTATGAACTGATGTATATAATGAACAATATACCATAAAATTTGCTGCTTAAAAAAGATTATTCGTGCCTGATTTATATATTCAATATTTACAAAACTCTCGTCATTAATTTATATTGATTTTATTTTATTTCCCGAAAATCCTCTTTATTTATTTACTTTTTGTTTTGTTATCTTTCAACCATCTTAAACAAAAAATATCACAAACATCAACTCGTTTTCGTCATAATTTTTTATTTCATTGTATATATATATCACGGTCTTATCATTTCTTCTATATCTTTACAAAAACTGTTACATTCTAATAATAAATGTTCATCATTTTCTGTCCAAACGCCTACACAAATCATATAATAAATTTAAATCTATTGTTTACCTCATAGATTTCCTGTTTTAGTTTTAAAAATAAAACCACTTTTTCTCCTCCTATTACAAATATTTTCAATGTCAATGCTTATTTTGTTTTGAAATTATAATAGTGTTTTTTTTCATCAATTTTACTTTCCATAGTATTGTTTTTGTCTTATCTCAATCTCAAACATTTTTCAAGGTTTGAAACAATTGAAGTATTTAACTATTCTGCATTTATATTTTATATTACAAATTTTAAAGTTTTTAATCAAGATCTTATCTAGTATTTGAATATCTTATGTTTAAAAAAAAAGTATAACTTTGATATTACAGTTTCATGCAAACTATTTTATACAGCCTTTTCTCGTGTCATCATTTTTTTTCTATCATTATGTGGAAAATAATTAATTATAAAGCAGAACTATAGTTTTTGTTTCTAAATTAAAAAATCTTTATACACACCAGCTATATCAATGGCCAGTGTTCCTCTAAGAGTAGATTGTCTCCGAGCTAAAAATGTAAGAGTTGATCACACTAAGCTAATCATTGTGCAACAACAAAATACATATAAAAACCGTCAAAATTTAGCATTTATTTGCACATTTATATATAAAACAGTTTATATATAATGAAATATTGAGAACATAAACTTAAAAATAATAACATTACTCAATAATAATAATTAATAATTTATTTTTTCACATAGTCCTTTACATTTTATCCATATTTTATAAACTTTGTGTAGGTTTATCTGTTTTTCTGACAAGATATAATGCTCAATTTTTTTAAATTTTCCAAATATTCGAGTCTATTATGGAATTTTGACTTATTAAACTAAAACCATGTTCACAATTGGGCCAGAAGCTTAAAATTGCACAATATCTAAAAGTACCAAAAGAATTTTATATTCTTGGTCTTTTAAGATGTATGTAACTAAATCATTAAATGATATGATTACTTAAATTTTACATTTTTCTTTTACTAAAAATTTCAAATTACCATATTGTTTTAAAATTATATCTAAGTTTATATGTTTTTTATCATTATTATTTATTATAGATTCATATTTTACAAATAAACATTTTAGATTTTCTTTTCTATGATCTATGTTTAAATTAATTTTCATTGCAAAAAGATCCAATGCATTCCAGTCATTTTTATCTTTCTTTGGAAATCTAATATCCAAATGATTACAAATCAGTTGAATAATTTTAAATATTGATGAAATATCTACATAATTATTGGGATCTAAAATTGTTTAAATGTCCACACTCCAGCAGATATTATTTAGGTATTGCTCTTTTAGTTTATTAATTTTGCCTTTGAAAACTGGTGTACCTTTATTGAAAATAAATTCTTCTTTGCAAAGTTTTGTTTAATACTAATAATTCTGTGAGTACATTTTGAAGAATCACATGTTATTCGATATTGTGGGTTTTTAAGGTTTCTTAAGCAATATCTGTTTATTGGATCATTGAATTCTTTACCTTTTTTTTAAGGAAGTAACTTATTAAAATATATTTGAAATATAGGCATTCTTCATATACCTGAAATTTAATTGGTCGCTCTTGTCTTTTAAATAAATCTTGTGTTAAAGTTTTGTAGAGGTCCCTACTGTTGTTTTTCAGGCGCATAGTTTTAAGGTTATAGCCTTAATAAATATTACATTACTGGAATTTAATTGTAATTATAGGGGATTTGAAGGGAGCTTAAAAGTCTGTGTTCAAATCTTTCCAGAACATTTAATATTTAGATGCTCATCTTACTTCATTAAAAGATCTGGATGACATAATGTCAATTTCTGAAATATTGACCAATTCTTTACATTTTTTAGTTCTTGTAAATGATCTTCTAAGAATTGTGTATATTGTCCTTAAAAGGATTTTATTATCCTTTACAATTGAATTTTTCTTCCATGCATCATTTATTCCTGAGATCTTTCCTGTGAGCCATATCGTGCTGTTGAACTAAATGTGAAATATCTGATAGATGAACAAACAATTTTTTGTAAATGAAGGTTATTCTTTTTATAAAAGTTTTTTATTCCTATTACAAATGAATGACTATTACAGATAATAAGCTTAATAATGCTGAAAAAATTTATCTGATAACTGATTTCAAGTTGTTGATCTGTATTTTATATATATTCTACTAAAATATTTGTACTTTCATTAACCATTAAACAAGAAATAGAGATATTCAAACTTCATCAATAATCTCTTTATGTATAATTAAATTTATACTTTCTATAAATTTGAAGGAATAATTCTCTCTACATCATAATTTGAGAATATTAACAAATTTTCCAACACAATCATTCCACAGAAAATATCAACAAATTTATGGTAGTTGCTAGAATATTATTTTCTATTAGAATTTTAATTTTTTGTCCAGTTACTTGCATTCAGCATTTTCTAATCGATGATTACAATGTTTTAGATTTTCAGTTAAAATTCTCGAAATACCTTCATTGTTTTTATTTCAGATGATAATAACTGAATCAGTGTGAGCTTTTTGTGCTAAATGTCACTTTGAATAGTCTATTTTTCACTCGGGCCTATTTTTTACCTTTGTAAATTTACCTTAAATGACATCATCTGTATTGCTTCAGTAACTAAAAGCATTCCAAGTTTAATACATTAGTTCTAATTTTTGATGATGATGGCATTTCAGTTTCAACTGATCAGGAGAACCAGTCATATTGAAATTCATGTATTTTTAAGTTGACATGATGAAGAATTAGATTGACTTGCTGAATGTTTCAACATTTGTGTGGCCTAAAATAAAATATTTATATGTTGGAAAATTTTTTTAAAAATTAAATAATTAAAAAAAAAATTTCATCACCTTCAAGCTATACTTCCAGTTGGGTCAAATATTCTGCCACAGCAACTGCTGACAGAGGAAAGTCAGTGCTCAATTAGCACTATTATATATTGGCCAAAATTTAATAATATAGGAATCTATTGTTAATTATTTTGGGAAGGACATAATACTATTAAACTGAAGTTCCAATGGTAATTTTTCAACCCCCATTGCATATACAGATCAATTCTATTTATTAATATTTTTATCAAAATTATCTGAATTCAACTTTGTGTTTAAAAACCTACTTGTGACTAACCCATAAACTAATCCATCTGGATCTCCACTGGTATCTAGGTAATGGATGTCCCTGGCAATATGAATTCAATAGATATGAACTAAAATAGAAAAGTATGGTTGTAATACGGTGCATCACTGATGGAGGAAAGATTGTACTGCTGGCTCATGATTTTATTTTTGTCAGAAAACTTATTGAAATCTTACAAAACATTATATGAAATAGTTGTATATTCAGATTTAGAAACAATTGTGCCTACTTCAGACATAAAAAAAAAATTAAACTGACATGAACAGTTTAAAGCATTAAGCTATAATAAGATACTTGAAGTTCTGCTTTCCATTATTTGTTGATTTATCTTGTTTATTGTAAATTTTCTAAGCCATACTTTGTATTATAGAAGTTATGATTTAAAAAAAGAAACTTGTCTTGTTAGATGATTTATTTTAAATATAATTTTATATGGAAAATAGACTTAATAAAATTTGGAGATTCTGAAATGTGAATCTGAATATATATATATATATTCAGATTCACATTTCAGAATCTTCATATATATATATATATTACTAAAAATTAATTTACAAGTGCTACAATTCATCTTCATATTAAATCTTTAGATAAATATATTAAAGATTACTATTAATCACTTACTAAGCTAGAGTTTATAACAGTATTATTAGTAGATATAAAATGTCAACCTAATTAAATAATATATATATTATTATTATTATTATTATTATTATTATTATTATTATTATTATTATTATTATTATTATTATTATTATTATTATTATTATTATTATTATTATTATTATTATTATTATTATTATTATTATTATTATTATTATTATTAAATATAACTGCATTGATTCAGTATAATAGTTGTACCCATGGGTTTGCTCAAATTAGTAGAATAAAAATATACAACATAATATATAACTATATCTGTTGTTTATTTATATACATATTATTTAAATGCAATAATAATATGTGAGCTATCAACAGCAGTATCACAAAAATACAACTTTTTATGATCAATTATACCACAGAATTTAAGCAACTTTTAAGTTTTTTATGATTTTACTTTAAATATATTTTTACATGATTTCCAGTGCTTATACATTTGCATATTATTTAAATGTAATAATAATACATGAATTATCACAACTATATCACAAAAAATATAATTTTTTATGTGTAGTACTACTGAATTTAATCAACTTTTAGGATTTTAGTTTCAATATATTTCTCATTTTATAAACCACTTTTTTAAAATGGCTATGGAATTTTAACATCATGGTATTTTATCACTTTCCATTTGCCGTTGAAAATGTAAATATGTGGAACAAATGAATTAATTTACATATATTTATGAAATCAATGTTTACCTCACTTTACCAAAAATTATAATTCTTTCCATTTCTGTATTTCTTTAAAAAAATCTCCAGTGCCTATAATTTTTTATTTAGTGCTGCCCTCTTTTTTGCATTTCTATAATCTCATTGAAAAATAATTACAATTTCAATGCATTTTTATATTAAAAATTACCAAAATTTTTAAAACAATTGCTATTCATCTTAGTCAAACAAATGCCTCATATGAGAAATCAAGAAATTCAGTTAATATGTACAACCATCTATCTATTGAGAAATTTTGCTTTTTTTTTTTCAATTCTTAAAATTTATGTATATTCTAATATTTTGATTTAAAAAAAAAATCTATAGATGTTTAGTAATTGAAAATGTGAACTTTAAAGTCTTTTAAAATCTGATTTGATGATTTAGTATTGTTCCTTAGAAGTCTTGAACTTTGTTATATTATTTTAAGAAAACATTCCCAATGACTAAAAGCTTAATTTTTTTTTTTGCAAAGTTTATTGAGATTCATGATTATTTTTGCATAACAATTATGTAATAATTTATTAAAAATCAAGATATTATTACATATTTATTTCATACAGAAATGTTTTCTTTTAAAGATAAAGTTACATTTTCTATATAATGTTAACAACACAAATTACTGGGATAGTTATTACAAGCTGTTTGCTAACATGTCATCACAGATAGTCTGTTAAAATTTATTGCAATATTATAAAAATTTAAACATTTAAGGCATAATTTGATAGTTTTATCAAATATTGATATTAGTCATTCACATTTTAAATACAAACATCAAATAAAAAAGATTTTGTTCATTTTCTGAAATTAATCTGTTTTTTCCAATCCACAGTGCTCGCTTTGATTAAAAATTTATTTTTTAAAATAATAGTGAAATTCAAATGTGATTTTACAATTTGTTTTCTTTCTAAATAAAAATATCTATCAAATTTATTAAATTCTGATATATTTAACATTATACTAAAATTAAAGTTGAAAGCTTACAGCAAGTGGAAAAAAAAACTGGCACGGTAGTTTATGTACTTCTCCGCATAAAAAAGGAAAAAATGTGAGATTCAACAAGATTGACACTATATTTTTTGAGTTATAGAATAACAAATTAACTTTTACATTTATAGATTAAGAAGGAAAGGGTAAAGATATACAAACACATATATAAAATCCACTGTCTGCATCATTTGGATTCATGATAGGGAATATAAAATATACACTTTAATGCAAATATATAAATTTGTGTGTGCATGCATTAAAGTATGTTTATATATTATATGTGCAGGCAAAATTTGAAAACAAAATTTAAAAAAGTTCCTAAACATCTTTTAATTAAAAAACTAATATTTTTATCTGAGTCTTTTCAATTCTTGATCTTTGCTGTAATTAATTCAAATTGAAATCAATGAAAAGAAAGAAAATATCTTTATATTATTACCCTATAGAGATTCAGAAGGACCTTTAATTTTTTTTATTAGAACTAGAGCTCATAATATTATACAGTCTAGTGAATCTATGGTTTAGATTTATTATTTTGAGTACTGCTTTTTAATAATTTTTTTCATAGAGCATTATGATATCAGCATATTTTTAATTGATAAATTTTTTTTTCAGTCTGTAGAAAGTATTAATATATATAAATTATACAAATCAAAACTGATAGTTATTTAAATTTTTAGCAAAGCCTGGAATATTAAAAAAAAAAAAAAACAGGTTTATAATGAGAGTAAACACTATTTACTTGTGTTTTGTGATACTCATCTCCACCATGGCACTGTGAACCAAAAAAAATAAAATTCAGAAAATTAGATATATATTTAATCATGAGTAATTGAAATTACAGATATAGAGAACTGCTATGTATGCATGTTTGTGTGTTTATACAGTCTTTCTGAGAAAATGTGAGTCCTTGGGCAACTAATATTTTAGAGGCCCTTCAGAATTTAAAATAAGAATGTGGGGAAAGAGAGAAGAAATTAGAGTTTTTACTTACAGGACCAAAAACAGAACTCCAGGAGCAATTAGTTACAAGTCACAGAAACAAGCAAGCAGATCAGATCCAGATAGCACTTGGATAAGGTATATTCACTCTAGCACTGTTAGTGTGTAAAACATTGTTACACAGAACTGACAGGTGGCTGAAACTATTAGTTCTGCCGGTCACCAAGTGGTGAAGTCACTTTCATTGCAGAGTTGTCAAATTGGCACCTCATCCCTAAACTGCCTTATATTTTCTACTCGTGGTATGGCTGCTTGGAAAAGTTTTTTTTTTAATATTTTTTTGGGAAATGGGCCATGACATCACTTTGCCTTCTATATTTTTGTTTAACATATTGACTTGCCAAGTTGAGTTCCCTAATATTGTGAGGCCTGGGCAGCTGTCCCCCTCTGATTGGCCTTTTATATGTATACGCACACAGGAAGAGTAAAGTTATAAATGTAAAATTGTTGTGAAGAGATAAATAGCCTTGGTGACAACTGAATAACTTCAAAATTGTCACTTCCAGTTATCTGATTATAAGTGTTTAATCAATATTATGCAAATTTTGATAGTACTAGCTGGATAGTGATTTGATGAATAGCATATCAATGGAATCCAAGCTTTTACGTGATCTGTTTGGAGATAATGCTACATTTAAAAAAAAATCAAAAACATGTCATTTCTGTAAATACAAAAATTTAATTCAGAAATATATTATTAAACTTGAATTTTACTCTGACTATCAATTATCACTGAAAAGACAAAGAGAATGCCCTTTTTTTTTTTTCTCTCTATAAAATGATGTAACGTCGAAGTGGTTTATATATATGTATGTGTGTGCACATGTTTATTCATTTTGCTAATAACTTTATTAACCTAAAATATTGTTCATATAAACTTACAATGTTTTATTTTTTTTATATCTAAATGTTTTATTATATATAATAAATAAGCTCTTCTTTAAAATTAATATTTTAAAAAAAATTATAAGGATAGAATGGAAATCAAAGATCACATTGGCTTAGACGGAGAAAAATTATGAACATTGTATTGGAAAAAATGAAAAAAAAGGTCATAAAACTAAATTAACTTTAAAAAAATAATTTCTGAATATATGAAACGGAAAGTAATTATTTGAAATGTACTGGACTAAATGAAATGTAAGATAACTAGTTATACTGAATTTGTAATAAATATATATATAACATTTCTTTAATTATGAAATGAACCCCAAATTATTTTATATATAACATGAATATATGTTCTTATTCCGTTATAGAACATAAAAATTATTTTAAAAATTTGCCTTTTTTCTTGCATCTTATTGTAGGTCACCAGTTAACAGGTAAATCATCCATAGAAATTTATCGGCAATGTCTCTTGGCTGGATGTCGTTGCGTGGAACTAGACTGTTGGGATGGCAAAACTTCAGAAGAGGAACCCATAATTACTCATGGTTTTACTATGTGTACAGATGTTTTATTCAGGGTTTGTAATTTCATTTAATATTATTATCTTTTAAAAAAATAAAAGAAATGTCATTCGTGGGTTTGAATTAGATTTGGTGGGTTGTATACTTATCATAAAAATCGTCAATTGAGGTTTATAGTCATTATCAATTTACAATTTAAAAATAAAGTGCGTATTATCTCTGTTGAAAATATTTAAAAAACAAACTATAGACTATACTTTCTGTGTCTATGTATTCATATTTTTTTTGTACTAACAAACATAGAAATCCAATTGTGTAGATATCACAATTATAAATATCCAAATATATATATATCGCTAAACCAGAAATGATATATGAATTAATTATTCAAACAAAGTTTAAATAAACTAGTCAATCAAATTGCTGATTATATACACATACCATTTTTGATATAATGCTAACATAACCATGCAATCAGGTTCTTCAATTCATGATTTACAATACTGATTATCAGTGGGCTGTGGGTTCACTGCTAGCATCCTGTTATAATATACAAAATATAAGACTGATCAAATTTTAGTGCGTGCGATGATCACATGATCTTGCAGTATTCAGCGTTTAAATATTACAATGAGGTGTCTAAGGCAGAGTTGATGACAGTTACACATTTTATTGACTTAAACAGTAATTAGTATGAATGGATTAAACAGGCAAAACTAGTCTGGGGATATTGGATGACTAGGCACTAGACAGATTTTATGCAGAAGCCTTCTGGCATCGTTTGATTACTCTGGCTTGCACTGAGTGGCACTACTGTATGGAGAGTTTTGCCTGTTTTAATAATAGTTATGAGCAAGCATAATAAATGGTGATCATGTGATGTTTAGTGGTTTAATTAATGAATTAATTAGTATATACTATAAACCAAATGCTGAACTGGGAAAAATATAGATATTAATACTATTCACTCATATTGCTGATAATATCCATTTTCTATCTTTCACATTGTGCTACAATAACCAGAAAATAACTTCTTTCATAATAATTATCTCATGGCTTAGGACGATGTTTATCAGCTAACTGTTCGTGGCTAGTGTTCAAATGTAATATACAAAGTTCTTTACATACAAATAATCATCTTGAGATCTTATAATACTAAAATTAAAAATAATGAAATGGTTTTTATGAGGAAGTTCATATCCATGGATTATAATTCTCTAAAATTTGTTAACTGATTATTGCATTAATCCATGTAAGGCAAAATATTAATGAATATTTAAACTTTAAACTGTTTTCTTATAATATGTTAATATTGTAAGACAACATTATGTTTACTTCATACTTTAAAATCTGGTGTGTATTGTGGTTAGTATTTATATGTAAATAGTTTTGTATATTACAATGAAGTACCAGCTGTGGGCGTGAAGTTAATTGACGAACAGTATTGTAAATCATTAAATAATTGTACTTAAGGGGCTAATTGATTGATAAAGTCAATATTTTACTTTAATAAACCCCAAATAAAAATCTATTATAGGTTAATAGAGAAAATTTGTTTAGCCCTGGGATAATTGTCACTTAATAGTAATTTGATAGTTTCCTGGAAAATTAAATGGCAAAGTTATTTCTGTTTATATGAATATAATCTTTTTTAATTTCCATTCTTTATAAATTACAAATCCATAAAAAATAGAATTCATCATACACAACCCTCTTACCAATTGTAAAGTTGAAACCATGGTTATTTGAGATATCATTCTTTTTACTATATTTATGAATGTCTTAATTAATTCATCAAAAACTGATAGTTACTTTCCTTGAGCATTGGTGATATTAAATAGGGTATATAGTAGGTATGGGTAAGTCATATGGCATAATATATTTCTTTTCTCATGGCATGATTAAAGTGTCTATGGCTGTTTTTAGCAAACTTCAGTGTTAGTCTTTGAATCTGATTGCATCACTACACCCAAGTGTTTTGATTGGTGCTATTTTTGGTGTTTTTAGCCACATGTAATAGATAGTCTTCCACTAGATAAAGTTATCATACTTGCTGTTTTAAATGGAGTATTGAAAAACAATCAGCAAGATATGACTATCGTAGTTATTCAATGGAAAACCTTTATCCAGCAGTTTATCTTCTCTTTATGGAACCACTGCAACAATTCTTGATTTAAAGCTTGGAATATACTAGATTAGATTGCCATAGTTGTTCATTTCTAACCTATATATTCTCCACTTGTTGTTTTTCACACATGTTACTTTACACTGGGATAGTTTTCAAACAACATCTCTATCAGTTTTATCTGAAAACATCTTACTATTTACAGGATTAAATATTGATTTCATAACATGTTGTGGAAATAAATAATTTTAGACATTTTTTAATTATATTATTAGTTGATAACTAAGAAACAAAAAAAAAATATTTTGTTTTTTATTTATTTGTGTTATTGGCAGAGAGAGAAAAAAATCATTACTGACTTAAAAATTTATTGATAATTTTTTTAATTTTAATAACCCATAGTTTTCATTAATGGGGAAATTATTTATTTAAAGCTCCATTCAGAAGGCAAAGGGTCACAAAATGTATTATATTTTATAAATTACTAAATTTTTGCATGCCTCAAAACTTTTTTTTTCTTTCTTTAACAAGCATGTGTCATACTTTTTTTTATTCTCACTTTTGCAAAATATATTTTCTAAATAAAAGTATTTAATAACTTTATATAAAAAAAATGTATAGGCCAATTTTTTACTTTTAATTGCCTAAACTGGTGTAATTCAGTGATATGCATGTTATATCTAGTATGCAAATTTGTACATGATAATTTATACATTTTTTGCATAATTAATTCAAGCTGATATCAGATTTATTTTATTAAACAAATATAGATAGAAAAATTATATAACATTAAAATAATAGTTAAAAAAATATAATTTATTAAAATACTCTCATGACCATGGTATCATTTATTAACAAATAGATCTTCTCAAGTAAAATTCAAAATAGATAAAAGCGAGTATTTTTACAAGTCATCCCATAAGTCATTTCAAAAATTACTCATCTTTAATGTCAATGGCTGTTTTCATGAGATTGATGGCTTCAGATTCAAGAATTATTATCATGTTTTTTAACTCGTGTTTTTAATTCATTTTTATATTAAAAATAATATCTACATTGACAAATAATATTTTATGACTTGTATTCAGTTTATGAATACCAAAAGTGAAATATGCCAACTATTTTTAATTCTACTCTTATGAACTTTAATTCTCTCATTAAGACTCAATTTACTTTGACCTATATAAATTTTATGACAACTGCAAGGAATCTTATAAACTACCCCAGGAATAATTTGCTATCAGTTGACTGTTTTGAATTATTTAATAATGAATTTAAATTCAGGCCTTTCAGCCATTTTCATACCACCCAGTAAAAAACTATTTTTATAAATCAATTTATAAGTTGATGACTTATATGTTGATGAAATAAACTCTTTATTCTCACTACAATTAAATCTATATTATTAACAGATTTATAGATATTTTTATTAAATATAAATATTTCTAATAAATTCATGATTATAACTAATTCAGTGCAATCAAAAGTAAATTGATTTCTCTGAATATGACTATTATTTTCAAAATTATTAAGTTTTCTATTCCTATAACAAAAATTCAATAAAGTCTCTTATGAGTAAAAGGTTGATATCTCTCATGCCTTATCATATTTCTTAAATTTTTCTGTTTAATAAAATGATTACAAAATAAAATATTATCAACCATAAAACTAAAAATTTTATTTTAATAGTCAAGGGTATACCCTTTAATAGTAAAATTAATATTAAAATCAAATACATTCAATCTTTTTAAATAACAAACAAAACAATCATCAACATATTTAACAAATAACTTTAAAGAAACAGAAAAATGGTTAATCTATCAACTGATTGACACAAGTTTTCAATATCTACACTATTAAACCCACAATCATTCTCTAAAACAAACCCATTTATTTTATTAAATGCCTCTAGAAAAAGAGATACAGAATTAATCTAAACTAATATAATTTTTAAATAATCTTATAAGTAATTTTGAAATTGTATCAATAATTTCCCTCCTCTGTAAAATCAAAAGTACATTTTAAAGGAAAATTATTTCTATGAGACTTAACATTAAGAAGCAAAAAATCACTAGGATAGCAACTTAAATGAGTAGCTCTATTAAAATTTTTTACTTTCCATAATTTTCATCATTTCCATCAATGTAGATATTATTTTCTTACCAGGATTAGAATTTAAAATAGAATGCTTCTCATTATTTAATTCTGAAGAAATTCGATTTTTAAAAACACTATTATTCAGCAATCCAAAATGGCTACATTTGTTTTCTTTTAATAATGTAATATCATTGGCCTTCAATCTTTTTTATAGAACTATTGCTTCAAGACAAAAACAATTTTTCTCTCAAGTAATTGCATACTTAATATTACTGCAAAGACAGTTTTATGTCAAATTTATGGTATTATACAGAAATTAAATGGAAAAATGATATTGTAATATAGTCTAGAATCTAATTTTCATTCACAAGATTTTTTTACAAATGGGAAAGAATATTTTTAAAAAAGTATTATATACCTTCGAGTATTTAGCCCTTCTGATTTGATGACATTAATTGATAAAATGTCCATAAATTTATATGTTATTATAATGTAAATACAAATAAAAACATTCAAATATTAAGCAATAATGCTGTATAAATGCTGAAAAATTAAAAGTTCTTAAAAAGTTAATAATTTGTAAGTGGTATAAATATTGATTGAGTTGCACTAGACATGAAGTAAAGGATGTTATATAAGATATTACAATATGATCAACATGGGGAAGTTAAGTTGAATTAGTATCACCTATTAAACCATGTATCATAATCCTTAGTAATTTCTCTAACTATAGGGATTTTATGAAATATTATATTAATAATAACAATCATACAGTCAATTACTCAGAAAGTCTGGTGATGAATCTATAGCAAAGTAACAGGCTGAGCACAAATTTTATTAAATTGACTAAATAATTTTTTCCAATTTTTTTCTAAACAGAAATCTATCCAGGAATCTCTTAAGCTTAACAATATACCATTAAGCTAAACTGTCCAAAGCAGTCCATTGAATGATGATTTATGCCACCTCTAGATCTGCTTCGGAACACCAGTTTTTAGTCATCTTTTTAAATTTCATATTATTTAATTTGGAGATTATATAAATTAATGCATTTATGCAAAATGGCTGGTAGCAAAAATTAATTTGGAAATAGTTACATATATATTATATTAATATCTTGAAGTAAATTTGCACATGGAAAAATTTTTATGCAATAGATTCTTTAATCAAACAATAATAAACATTTCTTAAATATTCTTTAAGCCTAATGGAAGAAATTTTAAAAAATTTTATACTATTTATTTTCAGATATTGAATTATGCTTATGCAGACATTTTAATGATATGGTGTTTTAATGTACCTCTAAAATTAAGATGCCAAACTAAATTATATTTAAAAGTTGGCAAGAACTGAGGAATTTGTCATCAGTCAGAATCAAGTATTATTGCATGATTGAAGTATATTGCTGCTTAGTTGTTCAACCTGCCTTGAGGCAGAAAACTTAATGTACACATATATGTAAAATATATAATCAACAAATAGCTGTTTTAAATATATAACATTTAAAAAATTTAAAATAATTTATTTTATTTATTTATTTATTTATTTTTGTATTTTTATAGGAAGTAATAGAGGCAATCGCCGATTCTGCATTTAAAACATCAGATTATCCTGTGATACTTTCGTTTGAAAATCATTGTTCGTAAGTACTTTTTTTTTATTCAGATGATTACCATTTTATATGCTTACACAAGCTGTTACAACTGAGGCACTGGAAAAACTACTGTATGAAGAGTTTTGCCTCTGTTTACTTTTTTTATTGATCTTATTGTAATCTTAATAATATTTAATACATAAGTAAACGATTAGATATTGTTATTTTATTTCATTATTATTATACTAATATTAGTTTTTTATATGCATTAGTATTTTTCTTAGCATTTATTCAAAAAAAATAATAATAATCAAAGATTAATAGCTCAGAAGGTCAAGTGACGTTCAGACACTAGAAATGACAGATTGAGATTTGATCCAGGAATCTTTAACTATTCAGTCCATCACAGTACCTGTGTGCTAAACTATATAGATCTTAGCATTTATTTATCAACCCTAAACCTTGTGAATGTGTCTGATTTATTTTTGTAGGCAAGGTTACTTTCTAAATTGAATAAAGGGTATGATTTACACTAGGTTAGAGAAATGTTTCCCAATGTGTTTGTCACAACCCATTTGTGTGTCATGGAAGTTCCTTAGGTGTGTCACTAAAATATAAAAATTTCTACTTTAATATAAGCTTATTAAAAAAATTTTGATAAATATAAATATTATATGTCATAAAATTTATTTCTTTATAATAAATATAAAATATGTACAAAATTTGTAATTTTTGTCCTAAAATTTCTTGTTTATTGCAAAAATCTAACTGCGAAATGAGTCATTGATAAAGAAAGGTTGTGAATCACTGGGTTAGAGCATTAATATATAAATTCTAATTTCTATTTTTATATCCTTAATTTAAGTTATTTTGAGAAAAAAAACACTACCAGATTAATTAATTTATCACTAAAAATAACAATATCACTTTAATATATTGGCACTGTAAAATAGTATTTGAAGTCAGCAACTAAATGATCAATTACTCATGTTTTATTCCAGCATTATCATCATAAGAGTTCCTGGCTAAATTATTTTATATTGATATGTGTTACTAATTGAAGATTTATATTAAAAATAATTTTATAACTCAAACAACAAATACTTATTAGACATATTTGTATTTATTACTATACTATTGGACTATAATTGATGCCTTTTTTGTTACATTGAAAAATTATATTTTCATAGAAATTACAAAAATGAGCTGCAAAATATTTTTTCTAAAATTTTATTTTCTTTTTATATATTTCTTCAAATTCATTTTTGGCATTTCACTTGTATTAATTATTTTTATTTAATTGACTGAAAAATTAATAATTGAATTTGTCTTTTAAGAGTTTTAGTAGATCTAGAGTTATTCCTTTACATTTTGCAAATAAATTTTGTAGTTCATTAAGTTGGTCTTAATGAATGAGAAAAGTTGTATTTGCATCCACATATCCAGCAAACATCTTTACTTATGCTATCCAGGCTAAAAATCTGAGATTCAAACACCTAAGTTTTGAACCCAAAATAATTTGCTAGAACCAACACCAAGCCAGAAAACATATGTGATTTCAGTTTAATAGTAATTTAAGCATTTTCGTTTTGGCAAAGATGATGTATATCAAAAAAATCATCATATAATTTTCTTTGTTTCACTTTTAATATTTGCATTAAACGCAGTATTGCAGTCCACTCACATTTAGAATAGATAGTGTTGTAATAGAATAAATAGAATGTATTTCTCTCCTCATACAGACATTGAAAATATACAAAGTTCTATTTCAGTCACTTTTTTTAATATTTTAATTAGCAATAATTATACAATATTTTATCAAATAAAAACATAGCAAATGTGGGTTTTTTTCATTAATAAAAAAAATACAAAACTAATACTTAAAAAAAAGTTTTTTATGTAATTTAGCAAGTTTAAGCATATTCCTTAAGATTTACTACAAAATTGTCTTTCAGAAAATATATAACACACCATATTTAAAAAATTGAAGTTGGTTTAAAGTTTTATTCAGAAACTTCTCTGCTATTTTCTGATGTAATAAAAATTGCAATAATTTTTTTTTGCCTGTTTTATATAAATCAAAGCAGTATTGTGAAATATTAGCAGTGACATGTTGATAAATACAAAGAGAACTACTGAATATGATAAAAATGAAAAAGATTAAGTTTTGGGATTATATTTTTAGATGGTTTTTACAGAATATTTTGGATTTTAGAAAGAAGACTGAGAGGTAAACCAAGAATATCGTATATTAAAAACATGATCAATGAATGAATGTTTTATATGCAAATATTAAATAAATTTCTGAAAATAGAACAATGCTGTTGCCATGACAAGGAATTGTCTTTAGAAGCTGATGATGAAATTTCATATTGAAAAATATAATTTCTTTTATGTTTGATATTGAAAGAAATAAAAAGTCAGATAAAAATAAATAATTGTTTAAATTTAGATTTACATTTATTCATAATTAATATATATGTAATCACAGCTGGTTTAAAATGAGACTCTATCTATCTGCTATGATAGTTTAACTAAATTTGTATAATTCAATTGAAGATTATGACATCAGGTGCACAATAGATTCAAGACCTGATATAAGAATGGTCAGTAAAGGTCAGTGAACATATGAATACACTCTAAGTTTAAGTGATTCTTCACTTAAATTTTCAAAATCCTTACTGCTGGTGAAACAGCACATGATTGGAGGTTAATTTCTTCTGCACAATAACTGTTCAAATAAAACTATAACCAAAAAAACTTCCTTTAATACAGGTAAATCAATAATGTCAGAAATTACAATTAGAGAATCGATAAAGAAATATCACTTTTACTAACTTTGGCATCATTTTTTTTACATATTTTTTAATATTATGTTTTTTTTTAAAAAAAATAGTGAAAAAATATTGACTATTAAAAATCATGTTATTATTTGCATGGCAACAGTTAAATATAAAAAATAAACTTTCAATTACAATCATATATAGTATTTTGGCTATTATAATAATAAAACAATAAATATGAAAAAATTTGATAGTTATTCTAACATTATAGTATATAAACATACAAATTTCCAGTTGTTTTGAGTAAAAATCATTATCACATATTTTTGCTTATGTAAGTGTAACATATTTCAAATGTCTAACATTTTCAAAAATTAATTATGTTTCAATTGAATATTTAATCAACTATTTCAATAAAAATTTATATTCTATAATTTATTTTACATATGCCTCTGCTCTAACAAGATATTGGGTCAATAACTCCCAAATTTTATGTTAATTATCATCCTCATATGGTGTTTGCATAGATATGTCAAAATTTTAAATGTCTATCAAAATTTTAACTCTTTCAGAAATGATCATTATGTAGATAAAATGACAGAATCTAAGGAAGCACTTTAAATTTATTTTTAAAAAATATTTTAAAATTAATCATTCCTTTAAAGTGTTTCAAAGTTATTTTTTACTATTTTTCATTTTTCCACTGAAAAACTTTATTAAATAATTCCTTATCTGACAGACATGACATTCTTTTATAGATCTCTTTGTCATGCCACTATTTCGGTAACAGTTAATGTGTCAGTTATTTTTTTTAGCATATTGAATATCATAAGACAAAAAGAATCATTCTTTAAAATTAAAATGATGTTTAATTTATAGCAACTATTATCCAATTAGAAATAATTACAAATTGTGTTTGTCCAAAATTAGATTGTTATTTGTGTCCTTAATATTCATTCTGTTTTAATGATGTTACAAACGTAATATTTGCACTTATACTCATTGATAGAAAAGTTTATTAGTTCTATAAAAATTATATGGCTGAGTGTCTTCGAGAATGACGTTGTTATGTACAGTACATAATAAAATATCAAATATTATTTATCTACTTGCAAGATAAATTACCAAAAGGCATTTTTTATCAATTAATATCATAAACACTGTATGAAAAAAAAATGAGGACAATCTAGAATATAATAATTATTAAACAATTAGAAGCAATTTCAAATCATATAAATTGTTCTAAACTATATATATATATTGTAATGGAATAGCTAGACTTGTAAAGGTCAATCATCATTTAATTGAAATTTAAAGTGATATTTTCCTTCATCATCAATATTATGGCATAGCTACCAAAAGAGATGTATCCAGATATGCTGAGTACACATCCACACATTATTAGAATAACATATACAGTATAGTATTCCCTATAATTGATATTCCTCATTTAAATATTAAGACTAATGATCTTAGTCATGAGGCCAAATTAAGTCTGTAGGTAAACAATTATGGGATTCCTAGCAACAAAAGATGTGAAATTTTGTGGAATCAACAAGTAATAACAATGTTACTACCAGTGAGTATAACAAATGACATTAAGAAAAGAGAAAAAAGAGAATGTTCTCTTGGGTAGTTGATCATAAAGATATATTATGATTCTTTCAAAATCAAATCATACACTTTGTCTTGAATGAGTTTAATATCTTCACACTAGAATACTCTCTACCATTTTTTTCTATCCTTACTAAATGGAATCAACACATTTAATAGTGTAAATATTTAAATGTATTTTTTAATAGTCTAATGCCAATAAATGCCACTTGCAAAATTATATCATTTTAAATCATTTAAATAATGTTACTTTTTTTTAAATGGTAGCCAATAAAATTGTGTAAATGATGATGATTCTAAACTTTACCTGGTTACAGCCTACCTAGAGTGCATGCATTCAAAAATTAATATCAACTAATATTGTAAATGAGACATAGTTAAATGTCAAATTAAATATTTGGATCACAAAATTCAGAAATATTTTTATAGCACTAGAATACAATAAAAAGAAAAATATTAGACATCAGCCACTGCATGTATATGCAGATTATGCAGGGCACAAAGGCACTTCATCAATGGAAGCATCAAATCATTGAAATAATTAATAAAATTTATATGAAAATGTTCAGATTTTTAAATCACTTCATTGTTAGAAGCATGTTTTTATTGCAAATATTTTTTAAGAGGATTATTTTTTTTATTTAGACTTGTGATAATTGTTTAAAATTATGTAGTTTAACATTGCATTAAACCCAACAGATCAGTGCCATTTTGCCACAGTAATTGACAAAATTGATATGTTAATGAAAAGATTTTGATTTTCAAATCACTTTTATTTAAACATCTTAATTTATATTTTAAAAATGATACATTATTATTAAAACAGGCAAACTCTCTATATGTATTGCCACTCAGTGCAAGCCAGATTAATCAATGTATGCCAGAAGGCTTGTGCATAAAATCCCCATCTAGTGCCTACTCATTCAATATCCCCAGACTAGTTTCTGGCTTGTGGCCTTTGTCAGTGAAGAACAAGCATAAGAAATAGTGATCATGTGATGTTTATTGGCTTATACATTATTATTAATATATTTAAAAATAATCTTATTTAAAAAATGAAGCCTCATAATAATTACAATAATTGTGAATGACATTGGATTGCAGTCATAATTATGTTTATCACATATATATAATAAGTTCTTTTATTGTGTGTTTAATATAGCCTAGTCTTAGACTTTCAGCTGCTGAAATGGGATCCAGGAATATATTCCAGTGCGATCTCAATTTTTTTAATATCAATATTATTTTTTAATCTTCATTTCCTTGGATTTCAACTGTTGTGGATTTTATTACCTAACTAAAAAGTTGTAATTGATCCATAATATGATACTTAAAAGGATGATCCAAATCCTAGGAAAACAAAATTAATATAAAAAAAAACAATGTTTTAAAAAATATATTATTGCCTACATTTCATTAACATGATATTATCATTTAATGCTACTGTGTAGATTGTAGCAACCATATAATATCAATTGAAACTGAAACTACTCTACTGGGAAAGTGCCAACTAAATTCTTTATCTATTCTAGTGGAAGAAACCAATTGTTTGATTTTTTTTTACTTATTGTCATAATCCCAAATTAAACAAAAGAAAATACAAGGCATAGTAATGGCTTCTAAAAAATTATCAAATAAACAATGTAACTATGAAAATTTATTTTCTTAAGTAAATAAAATGTAAATTTTTAACTCCTAGGTATCAGACTATATAGAGTGACTAAGTTATTATGATAATAGAAAACATAAACAAGTTTATGCGTGAGAGATTCCAAATAAAACAAAATAACAAACAAGTTATTTTTAACAAACTAATTAACATGTTGGTTAGAGATAACTTTGTTAAAGCTATTCATTATTTATCATATAGAAAATTTTTCAAGTTTTTTCATGGCCACCAAAATCATGAGAGTTAATATGTAAATAAAAAGGTGAAAGTGTGAATAATTATATATTTTTAATATTCTACCATTTCTGTGTCTATTGTTAAACAAAGCAGCATACAATTCATTTTATTTTAATGTATTAATTTTATTTCATGGGCAGAACCAGCCTGAGAAAAAGTGGGTCCTATCATATTGTTTTTATTCTAAGGAGGGGAGTCTTTTTTATATGATAAAAACTTGATATATTTTTTTAAAAATCCTATTTGCAAATATAGATATAAGGATTTTATTTTATAACGTCTTGCGTGCGATTATAATTACGATAGAATGACAGCCTGTTAAGCTAATTGCGCAGACGCTGTGAGAATGTTATTAATAAATGAATACCTTTGAACAACCACATGATATAGTATTTATATAAGGTATTCATTTATTAATAACATTCTCACAACGTCTGCGCAATTAGCTTAACAGGCTGTCATTCTATCGTAAATATAGATATATTAAAAGTGCATAAATTGGTTTTTATAATTTGTAAATAGTTATTTATTTTAAATTATAAATAAGATTTTATGCAATCTTATTGAATCAATATTTGAAAAAATAAAATACATATAATGCAAAAAATTATACTTTATTTTCTTCATTGTTTTAATTCGAATCTATTAATATCATCCTAATTTATTTTATTTTGCAAATTCTCATTCAATTAATAAAATTTCTAATGAAGAAAAATATTTTTGACCTATGCTGATTTCACATTAATAAAACCAGAACATTGTGAAAGAATTAGGTATATGCATTGTATATAATTGAAAATTTTGCATTACCACATAATTAGTGTTTCAACAATTGTACTACTTCACATATGATATTCATTGTAGGCCCTATATATTACAGAGTTCTGGCAAAAAAAAAAAAAAACTGAAACATATTTTCACTTAGTATGTGATAAAATGTTTGGATTTTTACAAAAGATATCGACCATATAGGCCCAGGGCTTTGATAAATGTGAGACCTTGGGCTATTACACTACCCTCAGGTCAACTCTATTCATGGAATTAATGATGCTGGAATTTAACTAACACAAAGATGCCTCTTACTCTCATAATGGCTCTGCTTGACATAATCTATTTTCCAGTGCAAAATAATTTAATGAATAATTAATTCAGTTGATTAAAAAAATAACTTTGGAATCAATGAACATGATTTCATAATTATAATTTCCATGAATAAATCTTAAATAACAATATTGTTTGAATTCTTAATAATACAAACCAGTGTGATTAATGATTACAATATAGTAAAATTAATTTTTTTTTTTCGTGGCATGAATAAGTAAAATAAATAAATATAATCTGCACAGACATATAAATTATTAGTTTAAAGAGAAATTAATTAAATTATTATTAGAATCTCATTTACATGTATGAATATTCCAATATATTCTGTATTCAATCTTTTCCCTTTGTAAAGTAAATTCAAATAATATAAAAAATATCCATAATAATATTTTCCCCCAATTTATATTGCATTATATAATTAAGTTTATATCTTGAAAAGATCTCTATAAGAGTTGAAAGCCAGGTTAATAATTAAATAATTATAAATATAATTAGTTGTTTGTTTCAATCTTATTTAGACTGATTATTATATTACATAATATTATACAAAAATGATAAATAATATTAAACTTTCCCACCTTGTTTAAATTTGTCATAGCTTAATTAATTAATGTCTTCTTAAAAGTGTCCATTAGAATGAAAGATTTTAAACATCAAATGATTATCACTAAAAAATGGGCCATTGGAATCAAATTCTTGTATAGCTTTCATTTTCATAATTTTAGAATGAAATAATTCCTTTTAAATATTCTATTGGAATATCCATTTAAGTTTTTACTTTTACCTATTTCCAATGTATTCCATTCTAAACTTTTTTTAAAATATATCAGTTTGTTTTATTAAGAATTGGATATAGTTTAATATGAACATTTTATTTCAAACATGAAGAACCAATATATATTTTTAAATTCTTTTATTGATTTTGGAAAATCTGTTTGCTTGTTTGTTTGTTAGCTTTTGATCTTTTTCAAGTTAAAATAAAATTTTAAAATCAAAGTTTAATACATTTAAATTCAATTGAATTGCTTGAAAATTGATATATAACTAAGTTATATCACCCTAATGCATTTGAAACACTTATCTTTTCAATATGTCAACTAGTTTGATAGATATGGAACAGAGGGCAGCAAAAATATTAAAAATATTCAATAGTTTCACATATCAGCATTAATAAGTATTCTTAGAAATTTTATTTGTTTTAAATAATTATTGTGAGAGGGCATTAATTTTTTTTCTCAATTTAATATTTTAATTTGTTTAGGATAATTACCTAGAGAAATAAAGAGCAGTTTTAAGCAATATATGTACAAGGAATATATATATTAGATTTTATATTTTGTTTCAATTTAATAACGATTTGGTTAAAACTTGAATTGAAATTTAAAATAAACATTTATTATATTTAATAAAAACATTATTTACAAGCACAGTTATTCATTAGTAAGCAGCTGGATATGTAGGTTGACAAAAAATTAGAGTAATTACTTTAAAAAATAAAGAGCAGTGGATGGATGAAATTGCACATATTTTGATGTCAAATAAATGTTTTAATGAATACACATCCGAGGAATATATATATTTCATTTTGTAGTTTGTTTTAATTTAATGATGTATGTATATCTAATATATTTTTATATATAATCAGTATTATCTGGTAATTAATGAATATGCTTACAGAAAAAAGTTTTTTTAATATTTAACTTTATTACTACCTAGCATGCTATCAATATATTTATTATGAATATGGTATAGTAAATGTATCAAAAGCATACTAGGCTGTAATAAATTTGAATATTAAAAAACTTTCTGTGAGTATATTCATTAATTACCAGATATTACAATTGAATTATAATCAGTATTAGTAATAAAAATATTACTTTATTAAAAGTTTGAAATAAGAATTTAATCAATAATTGTGTGTATATTGTTGTGTTTTGAATATATAAACACAGATGTCATATTTCTGCTTTTATATTTAAATAATGAATGCCTGCTTATAGATGTGTATTTTTACTCTTATGCGGAAATTAGTTATGTGCTTGCCCATTTTTAATTATATTTTTATATTCCATATGTTCCTGTGGAAATCCTGATATATGATAATTAGTTTACTATATATTAATATATATATTGATATAATTATATTTTAAAGGTCTATATATTTATACTACATTTGAATTGCAGATGGACCTAGTAAGAGATATATATCGTTGCTATGACCCACTGATGATAAGAATCCCAGTCACATTCACCTAATTGTGCTTTATATGTTGTAATATGTATCTATTTTTTGTGCTCATATGTCATCTTTACTTCTTTACAGAGAATCTGAGAGTGATATAGAATAACAAGTTATAATATTAATGATGATAATAAAATTCATATTATTGCAGATAATGTATAATATGACAAGATGCTTTGTATGCATGGACCACAACTGTATGAAAACCATGTCATTAGTTTTAACCCTGTCTAAAGATCTCATTCTTATTTACATGTATATGAACTAAGTGGTATTATGTGTAATTATGTTTATATGATACATTTAAGCAATAGTGTTATGAAGTTGAATAATAATAAGCAATACTATCAGTATTTTAAATGAAGTGAGATATGCAATTAAATTTATAAAGGAAAAGTTCCAGGTAGTAATGGAATTATAATTTTTATTTTAAAAGAAACAGTTGAAGAAATAGAACATTTTTGGAAAAGTTATATACTAAATGTCTAAATGATAATGATGTACCAGATGATTAGAAGAATGAAGTATTAATATTAATATTTAAAGGAGTGATATTCCGAAATTATGAACCTATTGGTCTTTTATCAATTCTATACAAAATTTTTACCAAAATAATTACAACTCATTTATAACAAACTTTGAATTTTAACTAATCAAAAGAACAAGCTCTATTTAAAAGTGGTTTTAATGCAATGATTCATATCCAAGTATAGAGAGAAGTTATAGAAAAGACCAATAAATATGAGTTGTCATTATATTTTGGATTTGTATACTATGATAAGGCATTTGATTCTAGAAACATTTCTTCAGTAATAAAGCATTTTGATCATCAAGATGTAGACCCAGAATACTATCATATTCTGAAGAATATTTATAAAAATGCAACAATTACAATTAGATTACATAATAAGACTAAAATGATTAATATTCAAAAGGGTGTATGGCAAGATACCTCCATATCTCCAAATTTTTTACAGCAGTTTTTGCAAGAAGTATTTTGTGGAATAAAATGGGAAACTAAGAGAATAAAGGTAAATGGAGATTATTTAATTCATCTGGATTTGCAGATGATATAGTTGTTTCTGCAAATAATGCTTTAGAACTTCAGGAAATGTAAGAGTTAACATATGAAAGTAAGAAAGTAGGATTAAAGGATAATGCTAAAAAGATTAAAGTAATATTAAATAGATTTTTTCAAAAGAAAAAAATTGAGATTGATAATGATGAATTAGAAAAACAGCAATTACATGGAAATATAATGAATGTAATTAATCATAGAATCAAACTTGTTTGGGATGCTTTTGGTAGAAATAATTTAATATTAAGATATGCCTATGAGTTTGAAAAGAAAGATTTTTAATGTATATTACCAGTTCTTACTTATGGATCTGAGACTTGGACACTTAACAAAAGATCAACACAGAGACTTCAGACCACTCAAAAGAAATATGGAGAGATGCATGTTAGGAGTAAAAAGAAGAGTGAAAATGAAATAAATCAGCAAGAAAACAAACAGGTGTTAGATGATTTCATTGAAAGAATTATGTGGAGTTGGGTTAGATATATTTCTAGAAGAGATGATAATAGATAAACAGTTGAAATCTTAAACTGAATTCCAAAATATTATAAAAGATCTAAAAAGATACCAGTTGTGAGATGGATGGATGAAATAAGAAAGTATGCTGATATGATGTTGAGAAGAGAGGTTAGAGATTGGAGAAGATGGACTGAACTTACAGAGACTTTCATCCTGCAGTGGATCAGTAATGGTTGAAAGTGATGGTAATGATTATCAGTATATAAAATAAAATTATATCTAACAGTGAAATTCATGTAAAAGCTAAATGTGAAGTCTTTTTAGTAAAATAAATAAAAATAATGTCATAGAATTTTATTTGAATGATCAAATAAGAATTCGACATATTTTATTTTATAATTTATTACGGAGCATTGTGAATACTCTTCTCATCAATTTATTTATTTATTTTAACTTTGGTGCTACCAACTTGAAAAAATAAACAATCTTTTTCTTTCATGTGTGGAGTTATAGATATATATTCTTTTATTTATGTGTCAATAAATATGCTAATGATTTTACTCATTTATCTGTTGCCTGATTCATTTTAAGAGAGATATACTCATAGTAATGGATTCATTCCACTACAATGTATTGATTTCATTTATTTTCTTTGTAGTTATTTTGTTTATTTGTAATTTTGTTCTGAAATGACTGAAAGTTCAAGATTTACCAAATCAGTGATGCTATAAATTAATTTATCAAAGTCTATTATCTATAATAAGACTATCAAAAAACATTTTTGTTTTAGTAAAGTTCATTCTAGTATAGTATTAATTAGATTGGCAACAATCAAAAGCAATAAGAATATGGCCCCTACCCTGTATGTTCTGTGTGCTAACACAGAAATGGCCCTCTAGCGGCCATCGTGTATGTAGGGTTAGACTACCAAATATTGGCTTTAAAACTGTTTACCAATTGAAATATGTCTTAGTGATCAAATAGTTCTCTTATTAAATGTCTCAAAAAAAAATCTCAAAGCAAAATTAAATACGTTTACTTAAACAATCAAATTATTAGACATAAATATCATTTAAGTAGAAGTTTTTATAATTATGCCTTTAGAAGATAAGAAACATTATTTTTATAATCTCTGTATTTATATATACTGATGTTTTTGCAGTAAATTTAGTTATTATTTTGATGCAGCATAATAATTTTTTTCTTTTTCTTTTTTAGACCAAAACAACAAGCTAAAATGGCTTATTATTGTAGGAAATATTTTGGTGATTCATTGCTAGACGAACCTTTACCCTCTCATCCAGTAAGTTGATCAATTTAAATTAATAATACAATTTTTTTTCTTTTAATATGTGATTGATTCTAAAACTAGAAAATAAATCAATAATTTGGATATTACTAGACAGAATACATCCCAAATACTAGAATAATAATAAAAATTTTATCTAATTAATCAATCTCTTTATAGTCAACGATATCTAAATTTATATTTATATTCAAAACTCTTATCAAATAAAATAAATGATGTCTTAGCTATATGGGCTCTTTCTTTTATTTTGTAATTAAAGTATATTTGTTTTTATTCAAAATATGCTATTATATCTCTAGTAAGAGAGATCAAAATTGGCATGTTTTTAAACTCAGAATTTTATAATTCTGTTTGAAATGAAAATATATATTCAAATCTAAGTTTGGATATTATAATTTGACAATTATTTTGAGATTTGTCTAAGAAAAATGAATTTAGCTATAAAGAAAAATTGCAATATTAATCATTCTGTTCTCTTAATTTCCTATATTTGTTAGTTTAATTATTTTATTGGATCATAGGATATTTAATAATAAGCCAACAATGTATTTTTGATCTTCTCATAATAAATCTGCTATGACTATAAAGCATTTATATGCTACTAAACACATTATTGTTAAATGTTGTTTTTATGTTGATGCAGTATTTTCAATTAATCAAATAATAATTTTTTTTTCTGGCACTAATAATATTCTGTAAAATTTTGCAATTAAAGTTTTTGTTGTTGTTGTTGTTGTTATCTACTACAATAAATTTTAAAAAATGGTATTAAACCTTTCAATTGTTATTTTTTAAAATAATTCAAAATTAAATCAAAATAATATTTAAGCAAATCATAATTCATGCTAAAATAATTGTTTGGAAATTATAAAAGTTTGAAGGCTTGTTTTGTAATTTTGTCCAAATTATAGGGACTGCCACAACATCAGTTGCTTCCTCTACATTTGAGAATATTCTGAGTGTAATAATAATTATTAACCTTAATCTGCTAACAGTTTTCTTATATTATTCTATACTTTTTTTTTTTTACAATTTCTATTAACTGTTTTTTATTCAAATATAGATACTTTTTTTTTTAATTATTAACTTTTTTTTTAACTAACCATAGCCATAAATATTAAATAATGATAGCTCAAATATAGATATTTGTGTTTATACAAATGTTACAAAAGGTGAAAGTTCATAAAAAGAGAAAAACACACAATTTATTAATAAGTCATTATTATTATTATTTTAAGAAAAAGGTTTTCATACTACATACTTAACTTATGTCTGAAATTTTTTTGACAAAGAGAAAAAATTGCTAACTATGTCTAATAAAAAAAAATAGCATTTCTAAAATTTGTATATCTATTATATATAATTAGCAATATTGGATTACTTCAGCATCACTATCTGTGAAACAAGCATAAATTTTTAATAAAGTGGAATAGGTAAAAGGGAACATATTGCTATATTAAATCAGTAAATATCCTAATAACTAATAAACATATTTTAAATCACACACACAAATCAAGATTAATATAACACTTGTTAATCTTAAGATCCATCATATATATATATATATATATATGAAATAAAGTTTGGCAACATGCCATTTATTAGTCCTCTGCATTGGAAATTTTTTCTGTTCAATTGTCAAAAAATTCTATTTAAAATCTCTAAAAAGATTCTCATCTCCAGACATAGAACTCTCTTCGCAGAAATAGTTTTTATGAAATCGTATTAATTCCTTGTCAAGGCTATAGTGCCCTAGAGAATGATTGGGTCTTAAGTAATAATGTGATTAGTTATATTGGAAAAATATTATTTAAGGATTATAAGACCGTCTAGTGAAAATTTTAAAAGACATATCTGTTTAAATATGTGTAAGGAAACTTAGCCCATTCCAGCATTATAGAAGCCCTTATCTTTATTTCATTTTTAAAAAAAAAGTCAGTTGATCATAAAACAAAAGAAAATACAGAAATTTTTGATAGCCATCTTTCAATTATGACTGGACACCTACATGAAAAAATATTTATTGAAAAGATTTTAATTCACATATATTTGCTCATAGCCTTTACAAGGATGAATAAGATTTCATTGAAATGTTTTCAGCCTATTACTTTAAAGTGGATCACTGAATGGGATCTTTTTAAAGACTTCAAACAGAATTTTCTGCAGAATAGAAGAATTTCTCAATACAAGGACTTATACATAATATATCCTAAGAATTTTTTAATTTCATCTTTTAATTATAAAAAATCTTTATTGTAATAATTAGTATATATATTGTAATCTTTTGATTTGATGGGTTCTTTAAAAAGATAAGTAGTTTCGTTAAAATTATCAAAATTTTAAATTTACTATAGTTAAACAGTAAATGTATATATTTTAAAGTAAATTTTTATCAGGTATTAGTGTACTTTATGTGAGTTGATTTATAGGAGATTAATCATACATTTACTACTAAATAGTGTAAATTGTTGTGTACATTGATTAATAATATAATTTTATAATTACAGTTTAAAATCAGTTATATTTGTTAAAGTCAATAGTGTTATTTGAAATTATGTGTGTGAAAAGTCTTCATGTGGTTACAATTTTATTTTTAACAATTATTGAATTTATTTCGTCTTTTTAACAAATTAAAATTGCTACATTTAAAAGAAGTTGATAAAATAAAAATTAATGTGATTAAATCATTTAAATAAATAAAAAATTATTTAAAAACAAATACATATGGTTTTTAATTTAATATTATGAATTTATATGTGATAAGATAAAGTGTTTAAAAACTTTATCAATATTTTAAATTATATCAAATATGATGTGTGATTTTTTTTTGTGAGAAAAAATAAATAAGTTTAGTAAATCTTCAATTTTGATGTTTACATCACTGTTTAATGGGGGGGGGGGGAGCAAACGATTTTAATATTAAAAAAGAAAGTCTACATTTGACATTTGAATAACAGGATGGACTGCTAAAAGCTAAGTAGAAAAGAGCCAAATGCTTTGATCCTTCCAATTTCTGCCTGTAAATTTGATGATCATGGTTTTACATTCATTTAGAAGTTTGGGCATAATTATTTTAAAAGAATACTATTTACCAACTCTATTTCAAATTTTTGACAATGAATTATATTTCATGAAGTTCATTCTTAAGAAATTGTGAAGTAGAAATGTATTTCATTATAAAGTAAACTATTTTATCATTGCTATACCATAATTCCTCGAGAGAAGTTGTTTATGACTTCAATGGACCAAATGGAAATTCCTAGAAAATTGCATTATCCTACGAACTATAAAGACAATGGATTTTGCATGAAGGAAAAACTGCCTGGAGCAAATTCGTTCACTAGTCGTGTCAAGCTTCACTAATCATAGGATTCTGAATAAAGCACTCTTTTATGCAAAACACTTTTAAGAAAGACATTTTTGAAAATTTAATAAAGCTTGATGTATTGTTATTATTTTTATTATGCGTGCATATTTTCTTTTATGGAGAAAATATTTTACTAGCCAAATAAAATGATTTCAATAATATTACTTTATTGATATCTATGTGCACATACATTATAATGCGTGAGTGTAGGAATGATTAAATAGTTTTATGTTTTAGCTGGTGAGAATAAACTAAAGGATCCCATCACTATATATAACTTAAGTACTGAGAAATTATAATATACTTTTGTTTGTTTCACTTTAAGATTTTATTTTGAATTCCATGAAAGGCTTTCATTTAGCAACATTTATTTATAAAATATTGTATCAGTTCCATTAGTTAAATTCTATGAAGTAATCAGAGCTGTATAAATTATTAATGGCATTTGTCTATTATTGTTTATCAATGATGTGAATAAAAGTTGGACGTTTTTTTCATTTTATAAATTCATATTAGTTATTTTATACATTCATTCATCCCACATCAATATATATTCGCATTTATATTATTATCATTTCCCTGAGATGATTATTTATTTTCATTTTAAGTATATTTGGAGTAAATAAAATACCCTTTAATTTTAAATATATGTTACTGCAGAACCTCATTTTCGATTAACATTTAGAAATAATTTACAGATTTTATAACAGTACTTCCATTTAATAAAAATTTAAGTAGAATTTTAAGAGAGTCACAACACATAAGTTCATGCTACTGTAAATGGATACCTGAAGTTAAAGGACATTCCTGTAACCCATCATACTGTTACAATACATATTTTTCAATGTGTTTTGTAATAATAAAAAACGACAGGAAAATGGAAAAATATATTACACCATGGAATAGAGTTTGTAAGTAATTTTGATATTTTAGAACTTTGATATTATTGAGAGTATTTTTTTTTTTTTTGAAAATTTGTTTTTCATATCTATATATGATTTCTTCTTTTACTAGTTTCTATTTTTAACTGTATAAATTGAAATATAATGGGATTTTCCTCCTGACATAGTCTAGATAAAGTTTCAAATATGAGGTGACCAAGTTAGGCCATATTTAACAAATCAGCTTCTGTATCTCAAGCAAAAGACTATTATTAGGTCATGCAGTTTTAGCTTGTACTATCAATTTTAATTGGTTGTTGTCTGATTACATCATAGCTAAAATTTTATCTAGATTATTACCTGAAAAAAAAACCATTACATTTCAAGGTTGTTCATGAAAATCTTTAAGCTAACACATGGTTATTTGTCATCATCATCATCATCACCATTATCAATCCACTGCAGGATGAAGGTCTCTCCAAGTTTAATCCATCTTCTCCGATCTTTAGCTTCTCTTCTCCACAACACCCCTGCACATTTTCTTATTTCATCCATCCATCTCACATGTGGTCTCTTTCTGTGTCTTTTACAATCTCTTGGAATCCAGTTTAAAATTTCAATTGTCCATCTATTATCATCTCTTCTAGCAATATGTCCAGCCCAACTCCATTTCAATCTTTTAATTTTTTCAATAAGGTCAGAAACACCTGTTTGTTGTCTTACCCATACATTGTGTTTTCGATCTCTTCTTGTTACTCCCAACATACACCTCTCCATACTTCTTTGAGTGGTCTGAAGTCTCTGTATTGCTCTTCTATTAAGTGTCCAAGTCTCAGATCCATAAGTAAGAACTGGTAAAACACATTTGTTAAAAATCATCCTTTTCAAACACATAGGCATATTTCCTTTTAGTATCAAGTTATTTCTACCAAAAGCACCAACCAAGTTTAATTCTATGATTAATTTCCTCCATTATGTTTCCATCTGTATTAATAATCTGACCAAGGGATTTGTAACTGTTAACTTCTTCTAATTCTTCATAATCAATCTTTATTTTCATATTTTGAGCAAATCGATTAAACATTACTTTAGTCTTTTTAACATTTATCTTTAGTCCTACTTTTCTACTTTCATCTGCTAACTCCTGCAACCTTTCCTGCAGCTCTGAAGCATTATTTGCAAAAACAACTACATCATCTGTGAAATCTAAATGACTTAAATACTCTCCATTTACTTTCACTCCTTTAGTTTCCCATTTTAATCCACAAAATACTTCTTGCAGCACTGCTGTAAAGAGTTTTGGAGATATGGAGTCACCTTGTCTTACACCTTTCTCAATGTTGATTTTTCCAGTATCATTATGTAATCTAATTGTTGCTGTTGCATTTTTATAAATATTCTTTAAAATATGACAATATCCTGGATCTATACCTTGATGATCCAATGCTTTAATCACTGAAGAAATGTGTATAGAATCGAATGCCTTTTCATAATCTACAAATCCAAAACATAATGACAACTCATATTCGTTTGTCCTTTCTATGACTTCTCTCAATACCTGGATATGATCTATTGTACTAAAACCACTTTTAAATCCAGCTTGTTCTCTTGGTTGGTGGAAATCCAAAGTTCTCTGTAGACGAGTTGTAATTATCTTGGTAAAAATTTTATATAAAACTGATAAAAGGCTGATAGGTCTGTAATTTCTAATATCTTCTTTATCACCTTTTTAAAATATTAATATTATTACTGCATTCTTCCAATCTTCCGGTATATCTTTATCATTTAGACATTTGGTATATGACTTTGCTAAAATTGTTTCTATTTCTTCACCTCCTTCTTTTAATATATCAATTATAATTCCATCATTTCCTGGAGCCTTTCCTTTCTTCATACATTTAATTGCATGTCTCACTTCTTCATTTAAAATTCTGGGCAATTTGGAAGATGTAATAGATATAGGAGATACTTGTTCTTTATTACTATATAATTCTTGATAAAAATCTTCTACCAATTTCATGATGTCATCTCTCTTTTTAGTAATAATTCCATCTTTTTTTCTTATTGCAGATATAAATTTCCTACCAATACCAAAATGTTGTTTAACATTTTTGAGACTTTTATTTTCTTCTACAGCTTTCCTTGCTATTTCACAGTTATACTTTCTTATATCATTTTCAACTCTTTTCCGTACCATTTTACAAAATTCGAGATATTCAATTCTTTTTAATACATCATTTTTGTATATCTTCATATTCTTTTCTTCATAAATCCTCTAGTCTCAGTAGAAATTTTATTAGTCAATTGCTGCTTTTTTCTACCAGCTATGTTTGTTGCAGTTTTTAAAAGTGTATCAGTTATTTTCATATTAATTTCATTCAAATCTGTATCATGTTCAAAATGTCCTAACACTTGAAACCTATTTGTAAGTTTTCATTTAAATTCATTAGAATGTTTCTGAAGATTAGGAATATCAACTGTAAATATTGTTTTTCTTAATAATTTTTGTCTCTCTAGTTTTACATTAACACGTAACTTACACCTTACTAATCGATGATCACTTCCTGTGTTAAATTTATTAAGAACATTACAATCTTGAAATATGTATTTTCTGTTAGTCAAAATATAATCCAATTCTGCTGTACCTTCATTTGGATGCTTCCATGTCCATTTCCTTTTAACATTTTTCTCAAAAAATGAATTCATAATATAAAGTTTTTCTTTTTCTGAAAACTCCACATGTCTGTGTCCTCTCTCATTTCTATTACCATAACCAAAATTACCTACAGCAATTTCATCTTTCATTTGTCTACCAATTCTAGCATTAAAGTCTCCCATAACAATTTTAAAATGTTGTTTACTCTGATCAAAAGCCTTTTGTACATCCATATAAAAATCTTCTACTACTTCATCACTATGAGAACTTGTTGGGGCATAAACCTGAATTATCTGCATTTGGTATCTGCTATTAAGTTGTATAACTAATCTTGCCACTCTGTCCAATACACCATCAATCTCCACAATATTGTTCTTCCACTTTTTATTTATAATGAATCTACTCCACTTGTATTTCCAATACGTGTGCCTTTATAATAGAGTATATGTCCACTTTTTAAATCAATTGTTTCTTCTCCTTTTCTTCTAACTTCACAAAGTCCAATAATGTCCCATTTAATATAAGACAGTTCTTCTTCTAATTCTTGCAATCTTCCTTCACTTGAAAGTGATCTGCAGTTGTAAGTACCTAAATAAAAAGTCATCATCAAATGGCAGCCTGGGTCCGCAATCAGGGGATTCTTAGTACCCTCCGCCTTCGGCCACCAACCGCTGCCTTGGTTGGTGACTTTACAGCCTCCTGGGAATAAGGGCCATGCTTTATTTTTGTCTGTCATAATTGTATATATGTATTGGAAAAATATTTATCATTTACACAAACTTTCATTCTGCCTTATCAGGCACTGAGAAGAAAGACCATGGTGTTTCTTGATCTTAAACTCAGAGGTAAAAAGCCCATAAACTCACCACACTGGCTAATGCGTGTTGGTGAACAACCCGTCCATGTTCGTATACTATATGAATAATCACATAGTAATAACAGCTGCAACGACAAGAACGTATGGAGTGGACGTTAGGAATTTGCCCTGCTCGGTTCCTTTAAGGCCTCCAAGAGGAATCAAAGGGTCTCCTTTCAGTTAATAGCAAACTCCTTTCTGCAGCCATGGTTATTTGTATATATACATATTTGTAGGTTTTTAAATAAATATTATAAAAAAAAAGTAGTTGAAATAACAAGAAAATTCAGTAATAAATTTACAATTTTTTTTTTAAAAAAGAAGTAAGTAGTGTATGTGTATTATATATATGATTTTTTTCTGAATAGAATTTTTCAAGGAGTTCTTGGTAATTAGATCATTTTGTTTTATAATAATTTTATTATTGCTTAATTAAATTTTTATTTAATATTTTATCTTTCTGTAGCTTGAACCTAACGTGCCACTACCCAGCCCCACTCAGCTGTTAAGAAAAATTCTAATCAAAAATAAAAAAAAGCACAGTCATAAAGGTTAGTAGTTTTTTTATGTATAAATTAAGAATTTAAAATCTTGTTTTTGTTTCATTCTTATTTTGAATATAAAAATACATTAATTTTCTTATTACTTAGAAAGAATTTCTAATTTTTTAAATTAAAAAAAAAAATCAGTAATTCAAGTGTAATTACCTAATTTATATATTCTGTGTAAAATGTATGCAATTTTTGGTTTTGCTTTTATTCCACTGTTGGTAAATGTTTCATAATGTTATGAAGCTTCACTTTTTTTTATTGACAATTTCATTCTTCAGATAAAATATTGTTATTGTTTTATTAATAAAGTGTTCACAGTTTTAAATGTTAAAATAAATCATTTTTATGAGTTTTCTTTTGTTATTATTTTAATTTTAAAATATTTTGCATTTTATCCATATATATTGTAGATTTAAAACAATTAAATTACTGTATAAGGAAATTTTCTTTTTTCATATTAATGCTATTTTGCAAAAGTTTACGTGAAGTCAGTGTTAATATTGTTAAAGCGGGGTACCTCATTGAACATGGCTTAATTAACACTCTCATAACAGAATAATTGTACACCAATATGATAAAATTTTTCACAGCTTTATGAAATCTAAGAACAGAAAAACTATGTTTTTAAAGCATATGTGAAAAGTCATGTGATATTGCTGTTAGTAAGCATTATAAAATGGAAGCGTACCGTTAAAAAGCTAACGAAATAAAATGCTTTCATAATGATTAAGCTTACAAAAAAAAATGGCACAAATGATTTAACATATTATGTTCATTGTCATGTAACATTTTGTATTCTGATATTTTAGTGCATTTTCCATGGATCTAGTTTGCCATCAGACCCTTTCAAACTTAAGAGAAAATTTTATATTTTTAGTGTGAAATAAATATTGATCAGAAGTAAATGAAACGTATTACATATTATCTGCCATTTCAAAATATAATGCATTATTTTGAAGCCACAGTTATGATTTACATAAGCAATAATTAATTATTAAATTTTTTTTTTAAAAAAAGGCAAAATGTAAATAAAAAATTAAATAGTTTATTTATGCGAAATAAACCTGTAAATTAGCAACAGTAAATACATTTCAAAACAAATTTTTTGATAACTCAAATTGAAATCTGTTCTTTCATTAAAAAAAATCATGGAACTTCGAATGGTCGAACTTACAGTGATTTTTTAAAAAAGTAGCTATTTTATAAAACTTAATAATCCGAAATATATTATTAAACCTGTATTAAGAGTTATTTAAACACATTCTTGATTTTTTTAAAATAAATGATCCACTTTCTAAGATTGCTTTAAAGTTATTAACATCAATAAAATCTAAAAAAAAAAAATGTTCAAAAAAAAAATTAGATAAACACTATGCTTTACTTGAACAAAGTAATAATGAAAACAAATTATGGTTTTTGTTATTATTTTTATATGAAAATTTATAACTTTTGTGCCCATTTATTTATATTTTCTTATTATTGTTATTATAATATATATACACACAAACTGTATTAATATTTGTGAGGGACCCCCAAAAATAACAACTCTTTCTCTGGTAAGTGTTCCTTTTGTTGTATATGATTCTGCTACTACATATCTCTTGTGGGAACGCTTCTGCATCAATCTGCCAAATGACATCACTAAATAAAATTGTGGTGCTATATAGCACTTTTTTTTGTAAAGTGCATTTTGCATATTTGTTGATTTTTGTAATGGCTGAAAAGTTGGAATGTGAAATTCTGTTTCCTTTTTGGGAAAACAATTGTAATGCTTGAAATAGATTGCAAGAAAGCTGTATTGGGAAAACAAGTTATGAAAGTGTCAAAATCACCTCATCCCAAAAAAGTGAAGTCCAATATCAAGACAATGCTGCTTTTTTTTAATGCAAATAACATTTTTCTCTTGGAATTAGTTTGTAATGGTCAGACATTTTATCTACAAGATTTCAAACATTTGCATAATGTGATAAAATTTAACATCTCATTTTGTAGTAAAGTGAGGAGTGCAAGCTTGACCACAATCTGTGCACAAGGCTTTGAGTGTGAAACAATTCTTAATTAGATTCAACATGATCCAGCTTATCTCTCATCACATTTATTCAATCTCTAACCATATGACTTTTTGAATGAAAAAATACCTCAAATTTTTTTTTTTTTTTGGTGTTAGAAGTGGTGAAGAAAAAAAAGGATACTGGTGTTTTTGGACCACTTCAAAAAATGAAAAACATGTCTAGACTGGTATATAATATTAAATGGATATTACTTTGAACGTAATCAAATTTATTACACTTAAAGATAAATAAACAATTTTTTATTATAAAATTATGTTTACTTTTGGATAGCCCTCATATACACATTGCTTAAAGATATATATATAATATGTGCTAAAATTTTATTAAATTATGTTTCCAGTCAAATATTATTAACATTAGTCCTAAGACAATTGTCTGTTTATCATGAATTTGTTTTTCTGAAATGAATAACTTATTATGACTGTGAATTTAAATAATTACCTATAGTCATATCTAATTATTATTATTATTATAAAATTATAAAGTTTCTTTGAAAATTTGGGCTTGATAAGGCCCTATTGACCACACACTCTACTTTATATGTTTACACAAAAATCATTTATTAAAAAAGAAATTAGAATAGTATGTTAAAATATCTATTTATGTCAAATGTATGGTGTGAACTAAATAAACAAAAAAATGGCATGCATACTAAAGAGTATGATTTTAACTTCAAAATACATGTATGTATCATTGCTATTGCCAATGACATATATTGTATTGACATCTGCATTTTCATGGCCATATATCATTTTTAAAGCCTGTAATAGCTAAAATGAGTAGAGGTAAGAGCTGATTTTTTTCTGTATATCTTTAATCATTAAAATGATATCTTCTCTCTCTTTTTTTTTTTTTCAAATAAAAGTTTATTAAATAAATAGATCTTTATTCTCATATATTAATTTATAATCATTCAAAAGATATTATTATGCATATTAATGAATCTGAGGTATCAGTAGATATCCATTAATTCATTACAATTGATGAATAGTGGTTAATTTAAAGTTTTATTTTAAAATTTTGATTTTTAATCTTTAATGTAAATATTTTTTTTTTTTAGTGAGCATAGTTATTTATAAAGGATAACAGCTTACTGATTTAGAGAAATTCATGATCCTTTCATTTGTTATCCCATATTATATGCTTCCAGGCTTACTAAGTCAAGGATTATATCACTTTACAAAACTACTTTTTTTAAACCAAACATTCATTCTGGAAATTATAGAAATAGACTATTTGACAGGCAATCACAATCAATTGTCAAAATATCATTCTTCTGTCTTCATCCGGTATCACTGAGAAACTACATGAAAAATCTAATTCATTTCTTCAAAATCACTAAATGTAATTAAAACATTTCCTCTCATGGGCAATGAAGGAATGATATTTAAAATATTTTTGTATAGATAAATTTTATTTTTAAGTTGTTCAATAAAAAAAAAAAGTATTGGAATCTACAATATAAATTTCTTTTACAAATATGTATTAATAAATAAGATTACAATTTGTATTACTGATATAGTATATTTCCACAGAATTGATAAAATCATGAATGGAATCAACATGCGTCCTATAGCCAATAGAATTTGTTCAAAAATAATTATTACATTTGTATTTTGTGAGGTTTTCCCATTACTTCAGATTCGTGATCTTTTCCCCTATATCCCTCAGTCATATATTAAATGGTCTTAGTAATATGATGCTCTATCTTCTATTTCACCTGTATTGCAGTTATAAATTATTGTATTTATATTTGCCATAAATGAAACTCTTATGGTATGCTCATATGTATGGATTATAAAGTATACAACTAAAGTAAAATTATGGTTATCTAAATAAATGTTCCTTCATTTCTCCATCTCTCATAACTTTTTTTTATAATATGGCATAATAATATTGGAAATGAAGTCAACGTCGGAGAGTGGAAGGGTAAAAATGTAAATTGGTGGAATTGGATCACCGAAGAATTCATCACAGCCCATCCAGATAATTAGCCATTACATTTAAATGAACTACAATTTTTTTTAATATAAATAACATTACTAAAAAAATTAAAACCAGCTTCATTAGTTAGTATATGTAAACGTATATATATATTATTGAGTGCACAATTCTGTACTAAAACAAACTTCAGAACTATTTTATGAAAAGGCTATAAAAATATTGATTATTTTTATCTGATGTTATTGATACTACATCATATTTTTAATCTGAGAAATCAGCTGAGATAGAAAAGGCCTTGAAAATTTCACCACAAATTGACTAAATTGGAAAACTTTTGTGAATTCAAAACACACACTGAAAGATAAATTAATATGTGGGAAAACAGATTTAGATTCTTAAGGAGTGCAGAAAGGGTATTTTAATTTGCTCTTAAATAAACAGTGATAGTGGAAGTAACAGTTAATCAAGCTGAGAAATTATCAGGCAGTAGAGTAGAAATCTAGGGTAGGAATAAGTGGTATTACAAAAAATAAAGCATTTAATGAAAGAAAGATTGAGTGAACTTGGCCAGAAAAAAATACTATCTCTGTATTGAAGATTACAAACAAGTACTATGCAAATTTAAAAAATGCTAAATGCAGAAACTATTGAAAATTAGACCATATAGAGAAGGCATATTTTGTTATGAATAGAAATCCAACCTGTAGAAAGAGAGGATGGGGGTGAGACTGAAAAAAAATTATGATGACTATTTATTAGAAGAAAAACAAATCAAGTAGACTGATATCGATAGCAAAACATTAAATTATGGCAATCAAGAAAAGAGAACACAGATCAGGATTAAGATAAATTATGGATTAGGATTAGAATTAAAATAGATTGTCCAAGAAAACCATTGAATATTTATAGTTTTGGGGGAGGGGGGATGGCATTATGATTGCGTAAAGTGGAGATTTAGAATAGTCACCTTTATGGAAGAATGTAAGCTAATACTAACTCTCTTTCACTATGTACATTCAGCTATGGTAAGGATGAAATGTTAGATTAGTTATTCTACTGTTCAATAGGGATAGATAAAAATATAGAATTAGAGGCTAACCATTTCTGAAATGCCAATTGATAATAAAAAAAATCAATAAAAAGTTTCATTATGATCTGAAATCAAAAAATAGTGGACTAGATTACATATAGGCCACTCAGGTCTATGGATATTGTATCAAATAATCATACAGCATATATTTTAGAACCCTTCCACAATGGAAAAAGAAAATTTAACCTATGGTGCTAAAGTTTAAAGAAAGATAAATGTGGCTAAGGCACCATATTGACCCACACATTGTTAGTTAAAATGTACTCTGCTCATATCCGTCTACAACAAGTCTTCTGTGAAATTACAAATGATATTAGAAATTAAGAATAAAACTGATCTCATTTGTACTAACAGGTGAAAGTACCTTAACAAGGATACTGTTCAAGCAGGACTTATCATAGCAAACAAAAATCAGTGCTGTTAAACTGAAAAATAAAATTAAAAAATGAATTTATGTTATAGAATCACCCAATGATACTCATTATAAACATTTATGAAGTCAGCTCTGGTTCAACTAGCAATCTAGTATCCAAAACTGTAGCAATCTCAATACTCAGAACTATGATACATCCATAAATCACATCCAGAAAAGGCCTAACATTCAGGCTAAAATCCCTTTCCAGTGCTATAGTGAAATCAATGACCAGAGCTACTATGAAACTAGTGAGCAAAACCACTAAGAGCTTAGAGAGCAAGATCAAAAATCAGTGATAAATTATAGTTCCAAACAATTAATTGATTATAAATCTAGAAGTATAGAAATAATAATCAAGCAAGATCAATAAAGAGGATCATGTAGGCAAGAAAAGAAATTTAATAACTGTGTTAAATCTCTAATGAGATTTAGTCTATAATAAAAAAAATTTCCCTCATCCATGCCCATGTAGTTAGTGATATATTAATAAGCCTACCATTGCTGACTTATGACCTTTTCTCCCTACTATGCCAGTCACGAACAAGTGATGCATGTTGAGTGGGCTAAGTAATATGGAAGACACTTTATTCTAGCTTTCTCTCCATCTTCATTCTATATAAATGTATGTTATTATATTTATAACTTCCAGAAAAGAAACTATTAGCATTATATATATATATATTTCATTGTAAGGCTCAATTCAAACTGTAGTTAGAGAAGTAAATGTTTCTTCATTCTTTCGTCCAATATCTCTTTAATTTATAAAGTGACATTTCAAGCTGTTAATAAAATTTAAAAATTGAACTTTTTAATGAAAATTAACACATTATCATCTTAATATTGTACCGGTCAAAACAGTATGCTCACTTAACAAGATTCAAATCCTAAGCAAAAGGACCTCGAATTCAATCATGCTCGAGATACACAGGTCTGGAGCAGTACTGAATTCTAACCTATTTGCCTATTCTTCGAATCTCTGACTCAATGAACAACAATTCTGATGACACAGTAAAATTGTTTTAAATCCGTGCCCAGAAGCAAAGCAAAGCGGTAGAGCATAAGATCAGAATAATGATGATGATCGAGGATGGAGTAGCCCAGTTATTACATTATCATAGTTATTTATTAATGCTAAGCTCTTAGCTAAAGAAAATAATTCTAAATATTAACTAGAAACTAATAATTCAACACAAACCAGGATTAACACGAAAATATATATATTTAATGAATGCAGAAAACGCATATATATATATATGTTACAAAATTGTTTCACGCTTGGAGTGATGTTATACATTATGAAAACTTGGGATTTGTTTTATAAAATCCCCATTACATCAATTATTTAATAGATACCATTTTATAGAATGTGTTATAAGTTGTGCGGGGTTAATATGCCAAAATGTGGATGTACAAAATAATCTACAAGATCGGAACAGATTCGGATTACAGAAAGATACACGGTAATTTAACGTTAATCATTTTGACAAATAAATATAAATTTACGGTCTCAATCATTTATTTACAATCTTAAAATCATTACATATGTTTGATAAGCATTGTTTGGACATAGCGTCTCTAGAATAAGTATGCATAAGAAACAAACAATGTGCAATATTTACTAGAATAAATTATACAAATTGATTTGCGTCTCTGGGAATCGATAAAGCTTTTTAAAGGAAAACAGTTTTTAGATCAACATACTGAACGTATTTTACGAAATGAATCTTTATCTTTAACACATCATTGCGACTTACTAAGATTAGACAGACGGATGATCAAATTAAAGAGCAAAGTAACAGTACTAGCATACAATAACGAAAATAAGACCTCATGTTGATTATGGATATTTTATCATTTAAAAGAATACTTTGAAACGAACTTAGATTGGATATATCCACGCCTTCTGGCGGAGCGATATCAAGAGAGGGTCTGGGTTTGAGAGCCCAGAATCTGGATGCGCTATCTTCTGCAGCACATAAATATCATAACCCTCGTAAACTTAACGTTTCCACAGGAAGCATTGTACCTGATTGTGAACGATTCTGAGAAGTAGGATGGGAGCTTTAGACGTTCCCAATGACTAAACAATCAAGAAATGGAGAAGATAAAATATCAGAATAATGGAAATGTATGCCAGCAACATTATTGGACATGAATATAAGTTTTATAATATAATTTTCAAACTTGGAAATTGTCTAACCTCTTGCGCAATAATCTGTTTTCAATTCTGAGTCATTTAACTAATCATAATGAATAATAACGCTTCTATTTATAATATTATTAAACTAACAACATTTATATTTAAAGAATCGATTCCCAAATACATATTAACAGGTAGAGTTTGCCTTTCAGGCACCAGCAAAAAGGAATGGATTAATTATATGAAGGTTCACGATCTTTTTAAAATAGAAAATTAAAGCAAAATTCATCCACAGTAAAAGTTTTTAATTTACTTTAAGAATAATGAATTTAAAATGAAACCAAACTCGCGAGCAATTTCTATTTCATATAGACAAAACTTTATTGATAAGTTTTAAATAAAGCCCACCCTTTTCCCAAGTAAAACAATTATTTTCCCCCTTACTCGCGAATTTAGCGATTTTGGCACATTAAAGAAAATAAATCATATCTATACATTAAACAAAATACATGAAATCTTAATGGAATCGCACACATTTATATATAATTTAATTAAGCGTGAAAGGTAAGTTAAAATACATGATATTAATAAAAGTTTACTGAGAGAGAGAGTTTAAAAGCAAAATTAGCAGAAGCTTATAAAACAATATATAAATTAAGATATGAAGGTTGAACTATAGATTACAAAAGTATTGTCATATAAAGGCAGTTCTACATTAAAAGGCTACCTAAGGAAAAGACAGCATAGCAGCGTCATTAGCAATCAGCAGTCGGAAGCAATCATGTTGTATGGTCGGCCGGATGGGACATGGCAATTGACAGGCAGACAGTTCTTCGAGAGAAGAAGAGATTGGTGCTAGATTCCACTACTCATGCTCCATCTACAGCACTTGTGTTTGCTTCTTAAAGGTAATTAACTCAACTGATTAAAAACTCCTCTGCATTTCACTAACAACTGAAAGTAAGAAACTCCCCCTTTCCTCTGTTCTGTGGTTCCTTTTATAACCGTTCAATACTGCCCAGAATTCAATTTCATACACCACCCTTATCTCTGTAATCCTTTTAAAAACAACATTTAATTAGTAAAATATTTTCAATAGATAAGGCTTGAAATACCCCTTTTAGCTGTTTTGAAAGATTTCAAACTGATAAACGATTTGTTTTTCGATTGTAATTAAGATTTATAAGTTTTAATTATAAACAACGATCTGACTAGTGATAAAGATAATTTCAATATTTCAAGCCTTCCCCATTTTTCTTTGTTGTTACATTGAATATACACAGATATAAAAATAATTACAAATATCTAAGCAAATGTATTTTTATAGCAATAAAACTATTGCTTTAGTCATAATATATATACGCATCATTCAAACTACTGTTTCATTTTTACTAAACAAAATTAATTTTACTCATCTTTAGAATGATTCGACATACAGTGTGTGAGTGAATAGCATATATTTATAGCAGGGTCTGAATTGCGGGCCCCATAGGACGTTAGTGTAGATGGTTAAGCATGAAGCTCAATGATGATTAGACATTGACTGCTTTAATATATAACCAATAAATATACCACTTAACCTTACTACAATTACATTTAATGTACATCATATTAATCAAATTAAACTTTTTTGCATTAATTGGAACGATTATTTTTAATGGAAAATGTTTTTGCTCATTTTATGTATATTAAATTAAGAATAATGTATTAGTTTTTGTGTTAAATATTTAAAAATATATAAATTCATTAATTTAATTAATAGTTCATTCATGAAAGATTTAATACCTACCTATGCTGTTTAGCGCAATATTTCTGGGCAAAATGATTTGAATTAAATAAAATATTTCACTCAATTGAGTGTAACTCCTCAACCTGGCACTGAGGTGAGGTGTTCAAATGTTATATGATTTTTCTCATCATCTATCTGTACTATTATTATTATTATTATTACACAAATAATAAATATTATTTCTAAATTAATATAAGAGCTAAATATTTTCCTTAAATATGTATGTTACATTATCAGCCTTAGGAATTTTTGAATATTTTTATATTTCTAAAAGAATAGATTTTTTTATTATTATTATTATAATACCATTGCCTTTTATTAAAATAACATGATTTATTTTTTTATTATTATAAAGGTGTTTGTGTGTGTATTTGTGTACATATATCAGAGCACTTGTAGATTGAAGAAAAATCTATATGCAGTTGTCAGATTTTAAAGAAAAAAATATTTAAAATATTGTATTTTTATTTTTGACATTTCTGGAAAAGCAAATTTTTTAATATTCTACATTGAACACATTAGCCTAGATATCCAAAATTATTAAATTCAGAGAATGTTGTAACAACAGATTCATGACAAAGGAGAAATGTTGAATAATCTCTTATTAGAAATGATGACTTTAAATTTTGTACGATTCTATGAAATGAAATGAGACAATTGTGAGAGAAGATATGATTATGAGTAAATATTGTCTTGTAACCAAAAGAAAAGGAGAATTTTCTAAGTCAGAATTCTGTAAATGAGGAAGTTGATAGTAATTAGATTTACAATGTTTTGCCTGCTGCATGATACCAAATATTTTTTTAGGTTTTTTTTTTAGATATAAAGACAGACAAAAGTTTTACCCATGTGAAGAGAGTCCATTATAGGAGATAATTGGTTATTATTAAAACATGCATGGAATATAAAATTGCTTGAGCATCTCATTTATTTTATTTAGAACAATAGTGACTGAAATCCAGAAATTCCATTCATCACTTCTATTAAAAAATGGATATGATATTGAAATGTCAGCAAGAAATATGTACTTCAACTGACTGTACATTTTACATGGAGTACAAGGTTTTAGGAATGGTAAAAAACTATTCCAAACTTTATAAAAAAAATCATGAAAAAAGCATTTTCCTTTTCTGTTGAAACCAGATTTTAGGGTGTTGGTTAAATTTTTATACCAAACTTTATTATATATATATTTTTTAATCTTTTGAAAGAATATAGTATTTAATTGCATTTAATATAGCTTTTTCAGTATTAATATTGGATGATGTGACAACAGCAGAACATTTTCTGTTTTCATTTATTTATGATTCCATTTCATTGTATGTGAATTGACTTTGAGCCAGATTAAAAGCTGATCTAAAATGATCTTCACTGATAAGTTTAATGTAAATGCTGTCCTTCCCCAAATGTTTATTATATAAATTTGTATAAAACATTTATTGATGAATATAATTATGAAACTTTGCTCTTTCATATTTTTGGTTAATATATTGAGTCAATAAGACCAAACAAATGTAATGAGATTATTTTTTGGAACTAATAGTGTTATATATAAATATAATTATTAGGATTTAGCTTTAAAATAATTTTAGCATTTTCACAAATGAAAATTGTAAAAAGAATGTGGATATGTAGAAATAAAACATGCTTTGCATAAATATCTAAAAATTAATTGCTTATATTTAAATTAAAAGTAATACATTATTTTCTTTTAATTTTTTTTCTGGTAAAAAATATAGTTTATGATCATTTTCATTAGTTAATGTTACTTTTAGAATTTATGATTAGACATGTTCAAGCTTAAATTAATATTATGGCTTTCAAGACATCACTAAAAGGGGATTTTTAGGAGAAAGGGTAACAAAAATGCTATTTGCACATGATAGTAAAATTCTTAGGGCCAGCTCTGTGCATAGATATATTAATACTCAACCCATTCACCTACTAATCTTATTCTGCATGGATGATTCTTTGTTTTTCCACACAAGAAAACTTGAAATAACAGTACAACATCTTTATCTGTTAAACTGTAACAAAAGTGGATCCATTCTTAGTGAATCTATTTTTGATTTACAAAATATTTTAGGAAAATACATTTATTTAATAACATAATGTCAGTTTGCAATTCTTCTTTTAATTAGTATTTTGCTTCATTACATTGTAACTAGAAAATTATTTGAAAATATACAGAAAATTATCATTTAATTTTTGTATCATTTAAATCCATAATAAATGCTATGCTTTGACAATTTTATTGATGCACATTTTTCAGTATACTAAAAAAATAAACTATGATCTCAGTGGCTGCAAATATAGTCATTCCTCTTACTAGGATTGAAGACAGCATTATAATTCATTCATAATTTTGTTTTGTAATAAGAACTCCATCTAATAAGGCAAAATATCTTGACATATTTAACTTTCAATTAAGAATAGCTAGCACTAGACTAATGAATACTGGCTGTGTTGGCTACATAAAAAAAAAGTCCTAGAGTTGTTTAAAATTATGTTTTAGAGAAATACAACACAATTTTTTTAAAAAATCATAATAGAGTGATATTTAATTTTCATTAATTTTTATAAAAAATGTTCATATTTATTAAAGTGTAAATATCACAGATTTTTCTAAGATTACTTTCTCTGCATTAAATTGTAGTGACTTTTATTTTCTCTTAAAAGCATATGTAAGCAATTCGATAATCATTGGCACAGATTGTTTTTATAAGTAGGATTTGTTGACTATTTTTATATAAGTTAAATATCACTACTGTCTTATCATATTTATAAAGCAGTAGGTATTATTTTTTATATTGGAATTTTTATTTGTAGGCCTAGAAGCCACTTCTTCATCTAGTAGTAAAAGTCCAACATTAGAAAAAATGGGCAGTAAAGATAGTGGTACTGGTCCAGGGGATGGTGGTCCAGAAGAAACTTCTGATGTCAGTGAAGAGAAAGTAAAAATAGAATCATTGACAGATTTAGTTAATGGAGAGTTAGAATCATCAGATTCAGAACCTGAAAGTGATGAAGATCTATCTGGCCTCACAACTGAGGAAGAGAAAGCTCGCTTCAATGATAGTAAAGAAAAGGTATGCTTTTTAAATATTTTTTCTCTATTTATCTTAATTTTATAAGTTCTTTTTTTTACTTATTGAAAGTTATACTATGTGCACAAATGTATGTGTGTAGGTATTAAATGTGATACATTTTTGCATAACTATATCTGTATAGACTGACAAAATAATTTTTTCAATTACAGGTATTAATATAGCCTAATTCATTTTTGGAATACATGAATACATATATATACAACAATGCACAGATATATCAATTTGTTCAGCAGAGCAACTATATTATAAAGCATTAATTGTCAAGTGCATTTTTATTGCAGTGCATCAAATTTATGATAATCAGCAATTAAAATGAAAAAAAATAATTATTTAATGATCAAAATTTTGGAACATGTTCACTTAGTTGCATACTAGGAAATCTTTTTTTAAATCCTTATTAGAATTAATTGTGTACAAATTATCCATGCTCTAGAAATTTGATCATTAACCCCCCCCCCCCCCCCGCATTTTAATAGTTGATTGCTAATAGTCTGGTAATAGTATAATTACTTTATTTAACATGCTGATTTATCTATATTCTGTTATTTACAGTTTATGCAGAGTTTGGTTTATATAAATCAACACAGCATACATGGAGATTTCAGTATTCTCATAACATTCATATGGTAAATACTAATATGTGCTATTCAGTGTTAAACATATCAATTTCTCACATTATTAAAGCTTCCATTTATTACTAAGGCTTGCACTGGGTCACCTATTGTATGAAGAGTTTTCTAGTATTATTAATAGCTTGTGTAGGCATAGGAAATGGTGATAATGTGATGGTTTGATGGAATGAAGATATGTATTATTACCACAGTTAAAAAAATCTAGGCATTTGAAATAAAAACTGATATTCATTTCATATTCATACTTAAAAAAATTAATCAGTCTTTACATGTTGCATTTTTAAATCACTTTTTAATTGGCAAAGGGTGACCAAATATCAGAAATCTGTAAATCCATCTGCTAAGAAGATGAAGTTCTTTTTTTTATTGATTCAATTTAAAAAATATCACCATCAAACTTGTATCAAATCTTGATCCCTGATTAATAAAACTATTATAAAAGATTTCCAATGGCCACTATCATTCACTTTCAAATTGGCAAAGAATAGCACAAAATATTAGACATACTGAAAATCTATAACATAAGAAGACAAAATCTTTATTTTTTCAAGTGATTCAAATTAAAATTCCACAATCAAATGTGAATTGCTTCTTGATTCCTGGTTCATATAATAAACATTTCCAACAACTACTGTCGTAAGAATTGAAATCAACATTGTACTAGTTCATATACTAGTTTAAAACCAGTTTTCATTTCAAGTATCACAGACTTTCCTCTTGTAATAATAACCCTCTCATTCCTTCATATATCAGTAGTTTAATATGAATAAACATTGATGGACAATCAACTAATTTCAAATAATGCTAGAGATTTTACTGATAAATTGATTCAAGTGTCTTGACAAAATCAATAAAAATAATATATAAATCTCTTTTTTGTTTTCAACACTTTTTTTATATTGATCTAACAACAAAAGCATATTTCTAATATTTTTTGATTCTCTAAAACCATATGCAGTCTCTCTGATAAGCATGTATATATGACTTGGAAATATTCTGTTCTATAAAATATCTGAAACTATTTTTGCTTTAGTGGATAACAATGATATTCCATGATAAATTACTACAATTTTATCTACCCATGTTATTTTTTAAAATTAGAACATCAAAACATCCTTAAGCTCAGACAATCTAACTTTATGAATTTTTACTTTCCTAAAGCATACCAGTATTTTTGCAAATAATATATCATTACTATATTTTAAAAGCTCTCTGGATTTTTAATTAAAGTCTGCAACCTTTTCATAAATGAGTAGATAGGATAGATATCTCACTGAAAATCTTAATTCTTATATTATTATTTAAAAAATAATGAAAATCTCCACCTGTTTGAAAAATCATTGTCGTCACATAAAAAAAGTGTCATTCATGGATTTAATGTAATTATGATATTATTTTCTGATTTACATGTTACTTTTAATTAAAAAAAGATCTTAAATAACCATGATCAGAAAGAGTTATAATTCTTTTGCAGTTTTAATCCATTGATCATTTTTAAGCCTTTTTATGTATTTTGTACTTCTACTTTTAATTCTTCATAATGGTTATGAAATTTGTTTATTCTGTGCACCTGTATTTAACAAAAATTACATTCCTAATATTTGGCTTTAGAACTACAACTGTTATGTCCTTTATTTCTACAACTAATATTATGATTATTTCTATTGCTTTAATGGATAATTTATTATTCTGAACATGCTAGCCAGATTTTTCAAATTAAGTCATTTTTAAATTATCTTTTCTGGTTCCCTTCCACATTTATCTTAGATAGGAGCACTTAATAGAGCTGATTAAATATACAATCTTTGCTGAACAAACTTCTGTCCTAAATCCATCCCCCCTTCCCCCAATCTCATTACTGATTTATACTGCTTCAAGAAGAGATCACACTAAGTATTTCCATTTTACCAAACCTGTTTTCATAATTGCTTTTTTAATTCTCAACAGCTTGTGCTAATAAAAATATGAAAAGGTGTGCATGATTGCCCAAATATGTAATCCCTTTGTCATATTTAATTTAGTGAGATAGCAATAGCATGAAAGACTCACAAGAGAGCAAATACCCCCACATATACTACACTCTGGTCCTTTATTCGATTTATTTGACATTTTACAGTACTGAGTTTTAATTTTTTCTGAAGCTTTTTTTTTATGAAAGATTTCAATACTGTGATGATTAAAGCCTGTCCTAACCAATTAACATCATAGATTTAGAATACTGTAATGATAATTTTTATAATGTAATTAGTATTCATCTTCTTCATGAAATCAGTTTTCTTTCATTTGCTTTATATTCTCCAATCATTTATTATTTACTCTTGTTAATAATAGATTCAATCTCATCATATTCTGTTAAGTGAAGAATTTATTGATTAGTCTTATAATCTTATCATTGAATTTTTAGAGTATGATGATATTCTTTTTTTGTTTGTTTGTTTATTGGCAGTTATCTCTCTGAAACATATCCATGTTGATCAGATTTGCAAACACTCATTAAGATCGGAGAACAGTCAGATGCATTGTTGAGATTAATTATAGGAAGGCAATAATACATTCAATCAGTAAGAGGTTATGCAAATAACATAATATTATTCACCTGCTTATTAAAAGGTAGACATTTTATAGATGAAATTTTCCTTTGTATTTTGTTATCTTTTCAGCAGGATGTTGTGCAATTATGCTGCAATGTAACATATATAAAACATTGTTAAATGTTACCTCTAAGAACTTTCATAGAATAGCATTATACACAGCTTTCCCTTTCCATGTGACATGTGTGACTACATTATATAAAGATGTTTTTGCTATATACTTAATTTTCTCATCTATTAACTGATTTATTAAATATGTTTTTCATATGCTGTTTAATGAGGTTTTTCCTTCTCTCAATTTATATTTTTGGTGCATGATAATTTTACATTTGTAGATTTCAAAGTTTAAAATTTTTTTGCCACTATAATTTTAAAAATCTGCATTCTTTCTTATTATAATTTATCTAAATTTTTTGTCTTCATATTTTTTTTAATTTTTTTATGTTCTAAATAATGTTTTCATATTATATTTTATATAAAATTAGATTTTAATTATCACTAATTGTATTTATCACAGAAATAAAATGTGATCCATAACTTACTTTTTCCAATTCATTCTCTTTTCAGTAAAATTGAATTAGGAATGTTATTGTTTTACTTCTTGCCACCATTCTTTAAGCATAAATTTCATGATTTCAATTACTTTATTCCATGTTAAACTTCAGTGCATATCATGATTTTTTTTCAGGAATTCTAATTGGGAATGTGTTTTTTAAACTTTACATCCTTTTTTTTTATGTAACCACCATATATTTTTACACTATTTTTTTTTATATTTCATTATTGATTATCATTTTGATTTATTCATCTATCTCATTCTCCAGAATTATTTATATCATATTTTTTTGTCTCTCTCTTTATTTCAACTTAATCCTATCATTATTATCCTTTTTAAATCTAATATTTTTTTTTCCTGAACTCATTTTTGAAAAAAGATTGATATGATCAGCAAAATTACAATGCTTTTAAAAAACATTTCTTTCAGTTCTTTTAAATTAGAACTCTATATTCTACATTTCCCAATTGGAATTCATTTTCCAAATATTTTAAACATTAGAGATAATGGGTATCCTTGCCTCAAACCTATTTCATTTCCCCTTCATAATCTAAATCATCTACTATTTTTTTCATATTACATATGTTTTTATTACCCTAATTGAAAATCTATCCTGCATTTTTGTTTTACAGATTTTTCCATAGTTTCTTTCTTTTTGCATGCTTTTTTATATATTTAAAAGGCTTTCATTAAGTCTCTATTCAATGTATGACATTTCTATTTCTTTGGTCAAAATAATTGTTATTTCAAAATTTCCTACCATTTCTAAAACAGTTTTGTTTCTTATATAATATCTTTTTGCCACACAGTACATAATTTTATCTGTAATAACATATATAGAAATAAAACAACATTTGATAAATTTATTTAAGAAAACTAGTATTTGCGCTGGTACTTAGTGATTTTAATTAGAATTAAAAACAAAAGTTATTATATTTTTAAAATGCAATGTGTTTATATATACTTTATTTCTTGATTTCATTTTAGGGGACTGCTGGGAAAGAATCTGAAGCTGGAGCAGAAATGTCTGCTTTAGTTAATTATATTCAGCCTGTACATTTTCACTCTTTTGAAATCTCAGAAAGTGAGGCCATGTATTTTTATGTTTTAGTAATTTAAATGCAAAATTCATCTTTAAATAATTAATTCATTTATATTGCATTATCTATTATTTGCAGAAAGAAATCGAAGTTATGAAATCTCATCGTTTGTAGAAACACAAGCTACAAATTTACTAAAAGAACAACCTGTTGAATTTGTTAAGTATCCTAAAATAAAATGTAAAAAAAATTAACAATGAGTATTTATCAAATTATGTTTGAATATACAGCTTGCCTGTCTGTTAAATTTAGTTAAATCTCATGTAATGCATAACTAGAAATGCACATAGTTAAGAATGAAAACTGGGAGAAGAGAGAGGTATGGTCTAAAATACATTGTTTTGTTTTTTAAATTATCAAGCTTAATTTTTAACAAAAGTGATATTAACATTGTTATAATTTATGATATATTTTTTGCTCATTGTTGCTATCTGGCACTAATAAGAATATTTTCTCTGATACTGTTAATATTATTAATTCAGCATCTCATTAAAAAGAAATTATATACTTAGTTTATATTTCCTTGACAGATCTTATAATAAGCTAAGCATTTTCAAATCTTTTTTTAATAGTTTGACATTTTAAAAATAGTAATTATTCATTCTTCAGACTGATTTATGTCTTAATGTAATAACTGTCAATTTTTAGCTCCTTTAATTTTAATGTTATTATAAATCCAAGTACTTAGACAATTCTAGGATAAGCCATCATATTTGCAAAAGTGGAAGATTTTGCCATTACAAAATTTTAATTTTTTTTTTATTCTTCTTGATTGGTTTAAACTTTTTTTTTTCAGTTCATGATTACTTTTTCTTATTTTTAAGATGATCCAAAATTTGAATTGTTAATTCTAAAGGAATGAAAAAAAATTTTTTTTTCATGAGATATAGTTGCTTGAATTATTTTCTGAATTAAAAGGCATATCATAAATTTCATACGTGAATTCACGGAGTTTTTTTATGTATCAAAAAAGTCAATTAAATATGGATTAGATGAAAATAATGTTTGGAATTTCCTAACAGAAAGTAACAGACAGAGATTTCCATTGATGTTTTGTTTGTTTTTTTTCTAATAAACACAAAGGTTTGACGTACTTGAAATATTTATAAAAATCAAAAAACAATCATGAACAGCTTACTTAAAAATCATAATTTATAATGAGGTCAGCAAATAAAACTGAACATTATATAGAGACTTTCTGGTATGGTATATTTTAATGTTTACCTAATAGATTGTCACAAATTTCTACTAATATTAATGTAAAATTTTAATTTGTCAATTTTGCTTTGTATAATGGTTAACACAAATAGCATTATATCATAATCATATTGTTAAAGTATTGTGTTATGAGGAAATTGGATGTGTTTATGAATAAAAGGAATTTCTGAATTCTGACTATTTAAATTTTGAAATAAGTATTTATAATTTTTACCTTTAGATAAGTTTGTCTTTATGTGTCATGACTTTTAAATATCACAGCAAATAAAAAAAATTTTTTAAAAAAAAAAGACGATTACTACAAAATGTATTGGCCATAATTATAAAAAAAGATCATTGAAATTTTATGTAAGAAATAATTTAATTGTAGAGCTTAAGAATAAATAAAAACTATTTCAATGATAATAATTAAAGTGATTTCATAAGAGATTATGATTATTAATTAGAATAGTATTTTTTTTTTCTAAAAAAAAAGAAACATTGGGGGAAATTTTTGCTATTGTATTTTAATTTTAAAAAGTTATTGTGTTTTGAATACATGATACATGTGTGTATATTATATGATGACGTTAACTGTTTATACTTCTTCTATATGGAATGTAATAAACATAATAAGTACGCTTGCATGCAACTATAGAAAAGCTTGTTATTTCTATAAATTAAATATGGCTTAGAGCTTTTGAAAACTGAAAACATTCTCATATCTATAGCAAGATGAAGTTGGATAATAATAGAGAGATATGTGTAATTGTATATAGTTGACGAAATTTTAATTCGATCTTACTTATATAAGAAATTCATGGTATATGCAAATTATTTACTTTAAATAAAAAATTGTTTTTGATCAGGTCAAGTTAGAAAACATAAATTAAAAGCATCTGTTTTTCAAAGACATTTCCAATTTTATTTCTTTTTTGTATTTAAATAACTGCTATGAGCATATAAATATTTTACAATGTTAAAACATTGTTAACTTAGATTTCAAATGTACATATTATAAATAAGTAATTGAATAATTCATTATTATTCAGGAATTCATAAAAACTTTAGGCAAAAAAGTAACAGAGCTGGAGTCATAAATGCCGAATATATGCATGTATAAATTGTACATTGGTATCAATTATGACCCAATACACAAAAATATTAAAATTTAGAGCTTCATAAATAAGACAGACTTCCACAGTAAAATATCTTCCCTTTTGATTTTAGAAAGTTTACAAAATACTATTAAATTAATTATAAAAGATCTAAGTTTGATGCCGATGTCAGTTAAATGTGCAAAGTTTTAAAAATCATCCCAACATCCATTTGAAAAATATTGCCTACCTCTAGTGTCATCTATGTTTATTGATAAATTACTATTAGGCTACTTGTGTGTGTGTGTGCAAAAATAAATTATTAATTGTATTTGTATCATTTTTAATAATGTAACTTTATATGCTTATTGTTTTAGTGAAATTAATAGTTTTAGGAGTACAATAACTTGCTAAAGAATAAAAGTGTATTTATCTACAAAATTATATTCAGTCATTTAAGTTATTAAAAAAAATCGACTAAAATTGATGTTTCAGCACCAAAAATCAATAAACTAAATATTTTTAACTGTCATTTTTATATAATGTAAAATAAAAATTTGGGTTACATATTTTTATGATATACCTTTAGTGAAAATGAAGTCGTCCATGGTGAAAAATCATTTCTTCAGACTAAACAATAGCATATTTTTTTAAAAAAAACTTTATGACAAAACTTTAATATTATCACTGTTTGTTAAAAGCACGATTCTATCAAAATATCAAGATATTTTAGTGTATAAACATATCTCTTCCTTTTTATTTAATTTATAATAAAAATTTGAAAGTTATGTTAATTTTATAGTACTTTTTTATTATATTTTAAAAATCTTTTTGAAGGTTATCAAAAAATATAAAATAAATCCATATATAAATTACACCATAGATTCTATTATCAAATTATTAGTTATTTTCTTTAAGAACTCCTTAGTTATAACAAGCGTCAACTCAGCAGGATCTACCCGAAAGGTACCAGAGTAGATTCAAGCAACTATATGCCTCAGGTAAAGTTGATGTGTTTTTTATTTTATTATTTTTAATATTAAACTTTATATATATATATAAATTCTTAATATTAAATTAGAAATTACAATAAATAAATTACTGTATTCCAAATGTCTTCAAATCTTATAGCCAATTAAATATTAAATCATTCTACATTGTAGTAATTAAATAAAATCAAAAACAGAATTAAATTAATTTCTATTTACTGACACATTAAAGAAAGAAATGCCCACTAAATGTAATTTTCAAATGTGTAATGCTAAACTAAAAATTATTAAGGAAGCTATTTTTAATATGGATATAATAAAGCCAATGAACAGGACTATCACTATTGGTATCAACTTAATTTATACTGATATATGGATCTAAAGAAACTAGGGACAATACAACTAGTAGTAATGTGTAACTTTTTTTTGATACCATATTTCAGAAACACAGAATTATTTATTTATATAATAATGAAAGTAAATATATGAACATTCATATTGATAAAAAGTCTTTTCACAATATCATTTATTATTATATGTATTTATACCTAACATATTGATAATTAAAATCTTTAATTATGTAAAATATTTATATTATTGATATATATACAATTCTTATATATATATATGTATATGTGTGTGTGTGTGAAATAAAATCTAGTGATAAATTAGAATGATTTGCAATGAAACTCTGTATTAATCTTTGAAGAGGACATTTTTGATATTTTCACATCATAATCATGTCAATAATACATGTTTGTTCTTTTACTGAAATAGTTCACTTTTGGCTCCTTCTTTTCTTCCAATACCTCTATATTTTATTATGTGATCTGAAGTTTCTGTATTTCTTTTCAGTCAAATGTTCAAGTTTCAGAACCATATGTAAGAAATGGATCTTTCTTTTCAAAAAGATAAGGAAATTTCCTTTTAAGTTACTTCCACCAAAAGCATTCTATCTAAGTTTAATTTTATTCATTATGTTTATATCTATATTAGTAATTTGACCAAGATATTTGTAGCTGTTAACTTCTTTTAATTCCTCATTACTTTGGCATTTAGTCCAATTTTCTTACTTTCATCGAATAACTTTTGTGCTATTTCCTGAAGTTCTGAAGCATTGTTTACAAAAACAAACACATCTTCTGCAAAGTCTAAATGAATTAAATAAGTTGGATGTATTTAATTCCTTAACTTTCCTTTTTAATCTACAAAATATTTTTTATAAAATTCCTGCAAAAAGTTGTAGCATTATGGAATCATCTTGTCATGACCTCTCATTTGTGTTAATCTAATTAGTGTTACCATGCAGTCCAATGACTGCTGTTGATTTTGATAATTCTTCTTTAGAATATAACAATAGCCTGGGTTCTGTATCTTGATGGTTTAAAGCTTTAATCACTGTTCAAATCCTTATAGAATCAAATTCATTTTTATTCATAGCATAATAGCAAATCATACTCATTGTTTTTTTATATATATTTTCCTTCAATAGTTGGATGTGATCCTGTATGATAAAAATATTTTTAAAACTACCTTGTTCTTTTGATTAGTTTGAGATTAAATTTTGCTGTAGACCACATGTAATTATCTTTTATAAAAATTATAGAAGACTGGTAGATCTATAGTTTCTAATATCTTCTTTATCATGTTTATTAAATATGAATATCATTTACTACATTTTTTTTAATTATCTAATATATCTTTTAGACATTTTGACAATATTTTTTTTATGTTTTAATATTTTTTTATTTCTTTTAAGATATCAAAAATAACATTCATAATTTTCTGATACTTTCCCCTTCTTGACAGATTTAATTTCATGTTTTATCTCTTTGTTTAAAATGCAGAGGATATTATAATTATAAAAACTATTTTGATTTCTTGTTCTTTATTACTTACTATATGACTCTTTGTATAATTCTTCCACTCATTTCTTGATGCCATCTTTTTAGTAATCATTTTATGATTTCTTTTATTACTAAACAAGTTTTCTTTCAATACCAAAATGCTGTTTTATACTTTTGAAATGTTTATTCTCTTGTATAGTTTTCTTGACAGTTTACAATTATATTTTCTTACATTGTTATTAACTCTTTTTGTATCTCTTTATAGAAATTCAGATATTTAGTTCTTCTTACTGGATCATTTTTAAAATATATAAATAAATGGCATATATCTGGTTTTGTAAATACAGTATCATATATTACTATTAATTGCATTACTTCTAACTTTTTTGGATCAGTATATCCAAAACAATTATTGTAAATTTAATTGGACCACTTATAATGGCAGGTAATTTATTTTACTATTTCCATAATAAAATAAAAAAACTTCTTCATGAATTAGAATAGTTGAAAAAAAAAAAAATTCTGAGCTTATAGTTATTGTGTTGCTCATTTATCAGTCAATAGCATTTTTACTTAAATTAAGGCTATGTGTGTGTCTGACTTGTCAGTAGTTGATTAATGTTATTTTTTTTGTTATCTGAATCAAGACTATCAATTTTTGTATCATCATAGATTGATCTTTTTAAAGTTTGCAGCATTGTTTATCATGTGATATTTGTGCCTGTATAAACATTGTGTATATATCTTGCTAACACAATTCTATGTTTGTTTGTAATCTTTGAAATTTGAAATGGCTTTTCCCAATACTTATTTTTTAAAAGTAATTTTTTTGTATTTATTTGTCCTTCATCAAATATATCATGATTTATCAAATTGTATATGAATCTGTGTTTGATATGTAGCACTTCTTTTAAAATTTTTTTATATATAATATTTTAACTAAATTATTATTATTTTCTTAAATCAGAAGAGTAATTTGAAAGAAAAGTAGCTTTTTAAATAACTATTAATTCAGGTGCAAATAAAAGTCAGCTACACTAATGCAAAATTAATAATAATAAAATAAATTATATTTTTATTTATCTAAATACTGTACAAATATTTATTTAATGTGCATAAGATAATGGCAAAATTATTGTAAGTACATACAAATGACTAAATTCTCATTTTAGAATAGCAAGAAAACAAATATGGCTGCTCAGCATAAAATATTTAGGCTTAAAATTTAAAAGAAAGTACTAAAATTTATTGTAGGAAAAAAAAAGAATATTTCTATGCAAAGTCGGATTATACTTTTTAAAAAAAATGTTTACAAAAAATTTTTAAATCAGAAATAAATATAATAACAGAAGTCGTAATTATTTATTTATGGTTCATTAATTATATTTTTATTCTTAAAATGAAATATTGCATTAGTATTATAATTGATATTTTATTTTATAGGTATTCTGGAATGCAGGATGTCAGCTTGTAGCACTCAATTTCCAGACATTAGGTATGATTTATGGTTAATTTCCTTATATGTGTGTATATACAAGTCCTAAATCACCTTAAAAATGTCAAGTTTTAATAAAAGATAATATTAGTTAGTGCAAACTTTTCTACTTCTAATATAGTATTTGGTTTCGTATCCATTATTATAATTTTTAAAAAATCATAATTTTTAATTAAAAAGATATAAAGATTGACCACTAAGATCATCTGATATTAAAGCAATTGAGTGAATCTTTAGCCATGCTCCCTGCATATTTTAATTCTTAATTAGAGCATTAAATATTTGGCAAATGTGATAACAAGATTAAAAGATCAGAACAGAATTTTCATTCAGAAAATTTATTTATTTTGAAAGAATTCACATTTGTACCTTCTTCTTTTTTTATTAATAGTAAACAAAACACCTTAATTAGTGGCCATTGATTACTTAAGTTTACAATAGATGATTGCTCTTGCTGCTCTTAATACTGGCAAAATGGAATGACTAGATTTAAATGAATAAAGATTTAGCTTGTGGAGGCTGTCTCTAAGAGTTGTTAATCAAAACTATCTTTCAACAATGAAAAAACTTAATCTGCTAAATTTTGTACAATATTTTTAACATCTTTTTTTTATTTTTTATTTAAGTTTTAAAATAAACTTTTTGTCGGTACTTCTGAATATTTAGTTTTGTCTTGAACATATTTTGAAAACTTTTAAAAAAAAAATTCAAACCATCATTAGCCAAAATAGTTTTTCTAAAAGAAGAAATAAATGGAATTTTAGATTATCTTTTTATAATAATTAATTATCAAGGTGTGACTCTTGAGAATGAAGGAAACTTCTGAGGCTGGAGACTTGGGCGATAATATTTCAGAATGTTAAATAGTTACTAATAGACTAATAATAGTATTTTTTATTTCATTTTTCATTTTTTCAAAACAGAGATTAGATATTGTCTCTGAATTTAAATATGTTGTTAATTTGCTTTAATTTAATTTTTTCTTTTTCATCTTTAATAATTATCTAATTATAAAGAAATTGCAGTTGCTAGTCTCTTTTAGATTTACAAATCTTTGCATTTTTAAGACCATTTGAGATAAATAATATAATTATATTTTAAAGTATCTTTTTTTAATAACTTGTTTATTATATTTTTATATCATTTAATGAAAATATAGATTCCAATTTGACACATTTGAAGTGAATGTTGTTTGAATCAAAACAATAAGATTATTCCTGAATAAAATCTGAGAGAGAGGTTAACCATTTTTATAATTAATAATAAATAGAAGGTAGAAATATATTTTCTCTCTTAAATATAAGTTCTCATCTATTGCAAGTTATCTTTTATTATTATTATTATTAAAACTCGTAGTAAAAAAAAATTATAATTCATTCAAAAAGATATCGTTTTGTGATAATAATACAAACCAATTTAAAAGCCACAGATACATCACATTAGTCTTTTAAAGATTGTTTAATATCTTCTGTTACTGTTTAAATTATTCTGCAATTAATTTTATTATTTGAAATAAATAAATATCTTTTAGTTTACCATAGAATCCTGTGCAGTTTTAGGATCAATTCTAGAGTTATCACTTTTGGTACTTGAACTTCTTATGAATTCTTGAGCAATAAAACCATTTAAATATGTTAATGAAAACTGCTCAAATTCATCATAGGAAAACTGCTACCATGCTTTAACTTCACATGCCTTTCCTATAAAGATCTTCCTATGCAATAGTTGATTCTATAGCATCACTTATAATTTTGCCATCATATTTTTAAAAATAAAGCTTTTTTTTTTCTTTTGGCTTAAATTAAAAAATCCACTATTAAATCTGGTCAACATTTTAATACTGTTTCTTAATACCGTTTATAAACAGTTCTAAAAATTATTGTTATAAATGGAAAACAAAGTTGAAATTGATAAACTTACTTGTTAAGTATGCCAGATTTTTTCTCATATTGTATGCAGAAGTATATAAAACAAATAAACTATAGTGAGGAAAACTACTTTCAAGCATTGCTATGGACCTGTTTGATTGAGACAAATCCATTGACCAGATCAATAGAAATAATATATTAATAACATCTTTACTTTCAACATTGATTTCTATTTTCTTGGCAACAAAATAATATATAATATAATAGTGTTTTATTCTCTGACTTTTGAATTTCTAGTATCCATTAATCTATAATTGAAAGCATTTTAAACAACAAAGTACTTTTGCTATAATGGATAGCAAGGGGATTCCATGATAATTATTACAGTCTTTTTCATTTCCTTTATTTTTATGATTTGCAGCATTTTTAAGATCAGGTGGCATAATTTTTTAAGACTCATATTAAGTTTTTATATTAATTTTAAATATAAACTTTGATTCGAGAAGAATAATCAAGGAAAAGTGACTAATGTTGACTGTTATGTGCATATCAATGACATTCAGTGATAGCTAGCAAAACACAACTATTTTTCATAATATTTATGGATTTTATGATTACTTTTTATACTATATTGATTAATAATGTGACTAAATTTAGATTTTAATTTAAAATATTTAATTTTAGACAAAGAAAAAGCAACAGAATTGAATCATTAGCTATTGTAATTTGTAAGACCCAAGAAATCATCGGTGTTTTCACATAATGATTGATTGAAATATAATTCCTTTGCTTTATTGCAAGCTATTTTTCAAATGTTTTTCTTCAGTTATTAACATTATTTTAAAATTTTCATTACATTTAACCAACCTGAATGTAAAATAATTCAATTTTTAGATGCTAAATTAAAACAATTCTGATTATTGTACATTAATATATTTCAGAAAAGAAACTGACTAGATCTGTATTTAAAGAATCAAATCACTCAAATTTTTATGCAATATGGCCAATAAGAAAATTCATCAGACAAAAGGTTAAATTTTCTCAGCTCCCTCTAGTATTATAATTTGTCCATGTCATTTTATTAAATATTTATTAAATTACCTATAAATAATTATTTTCTAAAGCTGGTCCTGAATTTTTAAAAAATTCAAGAAAAAAAAAAGAAAATTATTGCTTTAGAATTGTATTAAAATAAATTAGATGCAAATTTTACACAGTTGACTTCCAGAGATCTTGCGGTCAATGTCTTGGACATCCCTGAAATATAACATGAATTTTTTTGCAATACAATATTATGATCATATGGGTTTTTTTTAATGATTAACCATATATAATTTGTTTAAATTTGTTTTGACACTTTTTGTCCATAGTTATATATCATATTTAGAAAACATTACACCTGAAAATTAATGATAAATAACTTCAATAATTATTTTCATGGCAATTATCTAAATAATTATTATGTTCTAAGAGTTTTGTTTTATTTTCAGATCTTGCCATGCAACTCAATCAAGGGATTTTTGAATACAATCGTCAAAGTGGTTACTTACTCAAACCTGAATTTATGAGGCGAACCAATCGAAGATTCGATCCCTTTGCTGAGTCAACAGTAGATGGCATTGTTGCTGGAACATTATCAATTAAGGTAGATATTTTTGAAAATATAATTAAAATAATTTGTTGGTTTTAACTGAAATTTATATATTAATATGATATTTGCTAAGTTTTCTGTCTGAAGGCAGATCAACTAAATAGGCACTAAAACCATTGCAGTCAAACAATGAAATTGTATTATTCTAAAAATATATTGTCAAGATTATAAGACCAGTCCCTATGTGTTTAGATTTGGTAGATGTGAGATGAATTTACTATTATAAGGGTGTATATTCATTGAATTGACCATATAAACAAAAAAATCAAGATTAGATATCCTAAAAACCTATTTCGTCATGAATGCAGTATTGTTTTCTTGGTAGAAAACAGAATCCTTTTACAAAATAAAGATTATCTCAAAATTCTATATAAAGAGAAATGACATAACAGGATACAATGGATATCTATAATTAGAGAATGATTTCCTAAAAAGAAAAGTTTTCTGCAAAAGAATTGAAAAATAGCATTGTAAGAAGAAAAATACAAACTTTGGTGCCAACAGGTGATGTATGAATTGGATTGTATAGTCAGTACAAAACTCTTCTTTAGCTTTTTGTTATCTCTTTTTTCTTCTTCTATGGAGTTAGAATGATCATAATCATTTATGAGTGGCTGCTAATAATATCTATATACACACTAAATGATATGTAATATTTTGGAGAGAACTTCTAATCACTGATTATTATCTCTCCTAGTATCAAAGCCAAATTACAAACTGATAAAAATGAATTCATTTTCATTCATGATCTATGTTTCATATGGATATTGGAAAAAAAGGAAGCTTTTAAAGAGTGGTTTTAAATAAATTAACATTTTTCCATTTTCCAAACACAAGTGAAATCACATTATAAAAATTCTTTAAATTATTTTAATCATCTATTTCTATAAAAATTGTATTGATAGTAATTTTGTCAACTATGTAAATCAGTAATAATAGCTTTAATTGAATGTATGTATATTATTTTATTAATAATTTAATATTTTCAATTGAAATTTTATTTCAGATAATTTCTGGTCAATTTTTATCTGATAAACGAATAGGTACGTTGGTTGAAGTTGATATGTATGGGCTTCCAGCAGATACTGTTCGAAAAAGATTTCGAACAAAGACAGTTCTTGCCAATGGATTAAACCCTGTATATGATGAGGAACCATTTCTTTTTAAAAAGGTTAAAGTTATAATTTAAAATCTGAATATTTAGACATATCTAATAAATTATTTTACAGATTTTGTTTTAAAATTTCACTTATAGGTCGTGCTGCCTGATCTTGCCTGTATTCGTATTACTGCGTATGAAGAAAGTGGTAAATTCATAGGTCATCGAGTACTTCCAGTAGTTGGACTCAGGCCAGGTCAGTCATACCGAATATTTTTTAACCTTTCGCATTCTAAACTTTATCTACATATTTATTTATCCATAAGCATATGCATTAATAGATCAATGATGTTTCCTTCAAGGGATGATTGATGATGACTTTTTAGAGAAAAGTCTGTGGAATTAAAAGTTTTACATTTGAACAAATAGATTGCATTTATATAACTTTTTTTATTAATTTGTATCAGGGAGAATTTAAAAAGAAATAGGTAACAAATCATTGAAAAAAGTCATTTTACTTTTTTTTTTTGCAATGGATTTTTTTTAAAAATGACAGTTTGTTTTATTCTTCATATGTTTAAAACAGTTTGATTTTTTTTTATATTGCAAGAAATAAAAATTTGAAAATCGTGTATATGTAATAATTGATAAGAATTATTTTGCATCTAGTATAACAAAAAAAAATAAGCCAAAAATTAATATCTATTTTTGTTTTAAAAATGAAAAATATTTTCTTGTATATATATAAAAGTGGTGGGGTCTCTTATTCATAAGCAACATACAAAACATAAATTTTAAATATATATATATTGTAATGGTAACCACCCTTTTGCAATTGGTATGAATCCAGTTAAGAATAAAATAAAAAAATTATAATATTCGCTAAATTAATTTTTGTCTAGAGGAATTTAAAGATAACTAAAGGGTGACCATGTACATGGTGGAGTGACTACCTCCAAATTATTTTTAATTTGCAAGTTGATAACTAATCACAAGCAATGATCAAATTGGACCCACATAAAAGGAAGTTTTCATGTAGATTCAATTATACTTCCTGATTATTACCCCCTTCACCTAATATTGTTATTAAATTGACAAATAAATAATCAGTTTGGTTCGGATGAGACATGACAAACAGCAAATTTATTAACAACAACAATAACTTTAATTAAAGAACAGAATTTAATGATAATAATAAAATGTATTTACAATTAAGAAAATTATATGGTGATCCATGTGTGAGAGAAAAAAATCTTTGTAACTTACAATAACTCTTTGAAAATGGCTATAGAAAGTTCAGTTAATTTATTTTAATGTCTTTGTGAGCTCAGATATATATTTTATATTTGTAAATGTGAGAATATGGTCATTAATCAATAAATTCTAATGTCTTCTGGCAATATAATATTTTAGCTTTTTTTGGTTTACATAGCATTTTTCCTATGAGACTTTCCATTGCAATTTTCTTTTGAGCATTTAAAAGTTACATTTGCAGATTAATTTATAGAAGTAGATTTCTTTGCGATAATCACTTTAGATGACTAGTTTGTTTTTTTTTTGTATAATAAGTAACTGTCAAATATTTCTCCAGGATTCAATGATGATGAATAAATCTGCAGAATCAAGGTTAATTTTTAGGGCATATTTTTGCCATCCTGGAGGGATTTCTACTCAAGGAAATGCGTGATATTAACTTAAAAATCCTTACACAATTTTTGACTTCTATACAGTGAAAGACATGATGGTGAAGGTGTTACAATTTTTTTCCACTTTTCCTTGGAAAGCAGACTATTTAGAAAGCTTGGTGTTGGTTTCCATAGCAAATTTTTGTTTTAAAATAATATATATATTCATTATTTTAAAAGAATAAAATAATAACACATTATCTTGACACTTATTTTTAACATATTTTATTATACATAATAGAGAAAAATATTAGCATAAAAACAATGCCTCTAAATTCAGATGTGAGGGTTACATTTGCCCTTCCTCCATTTAGGGATAAAATAGAGTTGATTTAGCCGTAAATATTGCTTGATTTTATTTCTACATAAAAAGACAATTTCTTTCAATTTTACAGTAATGTCATGCTTAGCCATACTTCTTTGGAAACAGGCTTACAAACTGGTATAAACATAATACATAATGTGGTCCTTATAAATCAAGTACATTGGTATGAATATAAAAAAATGTGTTTCATTAATTCGATTAAAAATTATTTATTGCTTTCCCATCTGCTTGCATTGTTGAGATGAACAAGAAAATCTACCACTGACAATGAATGTATTTTGCATTATGAATACCAGAGAGCTATCTTGAACACAAATATAATATCAACCAAACCATATAATGAACAATGCAGTTAAATAAAGCCTTACTCTACTATGGGACTTAGAGACTCACAAATATCAAAATATGTGACTCATTTTAGAAGCTGACAGATATAAAACTATGCCTAGCTCACTTCTGAGATTTAGAAGTTGACAAATATAAAATAATATGGTTGGGAACAAGGCTGAGATAAGAATTTTGAAGTGTCAATGAAACAGGTAAAACTCTCTATATGAAGTTTATTCAAGTATCAATGAAACATGACAACCTCAAAGCAATGAAACATCCATCTTCAATAAAGAAAGCAATATGATCAACCATTGATAACACTCATAAAATTAATTTTGGTTTCAAACTATATAGTGTTTTTCTCTATATGCTTAATCAACAAGGCAAAGAATAGAGTGATATCATTTAATTTTGAACCCTGTTTTTTTTAACAATTCATTTTTTGATATTGTTGGAAAATAGAGTTTGAACTTGTATATTAGCCTGATTTAAATATAACACAAGAATTCTGAAACTTTTATCAAACAGTTAGAGTATGAGGGCAATACTTCTACTTTTTTTTAAAAAAAAAAACCTTTCAATATTAAATGGAACATCTTTATTATACCTACTTCATTTGCCATGACCTTTTTTTTTTCCAGCATTTTGAACAGTGCAATTCATTTTTTAAAACTAGTCATTTTTTTCTGATGCTCAGTAGAATCTATTTTTGTAATGTGCTATATGAATTTTTTTGTCCAAGTACTGACTAGCAAGTCCCGAGTCATCAACTTAGAAGCCATCCTTATTCATAGAATTAAACCTTGCCTTTCTCTAAATGTTTTTTAATCAATATACTTCTTTTGGAATGACATGTAATGCCTCTTATTTATCATCTAGTCACTCTGATTTATTTTTAGAAAAAATGAATATTTCATTTTGTGCTTTCTAGCTCTACTCTCATCCTCACGTAATGAATTCTTGAACATAATTTCTTATTGGATCATTTATCTAGCTTAACTATTTGCTTAAGCTCTGGATTTCTCTTTTCTAGTTCTCTAAATTTTAATCAAGGTGATTTTCTAGTCCTTTTTTTATATACCCTATCAAATAAATTACTTTTATATTTTATTCTATTAAAGTGATCTCTTTCATCATCCTTTTTTTTTAAAAATAACTTAATTCATTTTTCAAATCATACATTTCTTCACTCCTTTTTTTTTATTGTATGTAAATTCAGATGCACAGTCAATTATAATGCAATTATCACTCCAAAGTCACTATATTAAAATTATTTAGGTTACTAATATATTGAACAGGTTTAACTAGTGCAGTAAGGCATTTATTACTATATTTATCTGCTTCATCTACCACAACATTTTTTTTATTATTTTCTCTAATTTATCATCTTTTGCTTCTGTAAACAAATTTTTCATTTTTCTCTGTTATTTATTCTATTATCACTTTAAACATGTTTTGATTTTTTTGATTTTATTTAAACATGCTTTCCATAATCACTTTAATTTTTATAAACATGTTCATTATCATATCACTATCATGAGTCTCAGTTTTACTTTCCTGAGCTTCGATTTTTTGCTTTAGGTCAAATAATCATATACATAAATTTATAATAAATTTAACTACTCCCTTTTCTATAAAAAAAAATTTAAAAAATGTATATAAAACTCTAATATTTCTTTTATTTATTTAATAACTAGAATGTTCACCCCTATTTCCATCAAGTAACCTTTCTAAAACTGCAAGGTACTTTAAATCTAATGCCTTATTTTATTTATTTACATATTACTGTTATCTCTATCAATCTATTTCTATCATTATGTTTGTCTAAGACATTTATAAATTTATTGATTTATTTTTATTTATAACAAAATAAATGATTATATTTCTCATCCGATTAAGTATTTATATTCTCTATTTCAATGCCTAATTTATACTTTTCCAAATGTTAATAGTAATAAAAATATGTCCCTGTTGTTTTAATCAAGATAATCCTGGATTGGCCCCCAAATGTAAGTGACCATCTTTTTGCACTTGGTATGAATCCAGTTAACAATAAAATAAACTAAAAAATACGATATTTAGCAAATTAATTTTTGTCTAGGATAATTTAAAGATAACTAAAGGGTGACCATGTACATGGTGGAATGACTACATTCAAATTATTTTTAATTGACAAGTCTGTACTAATCAAAAGCAATGATCAAATTGAACCCATATAAAAACAAGTTTCATTACTCCCCTCCATCTAATACTGTTATTAAATTGATAAATAAATAATCAGCTTGATTTGGATGAGAAATGACAAACAGCAAATTTATTAACAACAACAATAACTTTAATTAAAAAATAGAATTATATGATAATAATAATAAATTGCATTTACATATTTACAATTAAGAAAATTATATAATGATCCATGTACGAGAGGAAAAAAATCTTTGTAACTTACAATAACTTTTAGGATGTCTATAGAAAGTTTAGTTAATTTACTTTAATATCTTTGTGAGCTCATATATATATATTGTGTCCATAAATGTGGGAATACGGTCATTAATCATTAAATTTTAATGTCTGCTGGCAATATAATATTTTAGCTTCTTTTGATTCATTTCATAGCATTTTTCCTATGAGACTTTCCATTGCAATTTTCTTCTGAACATTTAAAATAGGTGGATTTGCAGATTAATTTGTAAAAGTACATTTCTATGAGATAATCACTTTAGATGATTAGTTTTCCTTATATAGCAAGTAACAGTCAAATATTTCTTCGGGATTCAATAGTGATGAATAGATTGGCAAAATCAAGGTTAATTTTAAGGCAAACTTCTGCATACAGTTCTATATTTAGCTACAATCCTGAAAAGATGAGGGAAACATCCTGGAGGTTTTCTACTCCATGAAATGCATAATATTAACTTTAAAATCCTTACAAAATATTTGACTTCTATACAATGAAAGACATGATGGTGAAGTGTTACAATTCATTGTTTTTTTTAGAAAGCAGATGATTTAGAAAGCTTCTGTTGGTTCCCATAGCAATGTTTTTGTCTTTAAAAAATATATTTTTTTGATTTTAAAAGAATAAAATAATAATATATTTTATCTTTACAGTTACTTTTAACATTTTAAAACCACTTGAAAATTTATTATACATCCATATCTTTTAATATTTTATTATATATAATAAAGAAAAATATTAGCCTAAAAGTAATACCTGTAAACTCAATTGTGAGGGTTACAATATATATATACTTTTTTTGTATATAATGATTCAACAATTTTTTGTCTAACATTTTTATTTAATTAATCACTTGCTTTTTTTTTCCCTCAGTTTTTTTTTACTCTTTTATATTGTGAATCTTTAGACAAATATTTTAATACTAAAATGTATAGAAACTATTGATTTAAATTAAGGTTGATAGAAATATTTGATAGCATTAATTGGTCCCTCTCCTTCACTCTGCTTATAATCAATATAATTAGAGTATTTGATTAACACCAAATAGTTGTGCTGGTCAAATTTATATACTAACTAGCCGTACCCACCATGCGTTGCTGTGGCTCAATTTGGTTAAATGGAAAAGAAAGAAAAGCAAAAGTGCGCATTTCTAATATGTTTAATTTCACAATGCTTGTGGATATACAATATTTTTTGTTGTTCCATTGTCTGTGCAGATATAGAGATTGTCTGGTTTGCCGACGCTAGAACATGCAACATGTGAAAAGCAATCCATGTCTAGATCTAAAACGCACAGTTCTAAAGATTGTCCCTGAGCTTTGTTGATGGAGATTGCAAACACCAATCAAATTGGGAATTGCAATCTCTCACACAAAATAATTAAATCAAAATGAAAATAAATAGAAATCTATGAAATTCAATTTAACAATGCAATCGAAACATGGAAATGGAATTGTAAAATATTTAGTATAGTGTGTGTGCTTTTACATCCAATAGATACCGCTGTTTTAAAAAAGAATGTTTTTACCTGTCACAGGTGTGACATCTATATAATAGTAGGTAGTAGGTATATAAAAACATGCGCATATTCGAATGTAACGTTATGTCAAAATTTCAAAGCAATCGGTGAAGAACTTTCAGAGATTTAAGATTTTGAACAAATGAACATTTACATTTTTATTTATATAGATTTCAGACTATTTATCAAACTTAATATGAAATACTGGGTGTGTGTTACTTTGATGTATTAATATTAATATAAATAATAATAGTATTATTTATGTGACCTTTTAAAAACATTTTAACTTTTTGCAACTTTTTTTTCCTGCTAGGATATAAACATATATCTCTCAAGAATGAGGCGGGCCAGCCATTGATGCTGGCAACCTTGTTTGTGCATATTAGTGTTAAGGACTATGTTCCTGATGGCTTATCAGGTAAGATTTTAACTATTATTTATTTCTGATATAACATTTAAAAACAATGTAGAAAAATTATTAAAAAAAAGTCTTGTTCTTGCTAATGATTTTATTAGTAATATTACCACTTTTATTATTTATTATGTTTCCCCTATTTCAGACATCTATTTTCAGTTTTTATTATTAGGGATCATCTCTAAATTCAATATTAATGTTGACTCTATAAAATAATTGGGACATATCTATAATTAAAAATAAAACATTTTATTGAATTTTATTATATTATTTGTTTTTATAAATACTATGTACAGTAAACCATAATAATATTTAGAAGTGATTCACAATGGGCTCTGTGTATCAATGCTGCTTTTCTAAAGAAAATTATAATAATGCAGCAAAAAAAATAATTTAATCATTATTTTTTAGTTTTATATAACTATTTTTTTATATTTACAGCAATTATTAGTGCTATATAATATTTTCTTACTTATATATAAAGATATTATACATTTATATATAAAATTAGCACTATAGATAATATTAGCTTGAAAGTACTTGACAACTCATAATAATAATTATTATTATTATCCACTCAAGAACAATTTACATGTCAGCAATAGCAAAGATAGTTCAAATCCATTAATGAATAAGCCAATTTGAAGTTTCAGTATAACCAATGCAAATAACCTTTAAAACCTAGACTTAAAAACACAAGATTGTCATACCACCACCATCCCTTTCCCAGTGAGGATGCCTGACATGCTAACATTAGTATCAAATTTATTATTGAAACTATGCCACGGGGGATTTTTTGCATCATTTAAGACATTTTCCCTTCAAGTTCATCATTATATCAGATACTGGTTCCAATTGCTTTCTATATCACTGCCACCCCATTCTCTAGAAGTTCAATCAAGTTCCTACCATGCATGAATTCATAACTTCAACATCACACCAAGGTGACTCTGGAATAAATACTGCACTACTTGAGAGTAACATACAATATTCCCATCCCATCAACCCACTGATCCAAAGAATCTTACAAGATCACTCTATCAACTTAGCTCAAATGAACTTTAAATGGCCAACACATGAACTAGGCTTAGCCTTGACATCTATAATGCTCACCAACTAATAAATACAATTTATGTACAGTCATATATCAATGGAACACTAATTTCACCTACCCTCCCTAAATGTAATAACAGTATCACCATATGCTTTCATGTATTTATTTCATAATACTTTTGTAAAATTCATGTAAACTTAATTTGAAATATGTATCTTGTTATGCAACAATTACTATTCTTCCAACTACTGTAAATCATCTTTTTTTATCATAAGCAAAATTGTAAACCCTCATTGCATAAGTAATCTCATGTATCAAATTGTATCTAAAATCTCACATTTTTCACATGCAATGTATGTAACATATAAATAATGAGATAGTCAAGAAGACTATAAACCTTCTCACCAAATAGGACCAATTTATATACAATCATATATTAATCTACCACCAACTCCAATCTTACCACCCACCCCCCATATTAGTTTTCTCTCATACTATCATATGCTTCCATATATTTTTCTCAAGATTCCATTTAAAAATTCTCACACATGTATCTTAAATATAATGACATTCTTCTTTCAGTTTCTGTAAGTCATGTTTTTCACTCACTATCACATGCAAGATTGTAAATTCTTATTCCATATGTAATATCATATATTAACTTGTATCTAAGATTTTCTGTTTTTATATGTAACTCATGTAACCCTTTTTGGGTCTTAATAAAATTTACCTTTGAAACATAATAATAATAACAACAATAGTAATAGTAGTAGTAGTAATAGAACAACAGTTTAAATCCTAAAAGATTTCTCAATATCATCTTTATTAAATATAAATTTTACACCTTATCAAAGATAGAATAAAACATGATTACATAGCATATTTTTTTTAAAATTTCCATGTGTGCACATAAAAAAATTTAATCATATTTATTTTTGACCAACATCAGAAATAAAATAAAAATGGCAATCTTATTTTAAAAATTGTATAATTATAGTCCTGCAGCAATTCTTAGTTTTTTTTTCTTTATAATAGTTACAAGTTCTCAAGCTTCAACCCCAAAAAATTTGCTCAATACTATCACTATTAAAGAATGCAAGTCATGATAATTGGGATTTTTTCATTTTCCCCAAGAAACAATCCAGGCTGACTAATGTTTTTCCATTTTCCTAAGATGCAATTTATGCCAACTAGTATTTTTCTATTTTCCAAAGATACAATTTATGCTAAACTGGTATTTTTCTAGGATGCAATTCATGCTGAAATAGTATTTTTTTATTCCCAGAATGCAGTTCATGCTGACTAGTGTTTTTCCATTTTCCCAAGATACAATCCATATTGAATTAGTATATTTTCATTTCCCAGGATGCAATTCATGTATATTAGTTATTTTTTCATTCTTCTACGATGTAATTCATGCTGAAACAGTGTTTTTCCATTTTTCCAAGATGCAATTTATGCTGACTAGTATTTTTCCATTTTTTTTTACATGGAAATTATATGACAAATGAACAATAAGACATAGTTATAAAAACTATAGTATTCTCATGAAGTAAACCCAATTTTTATGAACCATATGTCAATCTAACACCAACTTTAATCCCTTCTTCATATGTTTTCAATCATACTATCATACATTTTCATGTAGTTTTCTCAATATCACATTTAAAAATTCTATGTAAACCTAATTTGACATATGTATCATATTATGTAATAATTATTTTTCTTTTAATTAATGTTTTCTTTCCGTTATTACTTATGTAATATTATGAATCAATTTGTATCTAAGACTTCTATGTTTTCAAATGTAATCCTTTTTGAATCTCAATAAAATTTATTCTTTGAAACATAATAATAATAACAACAACCATTTAGAGCAGCAATTCTCAACTTCTGCTATGCATACGACTGGTGGTAGATGATGAACTTACAGATGGACATGAAAGACAATGTACTTACAGATGGACATGAAAGACAATGTATTTTTGAAAAAATTATAGTTAAATATTTTATTCAAATAATATAAACATGGTATTAACAAAAAGAGAAATCAAAACTATATCTCCATTACCCATTGATTACTGTCTTTGTCATAGATAAAAATATCCAGGCTTATTGTACTCTAGGTTGTATGCCATTTTACTGCCATACTGCACAGTTGCATAATTATACTTAAAACTAAGTGACAGAGAAAGAATCTGATATTAAAAAATTGTTTTTGCATATTGAACTCAAGGTTTTTATTAATATTAATTAAAAAAATTTTTAGAATATTTTGATTATTTTATAGTTTTTTAAATATAATAATTATAGAAATGCTAGTAATAGTAACAGTTGTTTTTTTTTTTTAAAAAAAAAAAACAATTAAATATTTAACTTTCATTATAGTAATTATGTTTTGGTTATCAAAAAAACCAAATAAAATATTTTTGATTTGCCTACCTATTTTTTATTTTGATGCTGAAATGTTTTATTAAAAATTGAATTACAGAGAAATTTTAATATTCTTTAGGTGATATATAGAAGCCAAAAGGTTGAGCACCACTGAATTAGAGCTTTGAAATTATTATTTTATCAGATTGTTTTGGAACTGTAACCTGAATTCAAATCTGAATGAAGAAATTTTTTTTCATCTGGCTTCCTTTCAGATAGTCAGCCCATAACACCTCTAAGCTGCCCATACAATTAATAATTGCAAAGCTAAAAGGAAAAACAAAGATGGAAAAGCCATTAAAAGTTTCACTATCAGTCTGAGAAGAAATGTCTTTTTTGTTGTTTTTCTTTGAATGAATGTTGGAGAGGCCTTGAACGTAAAACATAATTTTAATCATTACATTTCAGAATTATAATTTATAATATGAAAATGAGCACATAGTGTTCTCTGTTAGCTCACAGTGAAAGTAATATATAATTTTTTATATGCAATACCTTATATTGTCATAGTTTATTATTCAGAATTTGATTATTATATGAGTCTTAGGTGGACTAATAGAGAGCCCTCAAAGGTTCTCATTCATATTAATAATAATATATACACACACATGCAACTGAATACTAAATGACACTTAAAATAGTATATGGGAGCTATATATAAATTCATTAATGTATTAATCGATTAACCTATATTTGTAAAAGTCTGAAATGTAGTATAATAGAATAATAGGCTGCATTTCTCTATAAACTTATAATTCTTTAATATGATTTTTATTTTTTCTTTAGATTTTGCTGATGCTTTGGCCAATCCTATAGCTTATTTGTCCCAAGCAGAAAAGCATGCGAAACAATTAGAAGCTCTTACTGATGACTTTGAAGTTGGTGTAAGTAAAAATGTGCAAAAAGTATTTTTAAAATTGTAATAAATATTTTTTAATTTTCATATTAATTTTATTTCGTTTTGCAAAGTATTTGTATATTTTTTAAAGTCATTGAAACCAGCAGTTATTTTGAGATAAATAGATTTTTTAAAAAAAGCTTACAATTTAAATATCACAAATTAAAATTGATATATTGAAAATATATTTCTTTTATGTAACTTATAAATTTTTTTAAGGCAGCTTAAATGAACTTATAGGGATTGTAAACAGGAGATGGACTTACTAGCGATTTTATTAAATCCATTAATTCTCCACTATAGCAATAGATTCATAATCATTAGCTATATGACTTATGGAGTTACATTTTTTCACATTTACATAGATCAGTGGCTATTACATTTCATTTCTAAATCAGGCAAATGCAATAACCATGGCTTCTGAATTCGACATCCAGTTGCATCTACAAATATCAAATTCAACTGTTGGATCTGGAAAAAGAAATGTTGGAACTATATAAAAATTCTTTTTTTATATATCATAACTCTACAATTGTAAATTCTTGGCTGAAAATTCAAAAAAGAAACCTTCATTTGAGATGAGTCTTATGCAGTGAAACTATAACTTGAGTTATTGAAAAATCTGAATTGTTTAACAGCTTTTTATTCAATTTTTATAAAGCAACATTCCTTCTGATATTTAAAAGAAATGTGTGAAAAAACAGGAAACTGCTTTTCATGCTAATATTTATTTGAGTATCCAGAAATTTGGTGTGTAACTTCTTTTTTAAACTAGGTGCACAGTATTCATTATCAAAATATACTAGTGCTAAGGAAATTATCTATAAAATATTTGTATTATAACCCCATATAGAACCAACCAATTTCCCAAAGTGGTTTTCTTAAAAATTATTTTTGATCTGGCTTTGTCCAAGCTTATTCTTTAAATGTTATGGAATAGGATTGTGTTTTAGTCTAATATTGCAAGAATTATATTCAGCCTATGAAATGATTTCCTGATGTTTAAATGAAAATGGAATATACTATCTTCATTGTATTAATAATAAGAGTCACACCATCACCATTTTTTATGCTTATCCAAGTTGATTACACAGAAGAAAAACTCTCCATACAGTAGCGCCACTCATTGCAAGTCAGAGTAATCAACGGATGCAAGAAGATTTTATGCATAAAATCTTTATTAAGTGCCTATTCATCCAATATTCTCAGACTAGTTTCTAGCTAGTGGATTTTATCAGTGAAAAGCTTTGGATCTGAGAGCCCTGCACCTAGATTTTAGGATCTAATGCAATCCTCCAGCAGCTTTGAGTCCAAAATGAAAACACAATAATGTTTCTTTTCATTTTGGATTCAAAGCTTTATAGTTAGCTAATAAGGTAGCAGGTGGCTGCTGATGGGTTGCATTAGATCCTAAGATCTAAGTGCAGTTCTTTCTGATGAAAGCTAGAAGCTAGTCTGGGAATGTTGAATGAGTAGGCACTAAATACATATTTTATGTACAAATCTTTCTGCATCCATTGATTATTCTGGTTTGCACTGAGTGGTACTACTGAATAGAGAGTTTTGCCTCTGTGTAATAATAAGAGCCCAGTCTTTGAAAAACTTATGAATCTTCAAAACTTTATTGGAAAGCTTTTCTATTTCAAAAAATGATTTCTTTTGAGAAATCAAAGCAATATCATCAGCAGAGATCAATTTCTTCGTCGATTGCTTCTGAAAGATCATTGATGAATATATTAAATAAAGTAGGTGAGAAAACTGAAGATATTTTGTAAAATTTTGTATCGATTATTATTTAGTTTCACTTAAATATTTTTTTATTGGAGAGCATTTTGTCAAACAAATTAATAGTTTTCTGGGTTTAATAATTTTAAAAATCTTTAAAAGAAGACCATTTTTCCAAGCAGAATAATAAGCTGAGGTTAGATCACTAGTTTTTAATTTATTTTGAAAACTTTTTTAATATCAGTTGTTAAAGGTAAAACTTGTGTCTAACTTAAACCAAACTTTCTGTATGGCTTTAAACTAGTGACAAAATTCTTATTAAGGTGATTTCAAAAAGATTATAAAGAACTTTTAATAATAATATTGGGCAATAAAGTTTAATATCATTGCTGTGTTTATTTGTTTTAAGACTGCTATAATTTTGCTTTTATGTCAAACATTTTAAATAGCTTTTTTTTATGAATAATGTTACTGAATAATTTTGTCAATCATGCTTTGGCTTTAAGTTCTAAATTTTTAGAACCCAAGAAGCATATTAACTGCTCATGAGATCTTTCCTGGCTTAGGTCAATCAAGGACAAGTTTAAATTCATTAATATTTACAGGTTTTATAAAGCCAATATTAAACAACATTATAAAAGAAAAGTTTAAAATTCTACTCTAATGATGCTTTTTTTTTTATTCTATTTATCTTGGGTTTAGAAGCTTGATATATAAAATTGCCAATCTCATTAGCAATGATATTAGTTCTTTTAAAAGTGCCTTTACATTCATGAAGCTTTCATAAAAGTTAACAGGTTTCGCATCTAGATCTTATAAATTTTGTTTCTCCGTGATCTTTCTCTCTTTTTTTTCATTAGAATCATCTGGTAATTTTACAAGCTTGTCAGTAATGTCAACAATTTTCAGATTTTTATTAGACAAAAATTGGCTATAAAAAGTATTGGTAGTATTTTATTCCAATCTGGAATGAATTTTTCTTTGACAACCATAAGTGATGTAATTTCTGTCCGTTGTAAAATTGTTAGAACTACCATAACAAAAAAATCTATTAATAATCTGTTCAAAACATCCAATATAACAACTCCAATTAGCCTTCATTAAATTCCATTTTAGAATAGGATAACTTTTAATAATAGAAATATGGATTTCAAACATCATTAGAACTTGGTTTATATTATTAACTAAGGAGAAATAATTCAATATCAGAATTTCAACTGGCAGTGGTGAATCATTTTATTTTTCAAAACAAAATATATTTCAGATGGTTTGAATGAAATATTTCTCTTTATTTGGCGTCATAAAGTAAGTGCTTGTTGTTTAAATCTATTCATTGTAAAAGTTGACAACCTGCTTGACCCTCATTTGCATATTCTTAATGATTACTATGAGAATTGAGAGTGTACTGGAAAAGAAGAAAAGAATCTGTATTGTGAAATTTTTAAATTTTGCAATAAATAAAAATTATTTGAATAGAAATTAGAATATCATTTGAACTATCTACAATAGAAAATGTTTGCTTTATAAGGTGATTTGATACAATAATAGATGTATCAAGTTTAGAGTATCTTTTATCAACATAAATAAATTTTAAGAAGATATGCATTATTAGAAGAATGATGAGTCTCCTAAAATATAATTATGTAAACATGATGAACAGTTAATTTGTAGAGGATTTCTATATTTTTAGTTAGATTCTCACTTCTATATTGAAATAACTTTTCTGTGTGTTCTAGGTGTAGAAAATATTGCTCTGCAAAATTTCAATCTGCCACTTGAAGAGTTCCATAGTTGCCAACACCATATAATCATTTTTTTATTTCAAGAATCTAAGATCCTTACTTCTGTATTTCTGGCATTGCATAATATAATCAAAATTCATATTAATAGTTTTATAATCTGCAGATGAAGTATGGTTTCTATATAGAGGCAGTTGGTTTCATATACTAATGCATACTATTTGTGGCAAGATTGTCATCCATTTATCCAATGAAATTATATCCTCTAAGTCAGGAGTGGACAAATAGCAGCCCAAGGGCCACATGCAGCCCACTAAGAGGTTTTATGCGGCCTGCCAAGACAATCAGAAAAATCTGCCTTGAACTGAGATTTCTTTCCCATGCGTGACTGAAGATTCGTCTCGTATTTTCCACTAGGATGGCCATGTCAATACACATGCACAGTGTAGATATGATGTGCAGTGCTTTTCCAGTTGATCTGGTTAATTTCAATTTTGCCTTTTCTTTAGCAAATATATACATTTTCAACTTTAGTGAAACCATGAACTCTCCAGAAAAATTAAAATCGGTGATGAATGTCGTGTGTTTAATGAAGAATGGACGAACAAATATTTTTTTGGTAATACAGGGAATAAAGCAGTGTGTTTATTGTGTCATGAAAAAAGGTGTGGCCCTCCACTAACCTTCTCTTCCACAATGTGGCCCCCTGCGGCCCTCCGCCAACCTCTGCAGCCCCCAATCCAAAACAATTGCCCACCCCTGCTCTAAGTTATTAGAAGATTTTTTTAACATTTAAATTTAAGGTATCAGTCATTAGTGGATATAGTTCAAAAGTTCAAATTGTGTTATTAATAAACACAATTCTATAAATAAAAATCATGATACTATTAAATAGCTGAATACAACAGATTATTATTAAAGTGCCCTTACTAAGCTTATCATTAAATAAAATATTAGATAATATACATAAGAAGAAAAATTCTATCAAAGCAAATCTGAAAATAAATATGAGTTGATATGAATATAATAAAAGAATTAAGAATGATAATAGAAAGAGTTACAATTGTGAGAGCTGTGAATTTAATTTTAAAAGATAAGTAGATAAGAAGAGAAATAAAGGATAGGATATATAAATTTATGATACATAGCATATCAAAAATTAACACTTAGAAATAAAAATATTAGATTTATCTAGTGGTCAACTTCAAATTGTAAACTATGATAATGTTAGTTTCATAGTACAGTTTTCAGAGTAAAATATTTTTTACCATTTGAGACAAATCTTAAGCATCATTAATTTAATTAGCTGAAAACTTCTTTTATGTAAACTATATTTGTTTATTTATTTTTTTAGAAAATATGTTGCATATAATATACAGCATTATTAAACATAATTATATTTTAATCACAAATAAAATATAATCAATTTCATTTTTTTATGTAAACCTTACCTTAAGTAAATACAAAATTCTTAGAGATTTGCAGATATATATATATGTAATAAAACCTAAGAACAAATCAGAATATTGTATAATATGAGCCACTGTATTACTCTTTGAAGGTATAATTTACAATTGCTTAAATTTCTTCACAATGTTCTCAAATATCAAACAGTATATAACTTCTTGTTAGGAAAAGAAACTTTATGATCAACTTCTATTTTTTTTACACTTATGACAAATTCCTGACTCCGTATAAGGAGAAGTCACAGTGCATCACATCATATAAGGAGAAATGTAGGGGAGAGAGAGATAGTATTACTAGATGATGAGTGAATAGAATGTAACTCTAGAGAGAAATCTTAAATAGGTATGTAATGGATATAGGAAAGATATGAAGGACAGAGTGATAGAAAATATGAAACATATAGTAATGGAAATATTAGATTTACAGAAAATGAACTGAATGAGGCAGAGAAGAAATTGATAAATGGAAAGGCAAGAGGTTTAGATGGATGAGCAGCAGAGATGGCAATGAATTTAGGGCATATGGCAAAAGTAAAGCTATTATCATAAATGAGATGAGATGTACTGTGACTTTACAGAGTCAGGGGTCTCTCAGCTACTATGCCCAGAGAAACCTGTTAGCCACTTTATCTTCCCTTTCCATTCCCCACCCTATGTTTTTCCCATATTGATTTCTATCCCACTCCATACCATTTCCATAACATAGTCTTTGGCAACTCCATGGCGTTTATATCTAAATCCCCCCCTTTTTTTTTTCCAAAGCCAGCACAAGAACCAAGAACCCTCTTTCTACATAATCACTTAGTTTATATTTATTTTCTCACAACTTTATTATTTGTTCCCTTTCTACTTGCAAGCACTTACATCCAATTAACAGATGTTTAATATTTTCTATGCCTTCCTTACTACACAACTTGCAGACTAAATCATGCACATTTTTCTATTTATGTGATGTGATGTGATGCACTATGACTTCTCCTTAAATGGAGTCAGGAATCTCTCAGCAATTATGCCCAGAGAAAACTGTTAGCCACTTTACCTTCCCTTTCCATTCCCCACCCTAAGTTTTCCCATAATCTGTTCCATCCCATTTCCACAACATAATCTTTGTCAACTCTATGGCCTTTTTATCTAAATCCCCTTTATCTTTTCCCAAACCCAGCATAAAAACCAATAACCCATTTTCTGTATAATCACTTTGTTCATATTTATTCTTCCATAACTTCATTATTTGTACCCTTTCTGCTTTCAAGCATTTACATTCAATTAACAGATGCCTAATATTTTCTTTGCCTTCCTTTTTGCAGACTAAATCACCCATATTTTTCCATTTACATGTATATTCTCTTGTTGCTAAAGATCCCATTTGAGCCTTAAACAATAAACTACTTTCCTTGCTATTATCATAAATTAACTCACACCCAATGTTCTATTTACTTCTATAAATATTTAAACTCTTTTTACTCTCCATACTAGCACTTCATCTCTCCAACTCCCTATTCTTTATTAATGCATTTTATTCTTTTATGTGATGTGATGTATTGGGGCTTCTCCTTAAACGAAGTCAAGAATATCTCAGCAATTATGCCAAGATAAACCTGTTAGCCACTTTATTTTCCATTCCCCACTCTAAATTTTCCCATATTCTGCTCCATCCCATTTCCAAAACATAATCTTTGTCAACTCTATAACCTTCATATATAAATCCCCTTTATCTTTTCCCAAACCCAGCATAAAAACCAATAATTCACTTTCTGTATAATCACTTTTTTCATATTTATTCTTCCATAACTTCATTATATGTACCCTTTCGGTTTTCAAGCATTTACATTCAATTAGCAAATGCCTAATATTTTCTATTCCTTCCTTACAAAATAAATCACCCATTTTTTTCCATTTACATGTATATTCAAAGATCCCGTTTGAGCCTTAAATAATAAACTACTTTCCTTACTATTATCATATATTAACTCACAGCTAATATTCTGTTTATTTCTATATATATTTAAACTCTTTTTACTCTCCATACTATTTCTCCATCTCTCTAACTCCCTATTCTTATTAATAAATCTATTCTCAATATCGTGGTGCCATCTAGTGCAAGTTATAGCAATCAATAAATTCTAGAAGTTGTAGCATTTATTTCAATATTTCAAAGTACTTTCTAGCTTATGAATATCATCAGTGAGGAATATTGGATCTGAGAGCAATGCACCCTAGATCTTTGAATATAAAGTAGTCCTTCAGCAACTATGTTTTACCTATTCGGTCATGTATAAAGTAATTATTCCAAACAGAAAGCACAATAATGTTTTCAATCCAAGTTTATTTGCCTGAACAATCTCTATCTATATATCTTGAAGTCTGGGTTTTTTTTATAATCACCAATATCCTTTGGTTAGCACTGGTATTAAATCATTAAAACATAATATTACCATCATTTTTTGTTCTTGCACAACCTATTAAAAAATAGCTATTCTGCCTATGCAGTAGTGCCACATAGTACCCAGTATAGTAATCAATTAGGTGGCACTACAACATAGAGAATTACTACTATTTTAATAGCTTGTGCAAGGATAAGAAATAGTGGTAATGTGATGTTTTAATGGTTTAATACCAAAAAATCCAAAGACATCAAAATATATAAATAATGAACTGGGTTCAAATGTGTAAGACTGTAAAGGCAGTTTCTCTTGGGTAGAAAATATTATTGTGCTTTCAGTATGGACTCATTGCTTTATAGTTGATTAAATAGATAAAAGGTAAGAAATGCTTTACATCCAGAAGTCTAAATGCATTGCTATCAACTTCTCACTGATTACAATCATAAGCTAGCTAGTCTGGTGATATTGAAAAATAGGTACTATATGGTGATTTAAAATTCACAAACCTTTGGTATCTATTGATTCTTATAGTTTATACTAGGTGGCACTACTATATGGAGAGAAATGCTACTATTCATGTAAATTTTGTAGGTGATGTGGTTGTTTTTTATAATTAATGCTTCAGGGCTGCAGGAAATGTTACAAGAATTATTAAATGAAAGTGAGAAAATAAAATTAATGATAAATATAAAAAGTCTAGAGTAATATTAATTGGATATTCTCAAAAGAAGAAAGTTATCATTCATAATCATGAATTAGAAAAAGTTAATAAATATCTTAGTCAGATTATGAATACAGGTAGAAATATAATGGATGAACTTAATCATGGAATTCAACTTGAATGAAGAAGTACTTTTAATAGAAATAATTTAATATTAAATTGAAATACACCTGTCTATGATTTTTAATGTATTTACCAGTTTTTATTTAAGATCTGATAATTGGACACCTAACAGAAGAGCAATACAGACACTCCAGACCACTCATTGAAATATATAAATATATATGTTAAGAGTGACAAGAAGAGATTGGAAATAAAAATACATGAATGAGAAAACAAATAGGTACCGCTATTATCATTGAAAGTATTAAGAGACTCATTTGGACTTGGATTGCACATCTTGTTAGAAAAGATTAGTAATAGATTAACAGTTGAAGTTTTAATCTGGATTCCAATAGAAATAAGAAGTTTGTTGATATGGTGTGGAGAAAAGGAATTATGTGTCAGAGAAACTAGATTACATTGGAGAAATCTTCAACTTGCAGTGAATCCATATTGGTTGAAAATGGAGATGATTTAGAAATACACTTTCAGTTTGGTTTTGAAATAAAAAAAGTTTTCCAAGATTGTTTAGAATTTATTTTGTTAGATGCTTTTGGCTGTTGAGAATTCTGTGACTATCAAGAAAAATGAATAAATAGGTGCTTATAGTCTCATTTTAAATGTAAATGATCACTTTGAAAATGTTTTACTTTTACCATAGCAGGAAATATTCAAATTCATTATAAAAGTATGGAATTCTCAGAAAGCTTGGCTGTGTAAAAGATAACCAGGATTTAAAAAATATAATTTCTGTCTTATCACTCAGGAATTCATAAGAAGTTGAAGCAATGGAGTGGCAGAACTGGATCACAATTCAAGATCTTTCAGTGCCACAGTTTGCCACTCTGTTATTTAACCAAATCATGTAATACTGATATTGCTTATGAGTTCATAAAAACTCAAATGGATCTGGAGCAAACATGGATCTTTAGTTCAAGCTTATCACTTCTATTACTGCACTAAACTATACATTTGGTTAGATGAAAGCCATTATCATAATAATGAATATGTCTTTAGAAGTTTGAAAAACCAACCAAATAATATATAGTTCTACTATTCATATAATAACAATTCATTTTAGATATGAAAATAATTTTGAATTAATTAAAATTTCCATAATTCAGTAAAAGATTCTAATTTTTCTAAGATGCAGTTTACATCTTTTATTAATTTTTTATAACATTTGACATTTGGTTTGGTTTTTGAAAAAAGAATATACATTGTTATCACAATACTGTATCTTCTTTTATATTTTCTATTAATAAACTTTTTATATTTAACACTGGTATGTTTCATATTATACTTAACATCTCTCCTCACTTATTTTGAACATTTGCACAAAACATTCTTAAGTAGTTGTTGCTACTATTTTGTTTAAATAATCTCACATCAACTAATATCCTAACCAGAAGTTGTCATTCTTGCATGTGAAACCAAAAGGCCTTTCTTTTTGTATTGAGTCTTTTATTTAAATAAGTTAAAATTTATTTTATTATTAATTTTTTTTTTTTTAAACCTATGTAATTTTTGTTTTTTAAATTTAATCATTTTTATGACATTGTTTTAGCTATTAATTTGTAAATTACCAATATTTTATCATTTTTATTATTTAGTTTATTAGTATTGATTTTTATGCAAGAAACTCCTGCTCTGTACAATTTTAATTAATCTATTTTCAAAGTAACATTTAAAATAACGTGACAATTTTTAAAAAATTAGTGAAGATTTTGAAAGCCTGTTAAATGAATTATTGTAAATTAATACTATAATTTTGAATTGATATTTTAGAAAGGTATAGTACTAAATATCTGCTAAGAAAAAATTTGAATGTCATCAAGTTAGGGTTCAGTGATTTAATTAACATTTTTATTATTTTTTTTAAGGTTACATTAGCAGTGATAATAGTAATTTGAAAAATTTAATGAATTTTTTTGAAAAACAAATAGTAGAATTACAATTTACTTGTCATTGTATTCAATTAACATGTTTATACTTATGATGTTTTTGCAGGACTTAAGCCGGAGTTTCTTGTATAAAATAGTGCTTATATTATTTTAATAACTGTAAATATAGCTTGTCTTTGTATTATTTGATTTTCTATGTATTTTTGTATTTAATTAATAACACTGACCCTTTCTTTGAGTTTGCTTTCTTTAGTTTGCTGTGTTCCCACACTTTGTTTGCATGCTTTTGTTCATGTTTACATTTTTTTTTCTTCTTGCCCTCCCATGTTGTTTCTTGTCTTCATCTTCTTAGGATGATAAGTGCACGGTAAGTTATATTATTAAAACATACAATAAACTAACTAGTATGTTAATAGTGATAGTGCACACACGTACATTAAATACAAGATATTCTTGAAGTCCAGCAACATAATAAAAAAAAACCAGAAGCATTTATTAACATAGCTTGCTCAGTATGTCCATTTTTATTTTCATTTATAAATTTAGATAGCTATGTTTCTGATTAAATCATACATTGGCATCTTTTTGTCTTTAATTTCCTATGAGTAGAAAGAACTATTTGGATTCTTTTTTTTAGCTACACAGATATGTTAAAATATGGTGCTGGATTTGTAGAACATCCTGTATAAATATATGTTTGTATAGGATATTTGTATGAAAAATTTGGGGTATAAGATTGAAAACCATTTGAACTAGTAATAAGATGTGTATTTAAATTCTTTTGAAAAAGATATTGACTGCTTTTTGCTTTTGAAGCCAACCAAATACTTTTCATTTCCTATAATTATATGATAGTAAGTCTTTGAAAACAATATAATAAATAATAATTATTCATTGTGATCTCCTGTAACTTTTCACATTTTCTTAAATTACAACAATCTGTGAGATCTTTGCAATTTTTTCCCAAGTTTATTGGTTGAGGATTAGGAAAAAAAATTTTTTTCTGTAGTAGTTTCTAAATATATTAGCTAAAATGGTTATTACATAGAAAGTCATATTGGAGTTGATAAATATCTGATGCATTAAATGTATATTTTCTTTTTCTAACATTGTGTTTATAGTTTGTTCATCTGATGTCACACCCAATATGAAATCACTTTTATAAAATTATAGTGAAATTTAAATGTTTTATTTCGGGGTCATTGAAATACTTTTTTCTATAAATAGAGGAAATTTTCAAAAAAAACATTACTAATTTGTATATGGCTCTTTTTAAATAAAACAGAACTGCATTCACTTTTGAATTATCAGACTTTTATTTTGTTACATAAAAGAATATCTTTTTCTAAGACTAAGGCTTTTTATATATGGAGCTGTCATCAGAAAGTATTTTAATTCTATCTAAAAAAATTTAGCCATGGGCAGCAATTGAGCTGAATTATTACTGATAAGAAAATTATAAATACATTTTATTGTGTTTTTTTTTTGTTCTATATATTATGTGTGATGAATTATTTTTATTTCCATTATGAACTTGATATTGTCGTGGTGATAGATTGCTTAAGAAATTAAGTTAGTTACTAAAAGTTGTTCTTCTACAAGGCAAACAACAGACATCATTAGTAGTTTTTAGGTATGCAGAAAGCATTGAATTAAATATTAGTGTCATGAAATTTTCTATAAATATGGACACTATAGCTGAAAATAATGATATATCTATAACTAAATGAAATATTTGTTTGTGCATCTGATCATTGTATATAGTATTTAATTAAAAAATGAAATTTGGGAGCTGGATACTTTCAAAATTTCAATTATCAAAGATAACATCAAAGTGTTATTTTTGGACAATTTTTATATCTTAGATAAACTTGGAAAAATGTTTGACTTTTTAAAATGATGATATTTGTGTTAAGCACAATTATAATGCTAAGTTAAAAATCAGTTAGTGCTTGATTGTAATGTAAACTAAGAGAGTTTATATGAACGGGGAAATTTTTATTTCATATAAAATTATATGGATTATCCTAAATATATAAATCAGGTATCCCATTAAAAGTGATTGTAAGCATTAATTCAATATGAGCATGCTTTTGTTAGTTTTTTAATTTGTAATTAAAATCATATTTAATACAAATATTATTTTATGATAAAAATACAAACCATTTTCTCAAATTTATCATATGTAAAATTGTCCATAGTTGTCAATTAGGTACGTTTTGAATTATGTTGCTATTTACCTATGTGTCAGTAAATAAAGCTGTCGAAATTTTGAAAATGTTTAACTTATTAAGTGGTCCAGCTATAGGCTCATAAATTTCTCCAGCTGAAATCTGTATTTGTAGAAAATTTGGAAATAGCTATATTTAATTCATATTAAAATGTTGATGTCTTCTTAAATTACTTTTTAAAACAAAATCAAATTCATTATCAAAATAGAACTGACTTTCATAAAGATGATTTGTTGACATCAACAAAAAATATCCAAACAAATCTTTATATGGTTTTTTCACTACCATCCAGTTCAATTTTCTTCTATAGTTAAAATTCTTTTGGATACATCTACGTAAGATCACACTTTCCAGAAACTTAATCTTAGAAAATAAAGATAAAGTTTTGGCAAATGTTGAAGCCATAATGTTATTAGTAAAGCTATGTCATGCGGCAAGGAAGTCTTTGATAATTCAAGAACTGAGACAGTTAGTGGTGAATCTAATGTATTATATATTAATTCAAATGTCAATTCTGAAAACATGATATAAATTTCAGTAAAATGCATTTTCTTTTAAAAATTGACTAACTTGATTTGAGATCACAGTGAGGCTATGGAGATTTTTAAAAAGTTCAATAAAATGAATGAAAGATATGAAATAAATGCGATCTGAAAAAAAAATTATTAAAAGACAAAAAGTTTTTTTGAAACCCTCAGCTAATAAAAAGAAAGAAAGAAAGAAAATTAAACATTTATAAAATGTACACATTTTACACTATTTAAGAAAACATAAGTTTTAAAGAAATAATGTTACAATAAGATGAAGAAACCCACTATATATTATACTACTTTCATAAGGTTACTATCATGTATTTGAATAAGAAAATTTCTGTTTGGTTTCAATAAACTCAATGGAATAGCAGGCCAACATTTTTAAATGCAGAAATAATTTTCTAGACCAATATTTTTCATCATATAAGTGAATTTTTTTATTCAAAAATTTTATACAAGCATTTCCTATTTGTGATTTTTTTTAAAAATGTATATATATGTAATTACACCACTTAGACCTAAAACAAAATTCTATATAAAAAAAAAAAAAAAAAAGCACTGTACTTTAAAACAGCATGAATTTAATAATCAAGGCTACTAACTTTAATGAATATAATGGATCTGTGAATAGTAACTAATTAATGTTTAAATCTACTATGTATGAACACATACATGAATCATAAAATCTTTTTTCTTCAAACAATAAAATGGGTTTATATGAATAGAGCTATCTTTTTATGTAGAATCAAGCAAAGGTTACATAATTTTTCTAATATCATATTCTCTATTTCAGAATAATTCAATGTTAAAAATTTTTTTTTTACTATTAGTGCATAGCTAATAAAAAAATATCATTGATCAAACCTTTGTTGATATCATTGAAATGACATAAACTTTATGTCACTTTGTTCTATGTAATGACTAAACTTAGTATAAAAATAACTGCTCTCATTGGTTTAGTGCAGTGGTAGAGTGTCAGATTCTGGTACGTCCTCAGATCGATCCCAGTGATGGTACTCTGATACTCAAGTTTAGCCATCTGATTATTTATTTCTTTAATTGAAGCTTTTTAAAAAAAAGTTTAAATAACCTATTTAATATAAAATTATACTTTAGTATTAAAAATATGGACTTAGAATAAAATATTGCTTTATACAATCACTAAATTAAAATAACTATATTCCAAAAAGTATTTGTTAATTTTTATTGGAAAATACTTCTAATTACCATAATGTGTGTTCTTTCTGGAGATTTTTTAGATTGATGTGTAAAGTTTATATGCAAATAAAAATAGTCAGTTACTCAGAAGGTCAAGGGACATTTGGCTACCAAAGTTACTGGCTGAACTCATTTTATTGATAAAAGTCAGTTTTTTTTCCTTCTGTCTCTATCTCTTTATCTTACTTTTTTCAACTGCAAATCTCACTTTGCAAAACAAATGTATATGGAGAAGCCAAGTAATATTTGTATACATTAATACTCCTGCTTAAATATAAAATTTAAGAACTTATAATTAAACAACACTGACAAAAATAACTTCCTATATGAGTTTCCCAGAGTTTCATTTTATTTCATATTACATTATAATGAAGAATTTAAAATATCATTCATTTAAATGTCAGAAGACGGCATTAAAATATAATGGATTTTAGAGCAGTTTTATTTGTTTCTACGGACTGTATGACGTAAACCAAGTTTTATTCTTACTTAGCAGGTGGTGAAATTTTTAAAATTTAAACAACAACTCTACTAGTCATATTTCATTATGTAGAAAAATTATGCAAAAAATTAAATATTATTTTTTTTTATAAATATTAATTTTAGTTGCAGAAAATGCTTATAATACATACAAATGACTGATTTTATTTATTTTGTATGTATAAGAAAAAATTATTTCTTATCTATTTAGTAGAAAACCAAAGCATTATCTACTATTTAATCAGTCAAAGTTCAATATGATGTTTTTAAATCGTAAATTGACTTTTTAAATAATATTAAAATAACATTAAATATTTTTTAAATGATAATCCTGTTTTTAAGGAGCATCAAACTGATTACTTGAAATCTTTTTCATTTTTTATTATCTCTTGATTTAATTCTATTTATTTATCTCACACAATTTTGTAGATTTTGGTTTTTTTTTACTTTTTCTAGTGTCTGCATATTTATTTATTTTTTATTTATATTGCAATGTGAGAATATAAGTAAATATATGCACAGTATATGTATATGTGTAAAGTTCAAGTATTATGATTAAAAAAATACAGTGTATGCCTATACTAGATTAAGAAGCTTCATTTTGACTAAACCTAATACACAACAAATACATTCCTAGATGGTTAAAATACTATGATCAAAAGACATTTATTTTAACATAAGCTAATGTAAATTTTATATTTAGACTTACCCATTTGATGTTTATACAAAATTTATGGTTTATTATAAAATAACTGAGAGATTTTTGTGTCAGTAAATATTATCATAAAATAGCAATAAAATTAAAACTTTTTTACTTATAATCATTTAATACAAGTCTTTATGAATGTTCCACTATTTTTATGCCAAAACAATTTTTTATAAGAGATTTTTGACCATATTTGGTACTATTGAAGAGATTGCCAACACATGTTTTTCTGTTGTACAACATTTTTAAAAAAAATTCATTAATTAAGAAATTTAAAGAGGATAAATCTTTAATTATCTTCTCATAAGAAGAAAGCTGAGATGTTTTATTAACAACTGCATGTTCAGCCTGTCACATTGTCATATGTCTTTAAAAAAAAAACTTATAGAACCTTTTCCTCTTTATGTACAATTAATATATTTCTATTTAAATAATGGTGCCTACTATTAATTTAGTGTACATTTTATAAAAAAAAACTATGTAAAGAGGTTTTGCTATAAGTAAGAAATATTTAGTCTATCAATTAGATTTTAATAAGTTAAAATAATGTACTTTATACTTCATATAACACATACCTTGGAGTCCAGTGTTTTTTATCATATTATAAATATGGCAACATTGTATTGAAATCAAATGCTTTACACCAAATTTCCTAATCATGTGCTTATTTAAAAACATATATGATTATATGTTAAAACATAAACAAAAATGAAAATATATCAAAAAATATAAATAGAAATACATTTATACATAAAATGTTCGTTTTCATTTATTTACAGATACTGGTCTGTTTTTAGGAAATCAATTAAATTCATCAAAATATTCCTTTTTAATAAAATACTTTGTAATTTTTTTTTTTAGGAGAATTTTTTGAAACTTCAAAAACACGCTTTTGCAAAACACATACATTTTTATGTAGAGCAAAATATCTACTGTAATGTATATGTAAACATTTTGCTGAATTTTTTCCAAACAAAAAAATGAAATTTAATTTATTGCAAATTTTTCTCATAGAATTGTTTAATTATATCACAATAAACATCCTGATTAATGCATTTTCTTGACCTGGATTTGAATCTGAAATAAAACTTGATTTGTTTTTTTGTTTTTTTGACCTAGAACTAGAGAAATCTACTTAAAAGATAAACATTTCTAGATTATACATCAGTTTAATAAAAATAAAAAAAACTCAATTTGGTTAACTAAATGAAATTGTTGCACTCAACCTTTTAGGAAGTAAACTGTCTTATGACTTCCTGAGCATCTAATCATACAATTATATACATTATTAGAATTATCTTTTTGTTATTTAATATCTTATTTATTTATTTATTTTTAATATTATGAAAAAAATGATGTACTAATTTTAAAAAATTAGTAAATCATTTAAGGCATTATTAGTTTTAAATAAGACTTTTGATATTTGACTCCAATAAGTTTGCATAATCAATTAATAAAAGCATGTTTTTTTTTAATCAAACATCCCTATGCATGAAGCTTACATTTTTATTTTACAATAACAATATAAACAAAGCAAAGCAAAACTCCATATAGTAGTGCCACCTGTGCTAAACAGAGTAATCAATGGTTGCCAGAAGGCTTGTGTGATCATGTAATGCTTGCTGCAATAACAATATATGATGCATTTTTCTCTTATACATATTGGGGTTCATGATAAATCTTAATCTTATTTCAGAATTAGTGGAAGAAACATTAAACCAATGATAAAAATATCTCAGGATTGTTCTCTAAGTTTTTGAAGGCAGTAAGGAATAACTAAATTATTCAGCAATTACAAGCTGCAGCTTTTCCTATATCTTAGCATTCAAGAATTTGCTGCATTTAAGTGATTTTGCATTGAATCATTATCCATTTTATTGAATGTGCTATATCTGTTTATTAATTACATATTGGACATAAATGAATTATTAAAAATTTTATTTAATGTTGGTTATCTTACATGAGCACATAGTTATAAGATTAACAGTAATAATTAAACAAAATGATTGCTGTATTCTAATAAATGAATATTGACATATATCATATTAATGCAATTCATTAAATAAGGTATCCTTATGCACTATAAATTTTCCATGCATATTGATAATTACCACAACATTATAACTCAAACTAATTAATCTCTCATTCATTAATAATAAAATAATTTATAATAGAAATAATTTGGCTATTTTTAATTAGTTTGTTTTTATTATTGTTGTTGTATTTTTATATATACCTAATTAATATTGTATTAATTATTTTGGTACTTAGGAAGAGAAAGAGAAAGAAAATATGCAAATGAAAGTAAAAGTTCAAGCTGATGCTCGAGCCAGGGATCAAGGAAAAGAGACAGTAACTAGGCCAGACTCTTTAGGTGGTGAAGCTACTCGAGAAGGTTCAAACAAAATAAAGCAACTCAGCAAGCAAGAAAGTGGCATCTCTCAACAAACAGGTTTATTGGATATTTTTGACTACTATAGATTTGAATGAAATCTCCAATTGAGTGAAAATAACTAATTTACCAAGTTTTTAGTTTTTTGTTGTTTTTTTTATAAAATATAAGCAAACTTTTTTAGTCAGTGTAAAGTTTTTAATGACATATATTGGATTTCTTAGTATTTGTTAATATATTATTATTATTATTTATTTATTTAGTGAATAGATTTTTTTTAGACAGCTTAATGTCATAAATGATTTTATAAAAATTTCAATCAGGTGATAAATTCACTAAAATTTTTTTAGGTCCTTTAGTTTTGTGATTGCAACCATAATTTCAACAATCATTAGTTGCATGGTTCATTGTTTCTGCACATATAATTTAGGTCAGTGGCAATTAAATTAAATTTATAAAGTAGTCAACTGAAATGACTTTAGGTTGTCTTGAATTATTCAGATGCAGATTTTTGATGAAACATTCAAAATGAGAATCTTGATTTGAGATGAATCTTAGGATGCAAAACTTTATCTTGAGTTTTGGCTCAATTAATCTACTTAACAAGTTTTTGTAATATTTAAATACAGCTATAATTTATCTGCATGGAGTTTAGATGTAATATACAGGATTTGAATACAGACTTTCAAGCTCTCTTCAGCTATCCACTCTACCTCTTACAACCTACACTTGACTCCACACATGTGAAAAAGACAAATGATCTCTTATATACATATTTCATGCTGAACCAGGACTCATAAGTTGGGACAGATCATCATCTCCCACACATATATATAATCAGTGCCTAGTTTATATTAAGATAGTAAATCTTCAAACTTTAATGAACATACTTCAATATACTCCACCCTACAACTCTTCTACAATTGAAAATGATGATAAAATGTCCTATCCCTCTGTGTAGCATATTTTCTTTTGATATATGGTGGAAGAACATATGAAAGAATAGAAAGATATAAGAAGTAGACTGGTAATGCTTAAACAAATATTCAGAATTTTAATGTGAGCATTTTTTCTTCAAACAGGGATACAGTATTCAACAATAAAAATGCCAGAGCTAAAGAAGCTGTCCCTAAAGTGCTTGAATCACAACCTCAAGTCCTGTATACTTGCTTTCCAAAGTGGTTATTCCTAAAAAATTTATTTTGGACCTAGCCTTTAATTAAATGAGGAAAATATGCTTGGCTACAGTCTAAAGTAACTTTTAATAGCATTCAGCAGGATTAGGTTTCAGTCTATTCTTGCAAAAGTTTATTTTCAGATGGCAAGATATGAATTAGGAATAAAACTCCAAGATATTGAAAAATATTTTCATAATTTTATATCCTTATTGAGAGACTTTTCTAATTTTGGAAACATTTTTTTGTATGTGAAGATAAAACAATGACATCACAGTAGATTATTTTTTTCATTCTGTTTTTGACAGATCACTGATAAATATATTAAATAAATTGGATAGTTAAATTACATTTTGTGGTTCATTCTGTAAAAGTTTGCATCTTCTTTGATTATTATTTATTGTCTCTTAACTTTTTTATTAAAGAGATTTTTGTTGAATAAATTGATGATCTTCATGCATTTAAGGATTGTAGAAACTTTTAGAATATCATTTTATCCAACAGAAAAATAAGCTGGAAAAAAATTAACTTGTTTTTTAATATCTTTTTTCAATGTTATTGCAATAATAATCAGCCATTAAGCTACTGCACATGCGCTTTATAGATTTTAACTATAAATGAATACTCTCACTTTCCAAACACAAGCCTAAAGTCTTTGTGAAAAGATGGAATGAATCCATCTATCCTTTCAACCAAAACATTTAAGTATGGGAAAATCTTAAGTATTTGGAAATGAGAGCGTGAAGATCATTAAACAATCACTTTAAATTACCTTTATTATGCTTGAATTAATGACATGTGCGAAATTTACTAGAATTTATAATATGTCATTCTTAGTTGAAATTAAACATATATAAATAAGATATTATTTTATATAGTGCAATGTTTTTAAGTTGTTATTACAGTTTAAAAATATTGTGCTATATAAAATAATATTTACAAATGTAAATAATTAAACTTGTTCACAGCAATTTCTTCCTAATCTAAATTTAGTTTTCTCTATAACTAAATGATTTTCAGTTATTATCAAAATACTTATTAATATGATTCTTTCAAGTAGCTTGTAGGATGAACATAATGATATTGGGTAATAATATTTTCGAATATTGTTAGGTTTATTTGATTTTAAAATTGCTATAGTTTTGCTTTGTGCCAGATTTTTGGGAATATTTTTTGTATGAATAATGTTGCTGAATTGTTTTGCTTTAAATCTTAATTTTTTTGTTCTAGAAATTCTGGAAGTATGCTATTCATTCCTGAGACTTTTCTTGATTTAAAATAATCAAGAGCAAGTTAAAATTCATCGATATCTACTGATTTCATTAAAAATTGCTAAAAAAAACTTATCACTGGATGATGCTAAAAAAGAAAAATGAAGATTATGAAAAATAAAAGATTTTGTTAAAAATCTGGTCAATACTAAGTAAACTCATACTTTTAATCAAACTGCCAAAAGTTTAATCCAAGAATAATAATTTTAAAAAAATCATTGTTTTCTGCTAATATTAATTTAATAGACAAATATTGTCTTTAAAGAATACTTCACATTTTATTTTAATCTAAAATGAGTTGCTTTCAATATCCTGTAAGGATAGATTCTGCCATTGTTATTATGAATTTGTTAGACCTATCAGAACAAATAAGAATTGGTGGAATTGTATTAATATTTTCATTGAAGATATCCAATATTACAACTCCAGTTACCTTTTTTTAAAAAGTTCATTAATTTTCAATTATCAGAATATAAATTCCAATAGTGATTAGATTTGATTTCTATTTGGCTAAAGAGAAAAATGATCCAATATTAGTAGATTAGCTGATAATAGTGAACTTTTTTCTGTCAAAACATCAATAAAGAGTTGTTTTATTTCTCATCTATCTAAAAAGAATGTTCTTTCTTTCTTGGCTTTGCAAAGTAAATACGTATTGTTTAAATCCATTTATTTTAAAAATTGATAGCAGCTAATTACTCTTCATTTGTATATCCCTAAAGCTTCTGTGAGAATTGGAATCTCCTATAAATAGAAGATCATTTTATAGTAAAAGGTCTGTGAATATTGTATGCATAAAAATTATCTGTCCAAGTGGTGACTGTGCGTCAGTTGAACTACCTTCAGTAAAAGTTGTTTTATTTATAGGGTGGTTTGGATATCCATGTAATGTTTAGAAAGCATTCCATTAGGAATCAGTTGTATTAAACACCTAATAAATAATTACCTTTTTTTAATATTAAGTTAGAGTAATTTAATTGTATTTTCTATTTAAAAGAAAATGTAGTGTAGAGGATTATATTCAGTACTTGAGCTGTTCCGAAGTTGTCAACATTTTGGTAATTGATTTTTTATTTTGAATATCTAGAGGTCTCATCTTTTTAGATCTGCTATGGTTATTTCTCATAATATTGCTTTAGTTCATATTTACAGCTTAATTGTGTTTTCATAATTTGATATCTTTAATGAGGAATTCATAAAGATGGAGTCTGCTTTTTATTACATAACAATTAATTTTACATAATAATACCTGCTGCTTGTATCTGGATTGTGGTAAGACAATTCGTTAACCCCAATTATTAATACAATAAATATTAAATAATATAATAATTGAATGATTTGTCTTCTGAAGTTCATAAGACTTTTGAGCACCAGAAATGACAGCTGAGCTGCTACCCAGGGACCTTTAGCTCTCAAGTTTTCTGTTTTACTACTGATCTAAACCATACTAAATACTAATTATTTCAAAATCCTTCTCATCAATGTTGCATCAGTCTACTTTTTTGCATTACTCTGATATATATATATATCCCCCCCCCCCCCCCCCCCCCCCCCCCCCCCTCCCTTTTCTTTTCTCCCTTTTTTCCCCCCCTTCCCCCCCCCCCCTTCTCCCCCCCCTTTTTTTTATAAATATTTATTTTAATTTTAAAAAACTTCAATTATTTATATTAAAAAAAATATAATAAAATTTATATCAACAATATTAAAAAATTATTTAATTTTAATTTTTATTTATTTATATTAATATATTATTTTTTTTTACTATGATTTTTTGTTAATAATGAAACAAAAAATTAAAAAACCTTTCAATATATATATAATATCAGACACAATAATATATAATAAATCACAAACTATAAATTTCAATATTAAAAAGCTATAGCTAACTTTATGGCATGGTTGCCATCTTCAGAGACATATAGAGTTAAAATCTCACTAAAATCACTTAATATTAATGTTCTAACATGAATGGTCAACTTTCTAACATTTATTTATATTTATATTATTTATTAAATTACTCATGCCATTTATAAAATATTTCTCTTTAACCCCCCCCCCCACCACACACACAAATCATCTCCCAAAAGCAAAACATTGTCAATAGAAAAACTACATAGAAACCACTGAATGTTTTTTAAGCAGACTTAAATCTATCCACATAATAACATAATTTTTTATACAATTAATGCACATTTTGATTCACACTTGTTAACATATTTATATATAATATTTTATTGATTGATTTTGTAAATAACATTAATTCAATAAGATGTAATTATAACACAAAATTTACCATTGTTATATATGATAATCAAATGCATTTGTCTTTGGTATTTTTCTTTCTCCATCTATATTTAAATTTATGTAATATATTTAAAATGTCTTTACTTTTATATCTGACTATTTTAATGTTGAATAATTATTCACTTGAAAATTCACATAACATTTTATTTTTAAATAAAAGTGTTTTAAATCCAGCCAATTTGTGAGTAATAGGAACTTCGACAGGGGTGTGTAAATTCTCTAATTGATATGTATTTCATAAACATTGTATTATTAATGTAAAAGATATTGTTGATAAATTTAACATTATATTATATTTAGTATCATATGCTAAGGTATATTGATGAATCAAAATCTGCATTAAAGGAGAATTCATGGACATAAATAATTGCACAAAAAATTGCATTATTCTGTGGATAGATTTAAATATGCATTTGTAGGACATTCATTTATTTGCAATAGAAGTTTTTGTTTTGATAATGTTTGTTTTTTTTATATATGAAAAATTTGAGGAAATGAAAAGCATGTTTTAGAAATATCATAAATAATGCATTAAATAAGCAATATAATTGTATTATTATACATAAATTATGGAAAGATGGCCATTCATATTGAAATATTACTATTGTATAATTTTAATGAGAATTTGATTTTAAATTTTAATTGTAAATGCTATTAGAAACAGTTCTGTCTTAAGATAGTTATTATATACTTATTTATATGTTGTATTGATTTTTCCCTTTATTTGTGTTTTTATGTTGGAATATTGAAAGTTAAATCCAGTAGTTTTTTTTTTAATATACTGTGCATATATATGCATTATACAAATTTACTTTAAATATGTTTTTTAGTAAGCTTTTATTTATAATATTTTTTTAAATGAGGCATTTACTGGCATCATTCATTCAGACATAGTAAAAAGTAATTTAAAGTGATTGGTTTATCTTCATGCTTTCATTTCCAGTGCTTAAGATTTGCCCATACTTAAGCATTTGGGTTGAGAGAATAGGTGGATTCATTCTATTCTTTCACAAAGACTTTATCTTGTGTTGGAAGTAAAAATATTCATTTATTATATTAGAAATTATTATATTTATGTAACTTTCAATATAGTTACTTATAAACCCATTTAGCCTTGAGCATTATTACACTTATTATTGAAGTAATACTTTGGGTGCAATTTGAAATTTATAATTGTAATTTGTAATGTTATAATTGATTATTTATTAGTCTGCATTCAGAACAGGTTATATTTATCTGTTTAAGAAGGTTTATTCAAACTTCTTCCAATCAATAATTTCAATATTTATAGTCAAGTTGCAATCTTTAAGGTCTTTATAAATATATGCGACCATTAATGGAGGTGGGATTCCATCTCTATTGCTAGAAGGAGGTTGCTTTGACAACACTTTGAAATTCTTAATTATTATCTATGCTGGGATTGTCTAAGTGTTGACTTGTTTCTAATAGTTCTTTATATAATTGTACAATAACCTCTACCTTTTAACTTTTCATCCCTTCTACTTCATATAGATGATTTATTTAATTTATTTCCTCTTTCTGCAATATGTACACTTGAACTGCAAAATGGGCTCTTGTTAGCTAAATATATATCTGTATAAAATATTACCCACAATAATATAAAATATGCAATGAAAAATATTGCAGCTTAGCATATTATTAAAAATATATAAAGAATTCTAATAAGAGCAGCAATGATGTAATGTATGTGGATTTGCATACTATTCTATAGGAATAGAGATGTGTGTATATATTTTTATGCATTATATTTAATATATTTCATTTATATATAGATGTGTGTATATATGTATAATATAAAATAATATATTTTTATACAAATCTACGTTATTGATAAATAATAATGTAAACCATAAATGGGGGGGGGGAGATCCCTTCTTTTAGATTATGGTATGCTTATAACTGCATAATAATACTATTACGTACATAGATGTTTTATCATTATATAATAGTTCTACAAGAAGATGAGGTGATTAGAACAAAATTTGTTGTATATATAATACTCTAGAAACAGTCATGCTAATATATATATATATATTACATTGAGGAGAACTGAAAATGTTTTCTTTGTATTAAATAATACATAACTAATTTTGTTTATGTTTTTTTTTAAAAAGAAACATGGATTTTTTTTGCCCATTTTACAATTATATATATATATAATTTTACTATATAAAATTAAAATAAATTTAAGGTCAGAATTTATAGAAATAAGAAAAATTGAAAATATTTTTGAGTTAAAAAAAAAAATTATAAAAATCATAAAGATTCACAATAAAGAATATAATAATATTGTAAATGGTTAAACTTAGATTTTCCTTTAAAAGTAAATTGTAATGTTAATTGTAAGGCATCAAGATAGTCTTTGACTTTTTGAGTCTTATGGCAAAATGCTGTTTGGAATTGCTTTGTGATTTATTATCCTGATATAATATATGAAATTCTCTTCAATTTTAGTACCATTTTAATTATTTTATTGAAAAAAACTTCCTTTTAAATTTTACATAAAAAAATCAGATCAAAGCCAAGTTGCTTTATAAAAAATAGAAAATTCACATAAATGTATTATTAGTATCAAACTATAAAATTAGATTAGTATTTGATGTTATCTATGTACTTTTAACAGTGTTAGCATTGTTTTTCTTTTTTCTAGATCAAGATTTAATTAAGGAAATTTTAATTGGATTTAAATTATGATAAGCAGAAAATTAAAACTATACTGAATTTTAAAAATTAAATAAATTCTTACTTCAAAATTATTAAGGTTTGGATTTAGCACCTGCTTGTATATGCTATGAATAACAAATAACAATTTATGCATTTGATAGTTATCTTTTAAACAATGTTATCCATGATCTAATTTCTTCTTTTAAGTTCTCAAGAAGCAAAATACCTTTTTCACAATTTAGTAAATACTAATAAGTAACTTTCAAATTGAACCCAAAATCTTAAGAGGATTTCTGCCTCTCTAAAAAATATGTCAGTGCATTTGATAAGGTCAGTGACAGCTATCATATGAATCTCTGGATCCTGGGAAATATATATATATTGTAACGGAATATAATATCCCGTCACATTATTTTAAAATTAAAATAAAAGACCATAAATAAAAATTGATTTATTAAAAAGAAAAAAAAACTTAATTTAAAAACTGTTTAACGTATATATAGATCGCATGATGGACAACTTTAAAAACTTTTAAAAAATAAAAATATTTGAAAGTAATTTTTTTTGTAAAAAGTAAAGATATAAAGATTGATATTTTAAAAATAGAAATAATGTTGATTTCTATAGTCTTAGAAAATGGAAATGATTGTCTTATTAATTAAATGATTGTTCAAAAGCAAACTACCTTGTGAGGCATGTAAAATAAATTAAATGGTCAGATAAGAGAATACAAAGGAATTAAATGACCAATCCAAACATGAAAATGACAGCACGGACCATAACTGAAACACGAATGGATTAGTGACGTCTTGCTCATTGAATCTCAAGATCTAATGATAAGAGACTAATAAAAATATAAAAGCCAAATTATTATTATAATTGTTATAACTAGCTATATTGCAGATTTTCACGATGTGGAAGTCTGCAATAGAATTAGATTTTCCAGACAACCAGCTGAGACCTCCCTATGCCAGTTAGGAACCAAAAAGGAATGGCAAGTGGCGGCTTCGTTTTTAAAAAGGAAGAACAAACAATCTATATAAGTGATCACGAAGATGGACCTCAGAATCTGTAAAGTATAAACTTTTGCCAATTGAATTTTCTTTTAAATAATTACCGTATAACATCAATAAGTAATCAATCCAAAAAAAAAGGGGGGGACTAGATGATGACAAATTCAGAAATGGACATGGACCTCGAATCATGGAGAACGGATGGGCATACGGAAACTAACGATAAAGAAATGATGAGCCAATAGATGGCCAAACAGTATGAGGGACTTTAGGATAAAATGATAAAGGATAAATTAATTGGCAGGATGGGGTCATAGATTGAGGTTGAGGGAAAGTAGGCTTAGATATTGGTAGCTTGATCTTATTAGCAGTACTTGGTTTTGCCTTCTTCTTTGTCATGCTTGTGTGTTCTGCGGTGCATCAAGTATTATCACACAGAGAACACAGGGACAGAGATCCCAGTATCACAATGGCTCACTGGATTAATATTTCCAGTTAGATATTAAGCACATATATCATGAGTCAATGGTCCAGAGACCAATCTATGGGGAAAGAACCCTTTTTGTATGAATATAGAGCTTTCAGAAATACACTAGGCTCATGAATGAGCTGGACGGATAGATGCCAGTCTCCCAAACCACCTCAATAATAGTGTCCGGAGTTGGCACTTAGAGGTGCCTTATTGCAGAAATGCGATGTATGAACAGGTTTAATCGGGTCACAGAGATATCCTGTCGATTCGAACATGTAGATACGAGTAGCGGCAGAAATTAAACGCATGCATGGTAATGTCAGGATTAAATTGGTTTGGCTATACTGCTTGGTTCAGCAAAGAAAGGGATATAATTTACCTGGTCGCCTCTCTATAGATTAACCTCATCGCTACATCATAGTAGCAATAATGAAAAAAAAAAGAGTTCGAACATTAGTTGGGAGCACTTAGCTGTCCAGGCATACGGTTAAAATTTTTTATGCAGAAAAAATTTTAAAAGAGGAAACGTGTAATGTGATGAGCGCACATACTGTGGTCACACTGTACCTACAAAACATCCACAAATTAGAAATGTTAGGGTTGGAAAGAAAGAAAAAAAGAAGAAAAAACGGCTTGAAATAACAAAACCAAGAACTGTTGAAAATTAGCAAAACAAAGAGAAAGAGAGGGAACTAGAGTTAACAAGATCGTTATCTTTTGCTAGTCAAGGTCCGAATTTTGATAAAAGTAAATATTAAATTATAATACTACCAGCATAAGGTAGGAAAGTTAAAGCAGTACAGAAGCATAAATAAAACATGTAGTAAAATATGATTTAGGAAAAGTAAAGTTTAAAAAAGAAAAAACTTCGATAGCGCGGAAAGAAAACCTAGAAAATTAATATGTTCGAAAAGATAAGAATCTGGGCTTCAAAGTACACATTTGACGATAAACGAAATGCGGGTTTTATGGGGTAGAGTTGAAGCAAGAATTAGATAAAAAAATAAATGATTATTAAAATTTAAATAATAAATAAAGAAAAACATGCATTAAAATTTGTGTAAGTAATCAAAGAAGAATAAGGAAATAAATAAAATGTACGTAGTGCTATAAAATAAAGTTACATATGGCCGAAGGCATAGCATGGGAGGTGTCAACAACAAGTGGAAACAAAGAATCTAAAGGACAAAGACCATTGGAATGTTTTAATTAAAAAAAAAGAAAAAATTAGGTGGAGAGCTAAGGAGATAAAAGGAGAGATTAGAGCTTGAGACTTCGGGTCGACAAGGTGAAAAATAGCGGCTCCAAGAATCAGCTGATATAGCTAACCAACATGACTTTTACCGTCGATATCTCACATAGTATGACCGGCTAAGGCCATCATGATCGCGGTCAATCCGGACTTCTGTACCAATGGTTCTGCAATAATGTAACAGCTCGAAGTACCCTGCCTATGGACTTCTGTAGTGGCCCGACCTGTGATGCCTCGACCTCCATGCCTATTAACCAAGAAGCTACATCCCGCCAAATATAATCTACGACCGTCCCTCCTAAAGAAGTGGATAACCACGTGACGGCGACAACACGTCGGAAGAACTCAACAAACCTTAGGTAACTAAATATTATTTTATATATCGTCAAATGTGCACATAAATTCCATAGACAATGGACAAAGCCTTTCATGAATGGTAATGACATTCTTTTGATAGACGCTAGGCTAACGAGTAAAATGTGACAGCATTTATAATGATTGCAAGTATTTATTTATAAGAATTTCAAGTATTTATTTCCTTATAGCACTATAGAATATAATATGTTTAATTTTTTATGTTAATGTTTCTTATATCTTTTATTATCAAATTATTTGTTAGTATTAAAAATATATTAATTTATTTAAATCTGTCTTGTCTCGTTCTTCACCACTCCACAAAATAGTCTAATACTAGGAGGGTAGAAATATTATTTCATTTTTTGCATTCCTTTAGTTATGAACTTAACACGTGAAACATTGATGGTGCAGGGTTTTATCCTGTAAAATTTATAAATTAGCCAAGCGCCGTAACTGTAATATCTTACAGCAGTCGGAAGAAAGTTGATCGGAAAAAATAATCTGGAGGTTATATCCGTATAGCGAAATCGGTCAAGACGAAACGGCCGCTGTTTCCGTATGCTCTCTGCTTGAGGTAGCGGAAGGTGGACATTTGAAAATAAGAATCCCCATACATATAAAGGAAAGGGAAGTGGACATTCGACGCCCAGCCAACAATATATATATATAAGTATTAAGGTATATGTAATAAATATAAAACAGGAGTTTTTTAAAATGCGTAAGGACCCAAAAAGCCTAGCTATGCTTTTAGATCAGATCTTGCAAGCTTATTTAAATATAATTATGATTAATTAAATAAATAAATCCCTCTGTCTATAATGTAAATTATAAGCATGTGTATATTTAAGTGTCATACAGAGTGGAAGTCTGGTGCACTACACCGAAAATGCATTTGATTAAATATTATTAATATCATTGAATTATTCCATTCTGTATGACACATAAATATATGTGCGTGTATAATTATGATAACTAATAATAATAATAATTTTTTTCAACTTCAATTTATATGGAAAATTAATATTATCAAATACATTTTTTAATCAATGTCTGATATTAAAAATCGCAATGAATATAAACTTCCAACTCTTTCACTATATAAAGTTTTTAAAATCACTTCTACTTCCTTTTTTTAAAACTGTTTCAAGACTTTGATAGATGTTGACTTTAAAGATAAAAATGATAATATGAGAGCACATAAAGTTTTTGATTGAAACAAATATTCTAGAACTAAATTAATGATAAAATGATATACACCTCTACTATATATAAAATATTTATAGAATAAAACCTTCATTTAATTCTTAAACTGTAAACATAAACCAAACTTTAATTACTAAAAGTATAGAAAGCTGGAATGGCAATACAATGTTATTGTTGATTTTGATACAGTATTATGTAACCACATGAAAATTCAAAGAAAAATTATAAATTGCAATATATTTAAACAACTATTTCTAATTTGAAAACTAAATTACAAGGTTAATCGAAGTTTTAATTTTTAAAATTTATTCAATCCTACTATGAAAAATAAAATATTTTGAATAATAAAATATTTATGTGACTACTCAAGTTATTTATAGTAGATTATTTAAATTTAAATATGAATTTTTTTTTTTAAATTGATTTGAGTTTGCTTAATAACTAAAACAATTTGAAGAAACAATATATATATGTCACAGTTAAATTTAGTCGTAAAATTGAAATGCTAAGCTAAATAACTCTAAACAAAGCTAATTACATGATGTATAAAAATTAGGTAAATGAAAATATAAATATATCAAAATAAAATATCATGTATGATATAGGTGAATGAATGATTCAATCCTTATTAAAACACAAGAAAAAAAATTGAACAATATAATGTTTGTTAAAATGAGTAAAATATAGATGTTGAGAAAAATTAGATAGGATGATGGAGGAATTATTGAAACAGTATATTACATATTACAACAATATCTAGAAAAGACAACCATGTGAAAGGAAGAGATAAAAAAATGGATCATTGATCAATTTGTTTGGAAATTAAAAAAGGCAGAATGGATAATTTGCTATTTCAAAAAAAAAAAAAAGTATTTAATTTTATCAATATTGCTTTTATTTTATTATTATTGGTATTACTATTTTATAATCATTGCATTACTACTTTTATTATTATCTGTATTTAAAAGAAATGTTTTTAATCTTATTTGTTTTCAGGTGTTTCTAGAGGAGGTTCTGTTATCAATAAAGGCACTCCTTGTGATAATGGGTCAAGTCAGCAGGCAAAGTCTGCTCTTGGTAAATATTGATTAATTTTTGAATGTAGTTTTATATTTCTGCATATAAGTATTTTTGAATGTGAAAGGTTGTAAAATTTTGAATTATATTTTTTTAAAAAAAGCTAATTCCAGATAGTGATGGCGTTTCCACTCTAAAATCAAATATGTTTGCATTGACTAAATCAATGATTTTTTAAAAAAACTAGAAGCATATCTGACTGATTTGCAGCTTTTTACAATTTATCTCGAGACTTTGGACCTAAGTAAACTTACTTATATATCCATATAGATGTGACATGTTTGAATGTCTATATATTTCTGACCTCATTTTTTAAATTCATTAAAGTACAGAACATCTGTTAGTGTCTTTGATTTTTTTGTCCAATCAGAAACCACAAAAGTAAACATTGAGTCAATAAACATTAAAGGCCACTTCTAATAGGCTTTCATTTAATGGTTCTGAATAACAGGGAATGGTAATCATATGCCACTGCTATTAATATTAATTTGAATCTCAGCTTTAATGCTGCAAAAATAATTCTATGTTCTCAACATGATAAGAGATTCATTGAAGTATGGCAAATGGCATCACCCTATCCTTTTCCACAAAAAAGAAATCATATATTCATTGTCTATCTACACTATAATGCTCACGAATAACTGTTGATCATGTTATACTTTCTATCTTCTTGTTGTCTACTAAATATATTAATCTGACTTCCATCAATATCAACTTTGATTCTAGAATGGAAAGTATAGTGACTGTTATGTTTTGATGCTGATTAATGGAAGAAGTGAAATCATGTGATGTTGATTTAATATGACTACTACTAGTTTTTTTCATTATTACTTTATGATCAAACCAATTTTTCATTTTTAAATTGTACAAAATGGTCACATTTCTCCAGAATTATAACCTATCAAAGTGTTTTTAGTTTGTGCAAAATGGTTTTAATTTTAAATTAATGTGAATATATAAAAGCAATTAAAATAATTTACACGTATATTTGAAGAGTCTCATTTGTATGAGGTACTACAACTATATCTAGCTGTAATATCTATAATTTGGGGATTTACAATCAAGCCAGGTAAAACAAAAAAAAATATTCATGTTTTGGTCATGCATAAGATTTTTTTTCAGATAATTGCCAACTAGCCAATCCAGTTATTTATCTAATATCGCAGCAAATAAGTCTTACTAGAGATCAAAACAGTGATGAAACTTAAATTCACTATCTGATAATTGTGAAGTCTGGTGGTTGGTTTTTTTAAGAATAAAAAAATAATTAAACATGATTGCCAAGTATATAATTGCATTGGTTTTAGGTTTGAATTTCAAATTCTCTTTGGTAATGAAAAATTCAGAAACTAGTCTGAGGATGGAGATTAAACTGTATTACTATCTGGTAATCACTGAGTACTTAAGTTTACAATAGATGGCGCTAGAAAAGAGAACTGCTTTGTTTGCATTATATTAAAGAATCAAGTGATGTGTAGATATATAAATACTTCCAATAAATTAAAATGTTATTAAACACTTGTTTATGCAAAAAAAATGCCAATTTTTCATTCATTTGTGACATTTATTTTTATTTTAGATGCTGCTGAAGTTAGTCGGCCAGAATTATTGGAACAGTTGAAACAATACAAAGTGTATATGAAGTGCCAACAAAAACAAGATAAAGAATTGGATCAGCTTTATAAAAGGCATGAAAAGGTATCAAAATTATTATTTTTATTATAATATTTTAATAGAGCACTTTCCAGTTCAAGAAGTGATCTATAAAAATGTTTGTAAAACTTTTTTAAATATGAAATTAATTAAAATAAGTTTATTGTTTATATGTGTGTGTAGATAATGGGAAATGTTAAATTCTCTGTCTGAAAATAAGTATAGGAGATGCATCTGTGGTTGTTCACATGCTAAAAATTATGTAGCTTGCATGTTGCTCCATGATATTTGACAATAAGAAATGCAATGTACTCAAAAGGAATAACAAAGAATCATCAACTCATACTTAACTCTGTCAAATTTCTTACTGTGAAACATCATAAAATTAGAACTGACAATCTACAATCTATCTTAGTTGGTTACTCTTATAATTGGAACTTTTATAGTCATTAACATTCCTCATAAGCACTTATTCTTGAAATAATTATAGATTAATTAAGCATTTATATTTATGAACTACTGTCTGGTAATATAAACTTTCCTTTATATACATATATTAATATTTGTAAATAATATGTTAGCAATAATAAATAAGATATATGTAATAAAAGTGTAAGATTACCATGAGGAATCACTAGCAGTTACATTCACACATATATATAGATAGAAATAAGCAGTAATATATGATATTCATAAAAATTTAGACCGTGTCTTAGTCAAATATTCATTTTCTTGTCGTTTATTTTACTGATGTACTTCGAATGTATTTTTTTATAAAACAATTATATATTTTTTATGTATTTTTGCCAAGTATATCTTTTTTAAAGTAATTTTTTACATTATTTAATGAAAATTTTAATTAGTCTGTTCTCTTATGAGTGTAAATATAGAAAATCTTGTTGAAACATCAGATATGTATTTTATAAATGCTGTCATCAGCACACCTACATACGCCTTCCAATCATTCATAAATGATAATTATTTTTCAACATTCGACAGTTATTAGGATTTTATTAATTATCTTTCATCTGAAACTTTTTTAATCCTTTAAGCAGTATTTCTTTTTTTAAGTTGCAGCAAATGAGAACACAATACTTTTTTCAGATTAAAATTTAATCTGATGGATTTTTTTTGGCCCTTTTTTACATATTAAGTGTTCTTTATGTAGATATAGTGTAAGATCTCTTGATATAGAGTCATTGATTTCTTTATGCTAATATATAAAAAGATATCTATTGCTTGACTTTTTATTAATTGATTATGCAAGTGGATTTTTCAAACTACAGCCCATGTGTCCATGATTGCAAAATTATTTGAACATATTTGTTGTCAGTGATTGAGTATATATTGACATATTTTTTACCAGGCAGTAATAAAAGTGTAAGTCACTGTATAGAACATTCAGTGGGTTTTAATAATGCCAACAGATATTTTTACCATCATTATATTAAAAATTAGCAATAGTAAGTTTGAAATCTCAGATACCTTCCTGACAAATCTCACTAATTGCAAATCAATTCCAAGTTCAATAAATATAAGGCTAGTAATAGATACAGATTACAGGACATGACTAAAAGATAGTATAACAAAACTATATTAACAACTGTTAATGAACACATAAGTAGAAAAGTATATCTTCAATATATCATGTATATTATATTCATAGCTTACAGTAATATGACTTTAGATTTTTTGGTATTAGTATATATGTCATGATTAATTCATTATTCAACATATTAACTTTTATTCAAATAGCCCATTTCATTGATAAAGGAATGTTTGTAGCCTTTCTATTGATTGAAAAATAGTTCATTGCTATTGCCCAGGCCTTTTTTATTTTCCAATTTCTATCCTCTCCATGCATATAATTTTTGCTTTTGATAATTCAAGTCTATGGCCAGTTTTTTGTTCATGGTCAGTGAATGTTGATGAATATTCTTTATTTTTAAGGGCTCTATCCTATAAATATCTATGTTGGGCCAATCTAGCTGATAGATTGGCCTGTGAATCCCTACAATATGCTATAATTACATGCAGGTTGGCTGTGTTTAATTTTATAGACCACTTGATATGCAGATTCATTTGACAGTTTGTCTTTGGATTTATTAATTAATTGCTTTGGTGATGGAGGAGTTCAAAAGCTTACATTGAATTTATCTTTGCAATTTTTTTAAAATTTATCCATGACTTTTGAGATGCAGAGAGACTAATTCATTTTTAGGCTCCTCTTGTTGAGTGGGATAGGGGTTTCTTATACACTAACACCAATAAATCTAGAGTCATATTACTATAAGCTATGAATATGATATACATGATATAATGAAAGCATGCCAGGCAATAATAAAGCTGAATATTTTTAATAAGTATATAACCTTTTCTATGTCTGTGTTCATTAACAATCATTTATTATGTTAGCTCAGAAAAGAATTTATAATTCAATTATATATATATGTATATTAATATCATGCCTTATTCAACCATGTATCATGATTTCACATAGCATCTGTATTTATCAAGTCAAAAACATTGATGTAATGGTATTGGTATATTATTTCTTGTTCATATAGTCTATAGTTATAACTAATCCTCTCTGGTACATGAGTTGTCTTGATGCATTCTAAGTAATAGTTTTATGCGCATATTTCAGCAGGACAAACATATCATCACACTATCTCATCAAGATTGATATATAAATTATATATCATGGAATATTTATAAAATATTACTTTCTGTTGTACAGTATTTTTTCAAATACTCATGATTTGAAATTATGAAACCAGATTGAGTTTGTAGAACTCCGTGACACATTGTACTATTCCTGATAGTCAAATGTGATTCTGGGGCTATAACGTAATTATATTTTTGGTCCTTCAACTATGATATTGATTTGTGAAAAAAATTGTAAGCTATTTTAAATGTTTAGTTATGCTTTGTCTTATTTTTTAACATTTCATGTAAATATGACTATTTTTTATGTTGTGTTGCAACATTGTGCATTTCTGTTTCTTTTTTTTTTTTACTGATTAAAATATTAATGTTATGAGATAAATATTATAAAATATTAAATTATTTACATTCATTTATATTCCTTTTTAATCTAGAAATGTATAGATCTTCCACTATATGACAAAATGAAAATTGCACTATGTACACACACATATACAGTTCAATATTCATATATGGTTTACTTATTAATTATAGGCAAAGTCTTCCCTACTTGAATTACAAGTAGGAAAAGAAGAAAAATTGGTACAAGCTTATGAAAAGACAAAATCAACTTTAGAAAAAAATTATGCCAAAAATCTAAAAAAGGGTCAGAAAGGATCAATGTAAGGTTTTATGCTATTTATTTTATCAACAGTTAATAATTAATTTTTTGCTACTTTATAAACTTTGTTTTAGTATGTTTTTGTTTTAAGTAATACTTTTATAATTTCTATGATGTTCTTTGAACTGAAAATAAAGTCAAATTATCTCTTTTTTTTCTTTTAAGAAATATTAAGTCAAAATAATTAAAAACGAGTATACTTATTAAGAAAAGATATTGCATTTAAACATTGTATAGCAAATCTTTTCTGATCTCAAATTGTACTTTTATTTGCATAAACTTAAGAGCAAAAAGCATGTTTATTTTTTTTTCTCAAAAGTAACTTTTATTAGTCAAAAGATTACAAAAAGTTATCGGGTACACTTACCCATGGAGAATCACAAAGTGTTCAATGTTACATGGCAAAACAATTATTGACCAGGTTTACAAGGTACGTATGCTCGATAACAAATATATCCATAAAAGGGTTGTATAATTTTGCTTAAAGTATATCTATACATGGACGAGCACAGATCTGCACTGCCCAAAAACAATCCATCAAGGGGGCACAGCAGCCCATCAGAGCAGAAATGGTCCTGAAAACTTTGATCCTGTACCCTTCCAGCAGGCTGGGTAGTGGCAATAATCATCATCAGCTCGCACCCATAAACCAGACCCCCAATGACCGCCATCATCAACCCCTGCAGAAGAAATGAGGAGTGCAGACCCATGACCGCAAATATTACAACAAAACTCTATTACTGTTACAAAGATGATATTTCTAGCTGGAGTGTCTAGCATCCAGTGATATCATCTTGCACACTGAGGTCAATGGAGCTGAACATCTGCCCTTAATCATTATCAAACTCCTGTGTCTGCAAATATTCACAACAGCTGCTCAACCAAAGTCCTTCAGGGTTCACAGTGATTTTTATTTGTCGATACTAATTGGATCCTGCATCTTTTGATTGAATTTTAGGTCTTGATTAGTAATGAATGATTCAAGTATAATCTGAAAGTTTGTTGTTAAACCTTGGAAAATTCTTAGTAATTATTGCTTAAAAGAGTATGAATAATTTGCAGCTTCAATATCTGTTTAGACCTAAAACATCATTTGTACTCATTTTTGTCTTTAAATCATTATTTTTTAGCTCAGGAATCACTTCATGGTAATTCTGTGTTGATTTGAAATTTTTTTTTTTTTTGTGGCCCCCCCAATCCACCGGAAGAGGGGTAATCGGAGAAACCTGATTTTTGTGCAGGGAGATAGCTTAGGTTATTTTCTATAATGTTTAATTCTAAAATTGAGATCGAATTAACATTTAAAACTTGTTTAACACTGCTAAAATCTGATGCAAAGATAATTTCCTAAAATCATCATTGTTAACATATATTCCACGTTTTCTATGAGATTTGATGTCCTATTTATTCTATCAATAAAATTATGATTTCTAGTGTCTATTTTTTTTAGAATTATTTGGTTTCATTTAAAATTAGTTTTAAAAGATTTATAATATTCTAATGATTCTAAGAATTACTTAAGCTAGCTTTTGTCTATTTCTAATGGCATCCATTTGCATAAACCGGAATGATAGATAATTTCAGTTATCATTGAATGAAAACTGTTTCAAAACTTCTTCTAAAGATGAAAAAACACTGAAACAGATATTCACTTACATTTTGGTAAACTTTTCTTTTATGAATCCAACAATGGACTAAGACTTTGGTGAACAAAACAGGGAGTCTGAAACAGTGAAAACTGGAGTCCTAGGCTCCCTCTAGTGGACTTAGCATGTTTATTTTTATTCATTGAAAATGAACTATATAGAAAGAGGGAGAGTAAAAATATATAAGATTTCATCCAGTTAAAATATTAATTAATTCTATATTGATTAATTATTTAAAATTAATAAAAATTGAAATTTATATTTCAGGGTCATGCTGAATTTATTTATATTTGTAGATAATTGCATTTAGCAGTCATTTATATATATATTTTACCAATTAAATAATCCATATTTAACATTTAAATAATGTAAGTAGATTACAAGGATATCAATGCATTTACTAATCCTATCTTCTTAATGATACTATAAAATTCTAGATCCCAGGCAAAACAAGAAGTTTTAAACTCTCAATTATTATAACAAATATTAGTTCCTTTCTTATCTAGAAAATGAAAATGAACTACTTAAATGATATATATATATATATGTATTTTACTCGAAATTAACCAATTTGATATAATTATATTCTAATAATGTAAAAAAAAAATAAAAGATAATAAATGCTAAGTCGATATGACTGTATACACTTATACTTTTGGTTCACTTAACAAAATATACTTTTAAAACAAATTACTTACACTATACTTTAATAATATATAAAACCGGCTTACACAATGTTTTTCAGGAAAAAAGGTTTTTATTTTATTCTAATGCTGATATCTGTTGTAAATATATCATTATTAATACTAAATGGTAAATCTTACTGAATCTATATCAACATAATATTCTATACTATACTAGAATATCCACCAACAGAAGGTCCCATTAGATCTCTAGCTTAGAATATTTATTTTTGGCTGACTTGGATATTCATTATACACAGCTGTTCACTTATATATAAATTAATTATTGCTGCTAGATTAGGAAGATTAGAGCTTTTTGTTAAATAAACAATTGGTAGGGCAAAGAACATAGGCAGACAACAATAAAAAAAAAAAGCCAAACAAATGTAACAATTAACAACAATGTTTATTAATAATAATAATAAAAAATAGCTTACATTAATGGATAGGTTTGAACTATAGTTAGCTCAGTCATATTAAAATTTAGTATAAATCCTTTTAAAGAAGTATTTAATGTATTTGACAATTGATTGTTTCGCTTCTCTTCTTTGAATTAATTTTATTCATTAAATAATTGTGTGAGACTATAATAGAACTCTCCATATGCTTGACAATTGCATATGTGTGCACATGTCTCTGTAAAACCATTAATTATTAATTAAACATTAGCAAACTTTATTATTAAACAATCTCACATGTGTTGAATATTTATGAAGCAGCTCATATGCAGTGCAAGACTCAGGCCATGAGAAGAAACAGGTAACAAACAATTAAAAAGTTCCATAGTAATTCATGTTAAATAATAGCAAACTATATATAAGTCATGGGAAGATTTACTACTCTTGACTCAATGCAGAACATGGTTTAAAACAGATAAAAATATATAACTGAGCATGGGCAAAAACTTAATTAAACCCAATGCTAAATAGAAATAAGTAAAAGGCCAGATAGATAAATAAACTTCTCTGTGGTATCTATAAAGAGGTCATTTGTGTGCATGCACACACACGATAATAATTTTTGTTTTTTTCAGTCATGTATGATATAAACACATAAGAAAACCTGGCATTACTTTAACAGTTTAATATAATATATTAAAAAAATTATTATATACACATTGTAAATCAAAAAAAAAAAATGAATATGTCGAGTTCTGAGAAAGTATTAATTAAAACCCATATTAAAAAAAAAAAAAAATCTAGAATTTCTTTCTTATAAGAACCCTTTTTACTTTTTCTCAGAAAACAATGATGAAATTGGAGGGGGTAAAAAAATATTTTCTAAGATTTTTTTTTTTAGTAACTCTGTTAATTTTTAAAGCAAGAAAAAAATCAAATTTTTGAAAACTATAGCATTTTCAACTGTCCAAGAAATTAAAGGGTTGAAACCAGAATATTTATAATCTACAACAGGTGAAGATCAATAAGATAAAAATTAATAAAATTGAAATATAAAACAAGTTATTCCTTTAAGAAATATATGACTATAAAATACAAATTAATAAAACAAAATTTACATACACCTGATATCACTGGTTTATTGATATATATATATATAAATTGTTCATATAAAGATTTTACCATTAGTTCATACTAATGGGGAGGAGAGCTTTTACTTTCTATACAGATTATTCAAAGAAGTACTGTTGGCATGTTGATATACTTTCACAAGGTCTTCTTCTTTCTTGTTAGTTGAGAAGTGTTTGGTTATGAAGAGATCTATGATGTTGGCATTTTATTGACTTTGGAGGTTCATTGGCAGGTGAGTTTAACATATGCTGGCTAGAGAGAGGTTCACCCTTGAGAGAAGTTCATCCTTTTGGTGCCTTAGCTGTATAGGGCTTTAGATCCAGCAACTGTGTGAATTCTAAGTTTATTTTCTGGATGGGCACATAACATGGCAGGATCAAAATGCAAACCATAATAAAGCAGAGTCTAATGAAGTCAGCAAAATAGAATAGAATAATTAATAATATTTAGTTCCTTCTTTATATAGACCAACCTCTCTTTGTTTGTCCCACTCAAGAATTTAAAAAATCTCCTCAATCAGCAAACCTGTACTTAGATAAGCCAGCAAATTAATTAAATATGAAATTCCAGTTTAATTATATTAGTTAAAGGATTTTACAGACAACAATGTTTAATGGAAATAAAAATATTTTTTGTTAAATTCTTAATTAATGAAAGGGATTAGAGGTGATAAAGAATATATATATTATTTCTGGATTCTATAAAAATTTTAACAGAAAGATAATAAAATTGGTTAAATTTACCTTTTTAAAAAAAAATTGTTACATTGACATAGCCAGCAAATTTTAAAATCTTTTATTATTTCTTATTAGTCTGTGTGCATATATACATAATACTGCATTCACCAAAAAACACAACTTAAATAAATAAATAAAAACACAACTTGAATTAAATTTAATTAGCCAACAGACATACAAATTAAATTCTGAGATCAGCAAAGCATTTCAATACATATTCCATACTAGTTTCTGGTAATGATCTTCATTGATGAGGAGATCTAGTGCACTTGGATTTAATGCAGTTTTTATCCAGCTACTACTTTTATTCTATATTTTTTACTCTCAATGTAAACTTCATGTTATTAATGTAGAAACTGGTTTAGTGCTAGTAAAAAAGTAGACAGCATATATGCTGACATATATTGAGCTGAAAAGGCTATAGAGTGTGAGAAAAAAAGTCAAGTCTGACTTATTAATTATTGCAAGATCTTTAATTCAGTTGACCAATATAAATTTTGGTGTATATGCATTAAAATCTGTCATTCAAGCAGGCTATAATGCAACAGACTTGTTTCACATTAGCAAAAGAATTAGATTGAATTACATAGCATTACCTGAAAAAATGAATCTGTAATGAGTAAATTAATGTTAAAGATTATAAAAATGGACTGAGTATCTAAGTATACTTCCTTGAATTATTCATCAGTAATAGAGGTTCCAAGACTCAAGATGTTTTTTCAGGTTGATATAATGAAAAAGCGTGGAAGGTTGGACACTAAAGAAGAAGAATAAAAGAAATATATGTGCAGCTTTAACTGCATTATTGGCAAAGCCTTCTATGAATGTTGTTGATATAAAAATACTTGATCCAGATTATGTCTCAACTATTTCTTGCAGTATTAATGACTAGGTTGAAATTATTTTTATTTCACCTGTTTTACCAGCTGATCTCATGCTTTTGAAAAGTGTATAACACATAAAAAACTAAATAAATAAATAAAAAAGACCTCCAGCAATAAGATCATCAGCACAGTAATGAAGAAATTATTGAGTAACTAAAAAAATCATACATAATGGTTTTTCTGGAAAATGTCATTCTTAGGATTTCTAATGGTTGATATCAACTACCTAATAATAATAAAATGTTCTAATAGACTGTTGTTTATACTAGGTAAAAGAAGTTGATAAATAACCGGTCTATCTATTATATACAAGTATAAATGTCAATGTTTGAAATGAAAAAGACTTTGTAAATAATTGAATTATTTGATCACACATTAGAGCTTTCATATACATTTTTATATCAATTGTATTAGAGATAGTGCATTTTTTAAATTTGGTGATATTTAATCACTACACATGTATTGAGTTTGTAATTTTTTATGTGTCTACAATTTAATAAAAACGTTATAAATTATAAAAATATCTTCACTATATATATTAGTACTCTTCTTTCTTTTCTATTCCAATAACTTCATAAACATTCAGCAAATTATTCTTATAAAAATTTGTTAGTGACTTTTATTTAAAGTTTTAAATAAATAAACTAATGAATTTTTTTGGAGATATTGGAATATATACAGTGGAGTATACTTATGTATTTTTTTTTTTTAGTGATACAGAAGAATTATCAAAGAAAAACCAAGAAGAATTAAGTGCTATAGGTTCTGAGCATGAGCAGAAGGTAACTTTTTTTAAAAACTAACCTTTGTTATTTATGCATATATGTTTAAAAAAAGTATTGCCAAGTCCATCACTAATAAATATAATGAAAAGAAACAGCATCCCTCCAAAGAGTAAGAATGAAAGAGAAGACATTGTAATTAACAGCAGCCTGCCAGACACTACATTTATTCATTCCATCCATGCATTCATTTATCTATTACTGTAAATCCTATCTTTTAATTATTATTAGCTTTATTATAACCTTTTTGTGAATAAATAACTCTAAATATTTAATTATAATATTCTGTGCTAAAAAAAGATTACATTAATTCAATATGAATTCAATTTAATTACTAGCAAACCTAAATATAGCATTTGAACTAGGATTTTAAGCTTATAATGAAAGAGAAGATATTGTAATTAACTGCAGTTTGCCAGACATTACATTTATTCATTCATCTAAGTATTCATTTATCTACTACTTTAAAACCTATCTTTAATTATTATTAGCTTTATTATAATCTTTTTGTGAATAAATAACTTGAAATATTTAATTATAATATTCTTGCATTATGAGTTCAATTTAATTATTAGCAAACGTAAATGTAGGGTTTGAACTAGGATTTTAAGTTTAAGATTAATATTAGCTTTTTAAAACATTTTAGTGATTAAATTATGCTATAAATCAACACTGTTAACTTATAAAATACATTGCTAATTATATTAAGCTATCAACTAATAAAGATTTAAATACTTTGGCATGATAAGCACTATTTAAGATTAAAAATATAAATCAAGCTATTGAACTTATTTTACAGCCATACAGGCTATAAGATATAAATGGGAGATAATGACCTGGGCCAACTGATGAGTGCTGGTTCAGCACAAAATGCATCTTGGGGGTCATTTGTCTTTTATTGTATCTTTATTTATATGAATTTAAAAAGAATGGGGAAGAATGAAGATTGTTTAATATATCTATAAAGATATTACACATGGGAAAGAGAAAACTGAATAAGTTCATGTGTATGTATGTTTAAAATTAAAAAATCAGATATATTAATCTTTAATTGAGGTTTAAAGTTTATATCTGTGCTAGAGATAATCTCTAGTTTAGAAAATGATTAGTAATAATCATTATTGTATTTATCTGAGGTGGGTGGTGTCAAAGTTGTGAGTGGGATGAGTTTGATAATGCTAAATAAAAATGTAACAATTTACTACAAAAATATTGATACATTATCATTTTATATACAGAGTCATAGCATTATAAGGCACTAACAAAAATCTATTTAATATAAAATTAAACTATATAATTGTTTGTTTTTTTAGACATTTTGGTATAAGATATGTCTTGGCTTTTAGCTTCAGGGAAAAGCTAAAGATCACAATCTATTGTATTGAATATTATTCACCTAGATTTATTTAAATACAAGTATATTGTCTATACTGAACTCAATGTAATTAGAAGAGGTTTGAACTCAGAATTTTAAACTATCTACAACTATCCAATACATATAAAAAAATATAAATACGAGATCATTTATCTTTTTCACATTTATGTATTTGTGCGTATCGGTTGTATAAGATGGAGTGGATAGTTGTAGGGAGTTTGAAAATCACCTAGTTTTAGTCTTGAAGCCATCCCCTCCCCTTATTCTCTTTTCCCATTTTATTTTTAACTAGTAAATACAGGTTTCTACTTTAAATATTATTCTTATTACCATATCACTATCATTGTGAATTTTTCTACCAAAGTTGATCCCTTTAATCATTATCTATTCTTATTGCATTCATTACATCATCACATATTTATCAAATATCAGTTCAGTGTAAATGTGATTGGTCACGAGTATATTTCTTCCCAAATATTTTAATACACGATCAGTAGGTTATAGAATATTTGATAAATTACCATTTTTTCTGACTATTCTTAAGCTAAAAACAATATCAGCAAAAAGATTTATAATATTTTATATTTTTAATTGAATTCGTAGAGACTAGCATTTTAAAACATGCCTTTAATATATCTATTCAAATTCATCCAACTAATCAGAACATTTTCATAAGAGTTTTATCTGACATCTGATGTGTGATTTTTTTTTTTCAAACTCAATCTCAGTGACTGTTTGCTACGATAAATGTTCGCTTTCAAGATATATCTGACGTATTATTTCTAAAATCCCCCCCCCCCTTTTTTTTTTATCTCTCGAATATTATTGCATTTGTACTGCCATTTTTCTTTTATTTATTTGCTTTTAAACAAAAGATTTATCTTTTGCGCTGTTATCGTCAATATTTATAATTTTTTAATACGTGTATGTGCTTCTCTTTACTGCCAGAAAATTTTACTATGGCTTTCAAAGGAAGTCAATGCTCTTAGTATACAATATCTCTCCAGACTGTAATATGTAGTGTCGTCTAGCGACATTTTGAAGTACTATTTTTGTTAGTTTATAATTTGTATGTACTTGCTATCTTTTTTTGCGTTTTTTTTTTCAAGTCAGACTCAAATTAATTAGTTATAATTCAACTAATAAAGAAGTTTCAAACAAATATCTATGATTTTTTTTCGTGTGAAAACAAATTATAGTGTAGATATATAAAAAATAAATGAACAAATACATTTCACCAAACTGAGATTTTTGTTTACTTTGCTGAAAATTTATCCCTGAACTTTTAACTCTTGAATCCATTAAACCGAACTACAGAGAGCAGTAGTGCTGAGTATTACCTTGGATACAAATTCTCATTCCCTAGGTAGATTCATTAAAAAGGATATGGTGCTTACTAAAAGTAAAAAAATAGGATGACATTGAGGAGTGTGAAGAATCAAAAAGATGGTAGAGTATTCTGGAAAAATGCCATTTCTCTGATTGCCAGGAATCAATGTCATCTTTATAGTATTTAATAATAATAGTATTTAATATGTATTATAAATTTTTACTTCATTGTATTAGTTTAATTGTAAATTATAATTTTTATGATTTTTTATTTTGTCTTTTAAGATACAGAGCTCTCACGTCAATTTAGTGTTTTGATGCATTAAAAGAAGTAATCCATTCTATCACTTTACCATATAGCCATCTTGTTTAATAAATACAGTAATAGGCATTGAATTGATTCTCATTTATAATTTTTTTTAATATTTTCCAAGAATATTAATACTTTATGTAGTATTTCTTTCTACATGTAGATTATTCAAAAATGAAATAGAAAAGGAAATTTACATCAGATTATTAGGATTGGCTTTCCTTTTTTTTTTTACTGTACTTTATCTACTATATTGGAGATTTCTTTAGATATGCTAGCTTTCATTTTATTCAGAAAGGGAATACTTGATATCATATTTTATTAATTATAAAAATATTATATTAATAAATGAAACTTCAAATATCTAAACACATTGTAGTTTTAATTCAATACATAGCATATTTTATTACAAAGGAAAGATTAACGATATTACAAATCAACTACAGCTTAGTACTGCTTTCAATATGTCAGGTCATATTCATAGCACAGATAAAGTCAGATTTGTAAATGAGCTTAATTATGAGAAACTAAATTTATGACATCTAGATATGAGATTATTTGTAGTGGCATCAACCAGCATTATTGCTGACAAAATGTGTATTTCTTGATTGTTGTGTTCTATTTCCTTTATTGCTTTATTTTCTTTAAAGTTTTAACAGTTGAAGATAATGATTAATTAATTATATTCATTAGCAATTTAATTGATTCAAGAATGTTTTGATCATATTAGTGATGAGTTAATACTTCTGTATTATTGTATCAAGAGTGAATTTTGTGATAGAATTGATTTTAAATGAGTGAAAAGCAATATCAAGCAATCACTGTTGATAATTATGCTACTTCTTGAATGCGACTTACAAATGAAAAACCAATCTCATGTTAAGATTGTACAAGAATGCCCTGCATGGGTGAATGGAATGGCAGAATGTCTAACTCTGGAGTATAAAAGTCATTGAATCAATTACAGATCTGACACATGAACTTTTTGTGCTCAAGCAATAAAACTACTTGATTATTTTTTATGATAGCTTATCAATTTGATATTCATAACAAAATTGGCCATCATAGTCTCTTAAAAATTTGAAATCAGTTGTGTGCGTGATTCTTGTATTAGTATAAACCTGACATGTCACACTGTTGGCTGTAGGCTGCATGCGACCCTTGACATGATTTTTCATGGCTCACGGCTAGGATGCTATGCAATAAAATGAAAACAGAACAATATGTTGCAAACAATAAATTAATTTTTAAAAACTTTTTAGAAAACAAACTTTTATATTTAATTACACAAACTAAAATATATTCAGTAATAGTTGGCTACATACATAGCTAATTGTACACATAACTAAATATTTTTGATGACATGCTTTTATGATGATGAAGCATTTGAGATATGATGAACACCAAAGCTGGCAACATTAATAATGTGCTGTTGTGCTTCTGAGAACATAAATACATTCCAGAAAAATTTTAGTCAGATATTTGCATCACCAATGTACCAATCCTATGTGCAGATGTTAGGCTTTTTTTAGAATTGTAACAAAAGGCAGTTGCACTAGTTTCTTTGTCCCAATCGGTGTGTTAAAAATTTGTAGGTTGTTTTCCTTTATAACTCATTCAAAAAATGTAAATAAACATAGTTGTAATTTTTTTTAATTTTTAAAATTTAAATCTAAAACCCTATTTTTATTACAGAAAATACCACTTCCAACTCTAAACAAAAAATGAAAGATTGATGACGAGAGAAGAAAATTTCAAAAAAGGTGGGAACTGAGCTATTTTTGTGTGGAAGTGAACAATAAGATTATGTGCTTAATTTTCAAAAAAATGATTAGTGTCACTAATCACGAAGAACAATCTTTGTGCTTTGAAGCAAAAATAAGAGAAGAAAAATTTAAAATAATAAAAAATTCATTAAGTAAACAGCAAGAAATGCTTACAAAATTCATGAAATGTAATGAATCAATAACAAAAGCTAGTTATGAAATAAGCTATTTATTAGCAAAACATTCAAAATCATTCCCCAATGGTTCTTTAATTAAGGAATGTATGATAAAAGCTGCCAAATTTGTCTGTCCAGAAAAGGTACAGAAATTTCAAGAAATATGGTGACAGATAGAATTACTGAAATGGCAGATGATATCACTTCTCAACTACAGGAAATATCTACCAAAATCCAGTTCTTTTCAATTGCGATTGATGAAAGCACAGGTATAAAAGATGTTGCACAAGTTGCTGTTTTGTTTTTGTTTTTTGTTTTTTGTGGTTGTGATAATAACATGAGGATCACTGAAGAATTGTTGAAATTCATCCCTTTCAGAACAACAATTGATGAAGATATTTTTGATGCCATACGGAGCATTTTAGAAAAATTTAACTTGCCTTTAGATGAGCTTGTTTCTGTGACAACTGATGGTGCTAAATAGATGACAGGTGAAACTAAAGGTTTTGTGTCATGACTGACAGGAAATAGCAAAATGAGTATCCAGATAAAACTGAAAATCAAAGCTTTTCATTGCCTCATTCGCCAACAAGTTCTTTGTTTAAAATTATTAAAAATGGACCAAGTACTTAAAACAGTTACAAAGATAGTCAACTTTATTCGATCAAGAGCACTTAACCATCATCAATTTACTTCATTCCTTAAAGATTTGGAATCCAAATTTAAAGATCTTCATTATTACATAGAAAGTTGATTGGTTGTCCTGCTATAACATCCTAAAAAGCTTCTATCTTCTTTTGGAGGAAATAATATTATTTTTTAAAATGAAAGATGAAAACAACAAAAATATATCGGTTATAAAAGATCCATTCTGGGTACAAGACCTAGCATTTTTAACAGATGTTACAGGCTATCTAAATAATATTACATTGCAATGCAAAAATCAATTGATAACAAACATGTACAATGTAGTTGCAAGCGTTGTACAAAAACTGAATTTGTTTAAAAATCATTTGCAAAAGAATGTTTTGATGTACTTTCCTATGTGTGAGCAGTTAAAAGCACAAAATCAAAGTTTCTCATTTTCACAATATTCTGCAAAAATTGAAAAAATAAAAAATTAATTCGATAAACGTTTTGATGATTTCAAGGGAGTTAGAAGAATTTTTTTCTCTTTTCAATGGACCTTTTGCCTTTAGGGTTGAAAAAGCTCTGACTTTGATATAACTGGAATTAATTGATTTCCAGAATGATTTGGATTTAAAAAAACAAATACTGAGAAGTAGGAACTCCTAAAATATATTCCTATTTAGGTAAAAGATACCCAGAAATTAAAAAAATTGTTGGACAAATTTTATGCTTTTTTGAAAGTACATACTTATGAGAGCAATTATTTTCATGCATGAAATTAAATAAAAAAGGCTTACAGATCAAGATTAATTGATAAATATCTATCTGCCATAATGAAAATTGTTTGTTCCTCAGTCTTTGAATCCAGATATTGGAAAACCAGTAGGAGGAAAGTGCTGGCAAGTTTCCGGTAAAAATAATAAATTGTAGTTTTATAAATATGTAATCAATATTTACTAAACTACATAATATGCTTTAATTATCCCACCTATATTCCTGCATTCTCATTTCAAAATAAAATTTAAAAAAATTTGTAAGTATAGCCTTTTGTTTGAATGAGTTTGACAGGCCTGGTATAAACAGTGATTAGTATTAAAATCTATCTGTTTACATAATTATGTCTCTCATTCTTGTAATGCTTACTTCAAATCTAATGTTTTATGCTTCATGGCACTAAGCACACTATTGAATACTTGTATTATATTTATTGAAGTACTTTTAAAGATAATCCAAGGATTTAAAAAATCGTTGGTTTTAATTTATTTTAATTAGCAATCCATTTAAAATTGAGTGGATGCTTCTAATTATGCAACATGATATGACTGAATCAAGTTGTACAGTTGGATATGAAATGATGAAAAGATTAAATTCTGATAGATAATTGAATTATGCTTTGTTTGGTCAGTGATTAGACAGATCTTCTGAGAATGTTGTTATACTGTTTTAAAATTATCATTATTTAAAATAAAAAGGTATTTGCTGGTTATGTAAACTTGTGTGGTAATTAAATAGTTACATTTTAAATTTTGACAGAAGTAATTAAATACGTTATTTTTTAAATAGGATTAGGTTATGTTTTAATTAATGTGAATGAGTGGTTGTAATTATTAAATAAACAATAAATTAGGATGACCCTTTTTACATAATGAAAATATGGAAAACATAAAAGAATCCTGAAAGAATATTTTTGAATGCTTGAACTTTTTATACTTCTAAAGAAAGGGAACAAGGATTTTTACATCTTTTAAACTTTACTAACAATTATTAATCCGAATATAATAAACATTATTTGAAATTTAAATAAATTTTTCAGTCAAATATTTAAGCAGTATTTGCAGCACTTGAGCCTAGCCACTTCAGTAGCACTCATAACATAATATTCATTCATCTTCATAACCAGCAACAGTTATGACATATATATTCAGTTCATATAATTTTCCAATTTATTTTTATTGGAATGACAATTTTAAAAATTATATTAGGTGTTTTATAGAAGGTAACTAAGTAGAAACAGTTTGTAGTTTTTTTTAGCTTTGTTTGTTTATATATAAATAAACTAATTTTGATGAAAAAGCATTGTTTATGTAAAATAGTTATCTTCAATTTTGATATCACTTTAAAAGGTTGTTATTAAGGAATATACATTTGATTATTCTTAATCAGCTGTCATTGTTGACCAATATCTTTTGCTTTAAGAATTAATGTTTCTGAAAAGTTTGATAGACCACAATCTGAGGAAATAATTAAACTGATATTGCACTCTGCATATTTTACTCCAATAGAACTCATTATTAAAATCAATGAATGGGTATGAATCTGTGAAGATTATCAAGTTAACTTTTTGGAATGGGGTGTCACCATATCAAATTTTTAAAGAATTGGTTTGAGTCCCAATTTTCACAATAACTTCATTTTTAATAATATTAAATATATTGATAGAAATTACAAAAATTAAGGAAGAATATATGGCTAAGAAAAAATGTGATTACAATTAAAAAAGAATTTCAATATCCTAAAAAAATTATTACATTACTCTTTGTTCATAATTTCTAATTTATCATAACTAAGTTTTAAAATTATATTTTCATTGATAATTTTTTTGTATTCCTCACAAATTGTGATTCAAAACATATATAAACTTCTTATCTGAGATAATCCATAGGTTCCGAACTTACAAAAAGAGAACCATAAGAATTCATCATTTTTCTAGAAGTTAAAAAATCTCAAGGCATCTATAAGAAAAAAAGTTCTTTTTAATAAAAGATACATCATTTCTAGAAGATGGGTATGATATTTTAATCATAGAAATTGGCTTCTTGTCTATCCAAACTAGAAATTGAAGACCACTGTCTTTATAAATAATAAAATGAGTCTTCTTTCTTCATTTTATATTTTTTGTGCACACCAGTGATGCTATCTTGTATAATTTATTTATATATTGCTCATTTGCTAGCTGTAGATGTGAAAATAATGTGATGCAAGCTGTGACAAAACTACTGACTCCACAGCATCATGCATACCAAGGCATATGTGAGAATCTGGATTTGATTCGTTACCTGCATACATTTCCATGTGGTACACATAACCATTGTGGCTATCACCACACACCTACCACTTGAAACCTCTCTTTATTGGTTTTAAGAGGTTATATTTTTACATGGTACTATGCCCAATAAATTTTGTGATTTCTTTATTAACTGCAACTTTTTTGTGCATCTGATAATCAGCCTTAAAATTTATGTTCACTGCTCTATAATAGTATAATTTTATAGATGTAGTCAAAATCATTACTTATTATACAAACACAAATATGCTAGTACAAACACAGATACCTTTATACAAATACAGACATGCTAATAAATTATTAAATCTTTTGAGAATCATCATGTCTATAAAATAATGTTGCCTCAAACTTGAATCAGAGCCCTAAAATCACATAACCTATGTAGATATGTCAGCTTTAAAGCCATGACATGTAGCTTAGAGCTCCTAGAATTAAGGATTGATTAACCTATTTATTCAGTATACTGTTTGTTTACTATATGTAAACTTACAATTTTTAGTCTATATTCATCTTCCACTCCATCTCAAACAATCGATAAACATGACCACACATGTGATCATTTATCTTTTTCATGTGTATGGTTGTTTGAGATGGAGTGGAGGATGAATATAGGTTGAAAATCCTAAGTTCATATCCCTCTATTTATTAAATATTGATGTTTATTAACAATATGAAAGACAGCAGACAAATAGCCTTTAGATAGCCAAATACAGAGTAAAAACCTTTTTAATAGGCACTCATAGAGGAACTGTATGGAAAAAGTATCATACAATAGGGTCTGCCAATTTCTGATTGCTAAACATTTTACCATATGTAGATAATCATTTTTAATATCAGGCTTCATTATAAATTAGGCCACAGCACTAAAAGAATAAATCTTATATTTATACAAAATATATCGAAACAAAATTATTTTTGAAAAAAATTATTGTTATATAACAAGTCACTAAGTTAGATTAATCATGAATTAAATGTGTCATACAAAAAGTCATAAACAGCCACACTGTTGTCTCTATCAGATTTTAATTTCTCTTTTACACTCTAGATAAAAATAGGGGTGCTTGAATTAGCCTTGTCTTTATTTATTATATAATTAATTCCTTTTAATTATGTGACATTTAAGAACAAAACAGAGAATGAGACACACACACCCCATTTTTCTTTATTGAGAATCTACCCAAAATTACTAACTCTTAAGTCTTCCAATTTTATCACTAGCTAAACTGCTCTGGTAAATTATGTGCTAAATCGAAATTAGAATATACTTTTTATTTGTGGAAAATCAACTTGTCAATGATTGTAACTTTAGTCATTACTCTCATATAAAGTAATCACATATGCATTCTACTAAACCAGAATAAATATATAAATTGGTCTATTTGCAATGATCAGAATGATCTTATTTTTTATATGAAAAAAACTTTGAAAATTATAAGAGTACATTAAAAGTTACTTTATTGCCAATTGATCAATTTCCTTGAAATCTCTGTTGGCTAATTATTTTAATAGAATGACGAATGTGTAAGAGATGTTTGAGAATATTATTCGTGATCTGATTAGCTGAATGCAATTAGTAAGTTAACATACTCATGGTAATGTTTATAAAAAATGGAGTTAATTATAATATCTGTCTATATGTGTGATAATTGACAAAAAAAATCACATTTTATAATTACATTTTATCTAATAAATTAAATTAATGTTCCTGATATAAAATTCTACACTATTTTGATTTATGGTTAGTAATAATATAATGGCTTCACATAGCTAAGGAATAAGTTGTTTTTATTTTATAATCAGTCTTATGACTTTGGATAATCACAATTTAAGAATGTCAACTAATAAGGTCTTTCTTAATAGTCTTTTTGTTCTCTGGTTTTGTGTTTACTCATATCTTATATATCACTAATCAGTGCACTTTCTGTGTTGAATCTATTAAAAATATAATCTTGAAATACATTTTGTCTTACTTAAAATATTATCCAATTCTGCTGTAACCTCATTTAAATGGATGCTTCTATAACCATTTTTATTTAACATAGTTTTTCTGCATATCTCACAAGTTTCTCTCATTTTAGCTTCCATAACCAAATTCATCTGCAGCATATTCATCTTTAAGGCATTTTCCAGTTCTAATATGACAATTTTAAACTATTGTGTATTCTGATCAAAAGCATTTTGTATATCTATATAAAAATTCTCTACTTCTTCATCATAATGAGAACTTGTTAAAATGTAAACCTTTAAACATCACATGATCACCATCTCATGCTGGCACATATCTGTTAGTAAACAGGCAAAAACTCTCCATAAAGTGCTGTCCAGAGTAATCAATGGATGTCAGAAGGCTTGTGCATAAAATCCTTTTCTAGTGCCTACTCATCCAATATCCCCAGACTAGTTTCTGGCTTGTGGCCTTCATCAGTGAGGAGCCTTGGATCTGAGAGCATTGCACCTAGATCTTAGGATTTAATGCAACCCTCCAGCAGCCACCTTTTATCTCTACTTCACTACAAAACTATGAGAATGAAATTGAAAACACAATAATATTTTCAATCTAAGCTCAATAGCTTATATAGTCATATGGGTCTGAACTCATTTCAGCACCCATACATTTTGGTGACTTTGGTTCTCTAACAACCATAGCGACCATTATCCTATTAGGCAGGATTGGTGTTAAACCACTAAACATCACATGATCTCCATCTCATGCTAGCACATATCTGTTAGTAAATAGGCAAAAATGTAAAATTTATAATTTATTTTGATATTTTCCATTAAATCAAGTAAAATAATGTGAACAATGCCTGCATTATAATATCAGGCTTAAAATAGATATTGATCACCAAACACAGTATAATTTATTTATAATGTTTAAAACTTATTGAATGATCATATTTTTTATCATAACACTGTCTAATATATGGTCAATCTCTACAATATTGTTCTTTGACTTTTTTATTTGTAAAGAATTCCACTTTGCTTGTGTTTTCCAATTTTTCTTGCATTTGTAGTAAAGTACATGTCCACTTTTCACATTGTTTCTTCATGTTTTCCTCTAGCTTTATAAAATTGAAAAAGCTTTCATTTAATCGTAGATAATTATGCTTCCTGTTCATGATTTTTTTTTCACTTAAAACTAATCTAGTTTTAGGTGGCTAAATAAAATGCCATAAAATACACTACAATTAAGAGATTCTGAGTCATTGATCACTGTCTTGGCTGATGTTTTTATAGCCTTTATCTGTCTTCATTATAAATATCTAAAAAAATCAATCATACATTCATTTATTCTGCCTTCAAAAATTCAACTGATGTTTCACTTAAAACTATCAGTCAACTGTGGAGAAAATCTATAGTTCATTTTGGCGTTTAACTCAGGAACTCACTATGCTGGCTTATATATGTTGTTAAATAACCAATCCATGTTTATTTACTATATGAATAATCAAATACAGTTGCTATGATAAGAACATATGAAATGGATTTTCAGAATTTGCCCTGCTCAGTTCTTTAAAATCTCCAAGTGGAATCAAAAGATCTCTTCAGTTAACATGAAAATTCATTCTGCAATCAAAACAAGTTATATAACTCAACAAATGCAATTCTTCCATATTTCTATATTTCATTAATCTAGTCTTTCCTTTGTGGTCTTTCCCATTGAAGCTTATTCTTCTTTTCCTTTTGTCAGCTTTGTTATTATTTACTTCAATCTTAAGTTTATTACAAAATTTCATTTTATTATATATAAATAAAATATTTTTTTACATAAGGTTATTTACTGTTTTAGGATGATTATGTATATTTTTAAAATATATTTCATTTTTAATAAAATACTTTTGTTAATATATGTTGTATAATGATAACTAAAGTGTATTTTTATCTTAGTTTCACATATTGATTTTTTACTGATGGCAAACCATCATGGACACTAGAGTGGGGGCAAATATGTCTATTACACATTTATCAATAATAAAGAATTTTATCATTTAAAATGCCATTTCAGATAAGAATATTGATTTAAGGTTTTCATAAGCTGTAAACAGAAATGTACCGCTTTTTAATAAATGATAACAGAATTCAACTTGCTCATATTTTTGAAATATCTTTTTTAAATTGTAATGAAATTGTATTCCATTTCTTAAAATAGAAATTTTCAATATTTGTTATCAATAATATTAAAGCATCTTATAAATAATATATATGTATGTGTGTTTATACGTAAATAAATTATAAAAATATGTACACGAAATGATTGGTCTTAGAAGAAAATTATGGATCAGGATTTTTCAAATATCACCAATCTATATATACACATATACGTACCAAGTTTAAATATAACATGATTGTCTTAGTTTACTTAGTTTTTAATATATCATGACCTCTGCTTTCATCTTCGGTAATTATGTAGCTCACTAGATGGAAAATATTTAGTTTATGGCATTATTAATTATTGTTCACGTTTCAAAAATTGCATTGATTGGAATGTGTGCATGATATATTCTGAATAATAGCAACTGCTGAATAATTTTGTAAAGTAGAGTGGAAATGGCTTTTTAAAATAAATTAAAAATAATGCTTTTTAATAATTTAAGTAACTTAACTTTTAAAGCAAGTTTTCATTGCAATAATTTTATTTCATACTTTTTAAATGAATGCTTTTCCTACAATATTTAATTGTAAATAATTAAAAAGTTTTAATATAATTTATCAAAAAAAGGAAACTTTGCTTTTGAAAAAAAAAATTATGTGATGAGAAAAATGTTTTTTTTTTTTACTTAATTATTTTCAAACTTTTCATTTTTAATTCAAATTATTTTTAAAAAGAAAATAAAAAAATAAATATGAATAAAATATAATAGCTTATAAGATCAATAAGAATTAAACACTTGTAAAACTATTGAAAAACATCTGGGATTGATTAGATCATTATGTTTTTAAATTTTAATTAAAGTATAAAAATGTAAAAGATAAGTGGTTAAAAATCACGTGATTAAATAAATGTTATGAAATAAACCATCAAAAATGGTTATTTTCTTATACAGAAAATATTTAGCATATATAAAACTTAGAATACATATTTTAATCTTTATTAATGCCAAAAATATCTGACTTACATAAAGTTTACAAAAAACATCCATATATCATACCAATCGAAATTAATTAATAATTTAATTTAACAAAACAAAAAAAAAAACAAAAACAGAAATATTTTATTCATGCATTCATTCTTTAACAGCAAACTAACTATTTCTTTTTTATATTGATCAAAGTTGAATAGTAGTTCAACTTAATAATATTAAAAAAAAAAAAGTATCTTTTATTTATTAATAGCAAACTAATTTTACTTTTTTATTATACTAATCAAAGTTGAATTATAATTGAATTTAATTGTATGGTAATAAAAAGTTGTTTTTTTCCACTTATCTATAAAAGAATGAATTTATCACTTACAAAACGTTAATGGCAAGGCTTTATATAATGTTTCAAATATTTTATATTTTAAAAATGTTCTAATTACATGCACACTTTGAAATATGGTCATTGAAAAAGATGCACTTTAATATATTCCAGCAATAAAGGATCACAATTTTTCCATCTTACAAATAAATCAAGTTATGCAAAATCTTCTAAGATTACAGTAGAATTCTCTCATAATTATAAACTATATCCCAGTGTAAAAACTTCAAATCATTTTCTTGCATTATACATGTATTTCAATATACACCTGGGTCTCTTTTTACACGGACTTATTTAACACGATTTTGAAATTGCGCGATTCCGTGTTTCACTGGAAGTCAAACTCCGATATTGCGCTATTACTTTATATAATAAATTTCGCGCACTTATGTTATATTGAAAGTAATAGCACATTATTGGAATTCGACTTTCAACTTAGTAATTTCAATATTTTCAGTGCTTTATAATAGTAAGATTTTATGCAATAATGAAATTAAAATCATGATTTCCACATTTTATGTATCCACACATTAAATTTTACAAGATTATAATGTAAATTTGTTCAAACATTGTGTGTATTAATTTTGCATTTTAAATCACATTCTGTTTTTGCTTTTTAAAAAAGAACGTAATCAATTATTAACCATTTAGTATCCGCAAGTTTATTTTTAAAAGGTCAGTAATAGCAGTGGGCACAATTAAATTTGACAATTAAAATCTGATTTTTAATTGTAATTAACAATTTAAAAATTACTTAAGCGACTTGAGATGTGAAATTTGATTTTTAAATGGAATTGAAAATTAAAGACAAAAATAAGAATTTAATTTTTAGTTGTTAGTTTTAATTAAAATTTTCCCAGCAGTTGTGAATAAATGTCTTTTTATTATCATAAGTCTAAGTTCATAAACAATTAATAAAATCATCATCTCAAAGATTAATTACTAATTATGTTGTCAACAGAAAAACATTAACACAACATGAGAGTGCAAACGAACATGTGTTTTGGCAAATAGCGATAATAATTAAAACATGTATAAAAAAATGTAAATTACCGTACTGTAAATTATGCATAAAAATATATTATTTTGAATAAAATTAAATATTATAGTTAAAAAAAGTTTGTCTTGTATCAATTTTTTTCAAATTTGAAATTTTTTATTAGTCATATTTTATTTCCTTATTTTTTTTTTTTTTTTACACGAATTTTAAAGTAATTTTACGTTGGTGCTTTGCTTTTACGCGAATTTTGAAAAATCACAGACCACATCCCCCCTTTTTCAATGTAAGTTACGTCTATTTTTGCATGATTTCGTTTGTGCGTGTTTTCTGAGGAACCTATCTATCACGTAAAATGAGACCCAGGTGTAAATCCATTCTTACATGATGAGCTAGAAGCATGAAATGTCTGATTTCTAGACCATAAAAAGTCTGATTTCATAATATGATTACAATGTAATTTAATTTTAAAGCTTGAATCCATTTACAACTGAAAGTATATTTTCAATTGAAAACTATGCTGAAATTTTTGAAATTTGGTTACACACACATATATATAAAACTCTTAAAGTTACACAAATATATTGTACAAGAATATTATGGTACATGAATTCGAACCCTTCAAAATTTGTTTCACTAAAAATAAAGATGCATTTTTTTTTATTATTGTATTTATTGTATTGAATTAATGGGTTCCAATGATAAGATATTCATGTTTATTAAACTTTGCAAAAAACAACTTTATAACATTTTTTTTTTCTAAAAGGTACATATTTAATATAAAGGAATGTTCTTTCTTTTGTAGTAACTTTATCTCTGTAATTAGTAGATAAGCAGATCTACCAACCTATTAATTTATTTCTTTTGTAAATGAAAAAATTAGGTTAATTAAAAACAAAAAAGGAAGATAAGCAAAAAAAAATTGTTAATTTGATTTGTGTGGATCTGGTCACATGTTCAAAAATTATTAGTTATAAAATAAGTGTGTCTTCATTGTTTTTTCTCTTTATGCTGGCAGCTGATCTGGAGAGAAGAAAGCTAACTTACCACTAGAAAAAAAGATTAACCACTGCTTATAAATTGCTTTTGATTGAAAGTACTAGTTCTTTTGTAATATACAAAGATGGAAAATAACAAATTTTTATAAAGAAGTAGCTAACATGAGCAAGTAAAATCCAACTTTTATAAGTGTTGACACCAGAGGATAGCTTCCAATTGCTTAAAATGTCCTTGCCTGCTAAATATATGATATATAAATAGCCTGCTGAGAGGAGAGAATAAAATTTAAGTAAAAGAAGTAACCTTATAGCCAATACTTTATAAAAGACCAGATCTGCAAACAAATATAGAATTATTATAGTTAATATTTATATTGTGGAAAAGGCTATTTATAAACCAGAAGCCTTGGTCATAGAAGCATCAATCATTGACTGTTAACCATGAAAGTGAAACTTTAAAATCAGAATTTTGACAGTATGCAAAATGATCTTGCATATATGTGCACACATATACATTATTTGATATTAGAGCTGCAACATAAAGCATGTGTTAGACCTACTGTACCTGTTCACATTTGTATCAATCCACTGATAACTTTGTAATCTTGGGATTTGACCAAAATAACATGTACACAGATCTTGTACATGACTTTTTTGGCAAAAAAAAATATGTACACAGATCTTGTACATGATATTTTGGCAAGATTTACAAAGTTATTGGGGGGGAGGATACAAATGTGAAAGAGGCACATATGTTGCAGGGCTAAAAATAACTAAAAGTAAAAACATAATAAACGTATTTATCATTTTCAATAAGAAATGTATAATTTTGAATAAGACATTAAAATATGTACAATTTGGACACTAACAAACTTTTAAGAATGACATTTGAAATCAAAATATATATATATATAATTTGTGATCGTAATGAAATGACAGCATTACACAAAAATTGTTAGTTTAAATACACACTAAACAAATAGTAAATGATTTTAGTTTTAAATAACGAGACATTCAAATATGTATGAGTTGGACACTAACAACTTTTTAGAATGACATTTGAAAGCAAAAAAAAAGTGTAATTTGCGATCTTAATGAAATGACAGTATTACACAAAAAAATCATTAGTTTAAATATGCTCTAAACAAACAGTAAATGATTTTGATTTTGGTTTTTAAATGATATTTATAAAAAATGATTTTCACACCAATAACTTTTAAGAATGACATTCCCAATCAAAAAAAAATGTGATTTGTGTTCTGAATGAAATGATGCTATTACACAAAAAAATTGTTACTAAACAAACAATGAATGATTTTGGTTTTTAAATAATATTTAAAAAAATACTTTAAGTATTATTGTACGATATTTATTGTGTAATACATAACAGGAATCATCACTTTGAAACAAAATATTTAATACTACCACAGAAAATGGAGATCTCTACTAAAAATTTTCTCTCTGAAAATGTAGCACGTGGTTCCAGAATATGCTGGGATTTTCAACAGAAATGCTAATAAATGTATTTTTTTTATAAACAACTTAAGCTAAAAAAAATACATATTAATTATGGGTCTTTTATTAGGTTTTTATAAACAACTTAAACCAAAAAAAAAAAACATATTAATTATGAGACTTTTATTAGATTTTTATCCTGGTGGAACCATTTCTTTTATATCATTAAGTATGGCAGAAAGAAATTGGTCAATAACTGAAAATGTCAAAGTATTACAAAAAAAAAAAAGATCGCGTTAATAAAGATAAAAACACGCTTCCATAAGTATATTTGCAAGGTTTATTTCCTTTCAATTTGATGTTATCACAACATTACACATTTATTGTGGGTTGAAAAAGCCTTCTATCTCCCCTATATTGCAGCTCTAATACCAAAGTACCCATTATCCATACATCTACATATCCAAATACTTACAATTCTAGAAGAGAGAAAAACTTACCTACTTTGAAGTATAAGCTGAAATGATTTTTAAACCAGAAGTGAGCATATGCTATTTAATTAATTGCTATGTTATTTTTTTTATATTAATATTAGTAAAATGTGCTTATTTCTAGAAGAAAAGTGATCTTTGACCTACTTTTGCAATTATTATTATTCAGCATTTATTTTTTATAGCGTCTGTATACAATTGTAATCACATTCATATCGGCTTTTTCAAACCAAATTGTGCAAATGCTTTTTGCGAGTGTTAAATAATAAATGAATACCCTCTGACCCATACAAGATATAGAATTTATGCAGCAATAAAAGGAATCTCTTATTACTACGACTCAAATATTTATATATGAGCAAATCTGAAGTACTGGCACAGAAGGTGTGACTATAGAACAGTCACTTTGATTTACTATATTGTGACCGTAAATCTTCTCGTGGCCAACTATAGCCATCGAAGGCCATTGCCCTCTCAACTACCTATCGTGCCGAACTCGTTGCGGCACCAAAAATTGTAACCGTTAATTGTGTGGTCCCAACTACATAACGTAAGTGCCCTAGGAATTGTAACCTTGATCACTGATCAACTCCCGCTGCACATTGTCAGCTATTAAGAGCTGTAACCAAAAGCATATCATGCTATCTATTTTATGCACCAAAGACCACAATCAACATCTGGAGCAACTTACCATAGACCAAACTAATGATCTAACATAAACTTTTATGATTTAATTTGATCGCAGCCAGGGTGTACCGCGAAGACCTATCATAGTAGTATGATAAAATACATTAAACAAATTATAAGTGCAATGTTATTACTTTTAAACCTTAATTTGCGATTTTTATTGTATGCGACCCTATGGCCGACCATGTACAAGATGGCATAATTTGTGGAACTACATAAGATTATGAAATTTTAAACCATCTATATGATTTTTAATACGAATGCTAGTCCAGGTAAAGCTTTGCAATAAATAAACATAAATACTTGGGTTCTTTTTTTATAGTTTACTATATTACTGAGACTCTTATTATACTGACAAATGACAATTTAAAAACGTTAAGTAAATATATTCAATCATGTCATTATTTGGTAAATCTGTTTACAAGTTTAATAATTAATTTATATTTTATACTAGAATCAACTACGCAAAGCCAAAATGATGGAAAAGGTAAATGGGATTTTATTGTACCTTACACATCATAAACTACCAAAGACGAAAAGCATCTAAATGTTTTCTCAAAAAAAATATTTATAAACTCTTATATCATGTTGACGATAATATGTAATTCAAGGTATGCTCTTCAATGTATGCTCTTTAATGTATGCTCTATCCAAAGTTTATGATTTCTGATTTTATGAATGACACATAGCAACGGCACAGTAAGTTTAATTATAAATCAACTTTTATTGACAAATTTATGAATAATAAGTAATTAATTCCAATGTTATAATTAAAGACATAAATAAACAAATAAAATAAATAAATGATAATTCCATTGACTTTCTTCAATAACATCTCATAGGTACAGTTTTAAAATCTAATCATACCTTATTTCAATCTAATATAATGAATATTGAGGAGATTATACGAAATTCAGCATCAAACTCATGAAATATTTAACGTCATTTCCAGATTCAATAAATCCCTACCGTAAACTTATAATCATATAATAAATAATATTATGTCTGTAGGATTTAGCTATAATGTAATCATTAAATAAAGTGAAAATGTAAACTTACATTCCGGTAAATAATAATCAACCAACAGTTAATTATCATGAAGTAACTTGAATAGAGTGTCCTGCTACAATTTAATAATCTAACTTATAAATTCTACTTACACTTGAAAGAAGATGATTTAGCAGATCAACTAAAATACTTTGCCCAACTTATATCTGTGAAGCAAACATATTCCTGTGGATGTATTCATCTACACGTAGGAATTAAATAACACTAAACACTTTGGTGGATTTATACACCTTCATAAAGCAATAAGTACAAGTACACCATTCCGCGGATTAACCACCAGCGCAGGAATGAGTGTAAAATACAAAAAATGGCAATTAAGTAATCTGTGGATTAACCACCAGCACAGATTAATGCCCTTTAACATTATAAAACAACATTACTATTTACTTCACATTAAAGTGCAAAATCATCCTCCTCAGTTCTTCTGACCATTCAGAAAACACTGACACTTTAGCAAATGTGGGTTCTTGCATAATAAAATGTTACACTAATCAGGACAACTAATGTACTAACTTATCTTGCTTAAAATAAAACATATGTAATATAATATAAGTAATATTAGTATAGGAATATAAATCTGGAAAGACTCACAAAACACCTCACAAAGATTGATACATCTCATGAATTCATTTAGCACTTTTCAAGCTTTTTCGCAAGCGCTATTCTCTTGAATAAATATTTTATTCAACCCTTATTAATTTAAACTTAATAAAATATAACTTATGAACTTCACATGCAAGTTCATATAACGATAAAATTAAAGTAATACATTATTCATCAAATACATAAAATTTAACAGGTGTGTGTGTGATATAAATTAACTGTATAGCATTTTATAGTTCACTACATGAATTATAGCAGGTGTGTGTATCACAAATTGGATTGTATAGCATTTTATAACTCCAAATAGGATCCGTGGAATCCATGTACGATGTGTCAAACAATAAATATACGAAGCAATAGCTATATCTTTAGTTGAATTCCATACATGCAATTTTATCCGTTTGTATTTGTTATTATAATCACTATTAGATTACCGATTTTACGTGGCTACATAAACATGAAACAATTTCAAAAACATGACACGCAGAATTTAAATGAAAATGTTTTTCAAAAGTTATTAATCTCTACATTTCTCTATTAAAAATGTTCCAAGTTTATCACATCCATGCGAATATTTATTCATCCACGCTTAAATCTAGGAATACTAATTATAGCAATTAATTCAATCATTCCAACTGACGATAAAATTAGAAAATAGCTTTGATTAATTCTTTGAAGACTATTTATTATCCAAATGTTAAACAAATTAACTAGCAAATAGATTACTGTCATTGTAAAGTTAAATATCAATCAATACTATATTTTTATTAGAATTAGATACGGAAATATTAAACTATGTTGATAACTTAACATTTTACTTGAATTTAAACTTCTTCTTTTTTTTAAAAAGCAAATTTTTATATTCATAAAAAATTCTGTAATTAAAATACTTATTTAATTTTTCCAAATTGTAGAATAATAAACATTTTAAAACATACCAAATTCTTGCAATTAATTCTTTTAAATTTAAACTGGGAAGCTCCGACATTTTAAAAATGTAATATTGGGAAATTATTACCGGTGATTCGATCCACTTGGCCAGCCGACTTGAACAGACTTTTAAATTTAGCAATTCATCTTATAATTAATTACCACTATGTTATATTTACGTTTATAGCAAATTTTGTGGTAATCCGTTTACTTATTAACTATTTTAAAATAAGCTTATCAAATTTACACCATTTGCCTTTTACCATTTTCTTTTCTTTCTCCCTCCAAAAGCAAACTAACAGACGATCTTCCCTTAAATTCGCGCTCTTTTCTTTTTACATTGAGACGCATATGTAATTACTGTATTTATTTTTAATAATTAATATTTAATTGAACAAATGGTTTTTTAATTCAATGGAAATAATAATTTAAGATCATTTTAAACAAATAAAAATAAAATATTATTTTTAATACTATTTTACCAAATTTTAATGTGTTGTCAAATTTTTAAAAAGTTAAACATTTTGATATGAGTTAGTATATGGGAAGAAGCAAATTTAAATTTATTAAAATAATATAAGAGAGTAATCTGTTCAAAGTGCAAATCAAGCCAATCAAATCACCAAAAGAAGAAAGAGAAATTTTTATACTAGTTACATCAATTAATATATTTTATACTAAAATATATGGTTACAGTTTACACCCCCCTACGGAAAAAATTTATCTTTCTTTAGAATTCCATTTAATCAAATTCTACTAAGGTACATCATAAGTCACTATTTTTATTATCCTATCTATAATTTATCATCAATCTGAATATGGTATAACATTTACACGATATAAATCCTACTAATTTATTGAAGGTACAGGTTTCAAACTACGTGCATTGTAGGTGCCTCGGATTCCTTCAGGGGTTGAGAGCATAAATGCATTCTCTCCCACCTGGCTTTCAATCATGAAAGGTCCATTATATAAGCTTAAAAATTTTCTAAATTCGTTTTTCTTTAAGTTGCTAACATGAGGAACTTTTCCATGAGGCCCCTTCTAGTTTAATGTACTACTTTTAACATTTGTCTTAATATCCTTTTTGTGAGGTGGTTTAATTCCACTAACAGAAGGTTGATTTCTATCTTGGGTCTTATTAATTAGACTAGGTTGACCATTAACTCTATTATAAAATTTTGGTCGTTTATAACTACGACTCCTACTCTGGTATCTGTTATCACGATAAGGACTTCTTATTGGAGCAACATTAACATTAGCAATGGAACAGTTATGAGAAGCTCTAGCCTCCTTTCCACCTCTATATCTGTTTTCCAAGTCACATTCACTTGTCTCAAGTGCATCTAAGATCTCTGACACCTCATCAATTGTATACTTATCTGCAGCAATCAAAACTTGTTCAATCTGTCTAGGTAAGTTATGCCTTAAGATCCTGACTATATGATGCTCAGATAATGGAAAAGCAGTTAAAGTTTTAAGTTTGACCGCCTGTCCACGAAAAAATTGAGTATAGCTACCTTTATTAGCATTATACTTTTCTCGAGTGATTTGATAACGCATGTTATCCTGACGATCCTCACCCCAGAAACTTGACATTATTAAATGTTTAAAATCTCCATATGTTTGAGGACAATCAAACAAAGACTGCCACCAATCTTTTGCAGCAGCATAAAGATGGTTGCTGGAGATAGCCAGTTTTTCTCTTTCTGAAAATGCACATAAAGTAAACAATTCCTCCAGATTTTGAAGAAATTCTAGAGGGTTTTCCAAATACTCCCCTTTAAATGGCTTAATCTTTAGAAATTTAAGAGCTGTAGATCCACCCATAGACATATCTGTGTTCTTGACATCATTAGTCACAGATTCAATTCCTAATGGTTTTTGGAAAATGGGAGTTGTGCGGATACCAGTAAAATTACCGTCTGATACAACTACTTCTTTAACAGAGGTCTCTGTCCCATCTACATAATACTTGGTGTTTTGACCAATGAAATTATCGTTTTTCTCTTGAGCCTTTTGAATTTCTAACATTTTTAGCTGAAGATTTTCAATCATTGCCTCTAGTTTCTGCCCTTCTTTAAACTCATTTGATTCATTTGGCCACTCTTGACATTTATCCCTCATTTCCTTCCACTCTATTTGCATCATTTCTAAATCTCCACTAAATTTAGCATTAGTCTTTTTTAATTCTTTATTTTCTACTTTAGACCTATTGATAGTTTCCTCCAAAATCTTTTTAATGCTACCCAATTCTGCTCTGCTCTCTGTTACAGATTCACTCATGGATTTAAATGTGCCTTGTTCAAAAGTTGACTGACTCTCATTCATATTCTGAAGTTTAAATTCCATTTCAGTTTTAATTTTATCAATAGATTTAGCAGATTGAGACTCTACTTCTTGAATTTTATAGTTCATTTCACTAACTATTTGTGCCAACTGACTCCTTGAGTCTCCCATTGCCACATCAAGCACCTTCAGTTTAGTGTCTACATTCTCCTCGTGGGTTATAAACTTATTTCCAATTTCTTCTATCTGAACTTCTAAGTGCTTTTTATAATCGAAGAAATTAGCCTTAATTTCTTCTAATTTAATATCGGATTCCCCTTTAGCTGCCTTACAACTACTCTCTAAGGATTGAAATTTTTGATTAAATTCCTCTACTGTTTTTACTCTAGCAGCTTCTATTTTTTCTTTCACAAATTCCTGAACTTCAGCCATTTTATTCTCGAAACTATCTAACTTTTCAGACTGTTCATTTAATTTTTCAGTCTGTTCCTTTAATTTTTTAGTCACCTCTTTTTGAGACTCTAACATCTCTTTTTGGGAAAGAGATTGTTCGTTCAATTTTTCAGACTGTTCATTCATTTTTAGAGACTGTTCATTCATTTTTAGAGACTGTTCATTCATTTTTTCAGTCATCTCTTTGTGAGACTCTAACATCTCTTTTTGGGAAAGAGATTGTTCGACTGTTCATTCATTTTTAGAGACTGTTCATTCATTCCAATCTCTATGCGTTGAAGCATTATCATAAACCGTTGTTGGAAATCAAAATCAGGAACTTCTTGAGTTCTCTCAGGATAATTAAGTTCTTCAGAATCACTCATTTTGAGTATTTTATAACAACTATTTCAATATTTTGTGAAACCAAACTTTTACTTTCCTAAAATATGTGTTTTAATAACAATAATCAATTAAAATCTTGTTCAAGCCAACCAACCACTAAATCTTCACCACCAATAACTTATCCCAGATGGTATATATCACATTCACACTAAAATAATCTGAACCCCCACTTTAAATATTTGCAATATTACAACAACTACTTTATCAACCCTTGATAATTTCAACTTCTCCCAATTCAATCATAAATATTGGTATATCTTAGAATACGATTGCTATTGTCATCAGAAATCTATATAAGTAATTTGGAGAAATATATAGCAATAAAACATACAATATTTTATCACCATGATAGAGCATTTGTCACATGATAATATTCTTGTAATATGGGAAATTAAAATTTTAATCAACAATCATTAATTAATTTAGTTCACATTACCATATTGTACTCTGTAACAATCAATTAATCAAGTCGCATGTTTATAAAGTGCTAAAAACTGTAATTGCACACTTATAATGACTGTATAACCTCAACATATCGGGCCGATCACGTTGTGGCGCCAAAATTGTGACCGTAAATCTTCTCGTGGCCAACTATAGCCATCGAAGGCCATTGCCCTCTCAACTACCTATCGTGCCGAACTCGTTGCGGCACCAAAAATTGTAACCATTTGATTGTGTCCCAACTACGTAATATCACCAAAACATAAGTGCACTAAGAATTGTAACCTTGATCACTGATCAACTCCCGCTGCACATTGTCAGCTATTAAGAGCTGTAACCAAAAGCATATCATGCTATCTATTTTATGCACCAAAGACCACAATCAACATCTGGAGCAACTTACCATAGACCAAACTAATGATCTAACATAAACTTTTATGATTTAATTTGATCGCAGCCAGGGTGTACCGCGAAGACCTATCATAGTAGTATGATAAAATACATTAAACAAATTATAAGTGCAATGTTATTACTTTTAAACCTTAATTTGCGATTTTTATTGTATGCGACCCTATGGCCGACCATGTACAAGATGGCATAATTTGTGGAACTACATAAGATTATGAAATTTTAAACCATCTATATGATTTTTAATACGAATGCTAGTCCAGGTAAAGCTTTGCAATAAATAAATATAAATACTTGGGTTCTTTTTTTATAGTTTACTATATTATTGAGACTCTTATTATACTGACAAATGACAATTTAAAAACGTTAAGTAAATATATTCAATCATGTCATTATTTGGTAAATCTGTTTACAAGTTTAATAATTAATTTATATTGTATACTAGAATCAACTACGCAAAGCCAAAATGATGGAAAAGGTAAATGGGATTTTATTGTACCTTACACATCATAAACTACCAAAGACGAAAAGCATCTAAATGTTTTCTCAAAAAAATATTTATAAACTCTTATATCATGTTGACGATAATATGTAATTCAAGGTATGCTCTTCAATGTATGCTCTTTAATGTATGCTCTCTCCAAAGTTTATGATTTCTGATTTTATGAATGACACATAGCAACGGCACAGTAAGTTTAATTATAAATCAACTTTTATTGACAAATTTATGAATAATAAGTAATTAATTCCAATGTTATAATTAAAGACATAAATAAACAAATAAAATAAATAAATGATAATTCCATTGACTTTCTTCAATAACATCTCATAGGTACAGTTTTAAAATCTAATCATACCTTATTTCAATCTAATATAATGAATATTGAGGAGATTATACGAAATTCAGCATCAAACTCATGAAATATTTAACGTCATTTCCAGATTCAATAAATCCCTACCGTAAACTTATAATCATATAATAAATAATATTATGTCTGTAGGATTTAGCTATAATGTAATCATTAAATAAAGTGAAAATGTAAACTTACATTCCGGTAAATAATAATCAACCAACAGTTAATTATCATGAAGTAACTTGAATAGAGTGTCCTGCTACAATTTAATAATCTAACTTATAAATTCTACTTACACTTGAAAGAAGATGATTTAGCAGATCAACTAAAATACTTTGCCCAACTTATATCTGTGAAGCAAACATATTCCTGTGGATGTATTCATCTACACGTAGGAATTAAATAACACTAAACACTTTGGTGGATTTATACACCTTCATAAAGCAATAAGTACAAGTACACCATTCCGCGGATTAACCACCAGCGCAGGAATGAGTGTAAAATACAAAAAATGGCAATTAAGTAATCTGCGGATTAACCACCAGCACAGATTAATGCCCTTTAACATTATAAAACAACATTACTATTTACTTCACATTAAAGTGCAAAATCATCCTCCTCAGTTCTTCTGACCATTCAGAAAACGCTGACACTTTAGCAAATGTGGGTTCTTGCTTAATAAAATGTTACACTAATCAGGACAACTAATGTACTAACTTATCTTGCTTAAAATAAAACATATGTAATATAATATAAGTAATATTAGTATAGGAATATAAATCTGGAAAGACTCACAAAATACCTCACAAAGATTGATACATCTCATGAATTCATTTAGTACTTTTCAAGCTTTTCGCAAGCGCTATTCTCTTGAATAAATATTTTATTCAACCCCTATTAATTTAAACTTAATAAAATATAACTTATGAACTTCACATGCAAGTTCATATAACGATAAAATTAAAATAATGCATTATTCATCAAATACATAAAATTTAACAGGTGTGTGTGTGATATAAATTAACTGTATAGCATTTTATAGTTCACTACATGAATTATAGCAGGTGCGTGTATCACAAATTGGATTGTATAGCATTTTATAACTCCAAATAGGATCCGTGGAATCCATGTACGATGTGTCAAACAATAAATATACGAAGCAATAGCTATATCTTTAGTTGAATTCCATACATGCAATTTTATCCGTTTGTATTTGTTATTATAATCACTATTAGATTACCGATTTTACGTGGCTACATAAACATGAAACAATTTCAAAAACATGACACGCAGAATTTAAATGAAAATGTTTTTCAAAAGTTATTAATCTCTACATTTCTCTATTAAAAATGTTCCAAGTTTATCACATCCATGCGAATATTTATTCATCCACGCTTAAATCTAGGAATACTAATTATAGCAATTAATTCAATCATTCCAACTGACGATAAAATTAGAAAATAGCTTTGATTAATTCTTTGAAGACTATTTATTATCCAAATGTTAAACAAATTAACTAGCAAATAGATTACTGTCATTGTAAAGTTAAATATCAATCAATACTATATTTTTATTAGAATTAGATACGGAAATATTAAACTATGTTGATAACTTAACATTTTACTTGAATTTAAACTTCTTCTTTTTTTTTTAAAAAGCAAATTTTTATATTCATAAAAATTCTGTAATTAAAATACTTATTTAATTTTTCCAAATTGTAGAATAATAAACATTTTAAAACATACCAAATTCTTGCAATTAATTCTTTTAAATTTAAACTGGGAAGCTCCGACATTTTAAAATTGTAATATTGGGAAATTATTACCGGTGATTCGATCCACTTGGCCAGCCGACTTGAACAGACTTTTAAATTTAGCAATTCATCTTATAATTAATTACCACTATGTTATATTTACGTTTATAGCAAATTTTGTGGTAATCCGTTTACTTATTAACTATTTTAAAATAAGCTTATCAAATTTACACCATTTGCCTTTTACCATTTTCTTTTCTTTCTCCCTCCAAAAGCAAACTAACAGACGATCTTCCCTTAAATTCGCGCTCTTTTCTTTTTACATTGAGACGCATATGTAATTACTGTATTTATTTTTAATAATTAATATTTAATTGAACAAATGGTTTTTTAATTCAATGGAAATAATAATTTAAGATCATTTTAAACAAATAAAACAAAATATTATTTTTAATAATATTTTACCAAATTTTAATGTGCTGTCAAATTTTTAAAGAGTTAAACGTTTTGATATGAGTTAGCATATGGAATGAAGCAAATTTAAATCTATTAAAATAATATAAGAGAGTAATCTGTTCAAAGTGCAACTCAAGCCAATCAAATCACCAAAAGAAGAAAGAGAAATTTTTATACTAGTTACATCAATTAATATATTTTATACTAAAATATATGGTTACAATATATAACTTATGAATGAATGACGCCGATGAAATTTACTAGAATTTACTGAACGTCATTCCAACTGAAATTAATCATATATATAAATCAGCATTTATTTTTTATAGCGTCTGTATACAATTGTAATCACATTCATATCGGCTTTTTCAAATGCTGATTTATATATATGATTAATTTCAGTTGGAATGACGTTCAGTAAATTCTAGTAAATTTCATCGGTGTCATTCATTCATAAGTTATATATAGTAATTCAAAGTGACTGTTCTATAGTCACACCTTCTGTGCCAGTACTTCAGATTTGCTCATATATAAATATTTGAGTCGTAGTAATAAGAGATTCCTTTTATTGCTGCATAAATTCTATATCTTGTATGGGTCAGAGGGTATTCATTTATTATTTAACACTCGCAAAAAGCTTTTGCACAATTTGGTTTGAAAAAGCCGATATGAATGTAATTATTATTATTGAATTGTTAATTTTATTATAATCAATTTTCTTATTTATAACAACTTATCAAAATATTCCTAATATATTATAAGTGTATACATGTGTGATTTATATAAAACTTATTATCTAACATAAAATTTAAAAATTATCATTTATGGGTAAATATCAGTCTAGAAATTAAGAATCATAATAAGAGTTAAGTTATCGTGTATACTGGAATGCTGTAGGGAAAAAAAATATGGCTGGTGCTTATACATGAACTAAAACTGTTAAAGTTAGAATAAAAATATAATTAAGCTCAGTAAAATTGTACATAGTTGTAAAAGAGATTATTAGTCTAAAAAGTTGTACCTTTGATTGTCATAATTAATTAGTGTGCAATGAGTGGGTAACAATCAAATATCCATAAACCAGCCAGCACAGAAATAATTTGATGGTAAACCTTAGGCAATATAAGATTGGTACAAGATGTAACAAAAACTTTAGAGTATTTTAATTTTCCAATGAAATGCTCTGTATTAATCTTTGAAGATTTTTATTTTGTAGAAACTCAAATCCTTTTAATTTAATTATTGCCTAGTGTGCTTTGGATATTTTCATATCATATGCATGACACAATAATAAGTGCTATATTAACTTTTTATGTTATTAATATTCATGTTCCAGTTTTACTAATTTCAATGTTATTAGAGTTATGTATTATACTTTATTTTTGAATCCAGAATGAAACATGTCTCTTTCACCTTTTTCATTGTATCATTTTTTTTTATATATACATATTATCTTAAATTTTTCTATTCTAAAGACATACTCTATCTCCAACTCATGTCCAAAAAGTATGAAATTGTATGAGGGATTTGTTTTAGTCTGTTATATAGATATTTATTGTCTTATAAATATTATATAAATAAATCAACATGTCCAAATGACATTAGAATCACGTACAAAAACTTTATTCTTGAAATGAGTGACGAGATTCAATTGATTCTTACTGGTTTGATAGATCTGCTTCCTGAAAGTTTTATAATTTATGAAATTGATTGTTAAAGTATTTTACTTGTTTATGTCATAAAACTATTAATATAAGTGTCAAGCATTGGTGGTTAAGAAGTCAGTGACAGCTTCTTTACAAGCAGTTGTCCCAGGTTAGCGATTTCGCTTCCCGGCTGATGCTATGACCCATGAGAAAAAAAACTATTAATATAAGTGTATTGTACAATTATTTTTATATAAACAAATTCAATATTCCTTATGCATATATTATTTATAAAATAAAGCAATTTGATATTCTGATTATTTAGTTTTGTTGTAATAAAAGTTTACAAAATGAAAATGTTCACACATGTGAAGTGTGTGTGCTTTCATGAAATGGTTTTGCTTACCATTGCAACACAATTTGGCAACAGGTATCAGCCAGTACTGTCTAATCCAATCAAATTGAATTTATCTTGTTTACTGCTTTATGCTTGCATGTTTGGAAAGTGTTTATATGATTACTTTACTGTAGACTTTTGTGGTAATAGATCTTTCTGTTTGTATTTATTTCTTGTTCAATGAGATTTGCATAAAAGTTTAAGTAAAAAAAACAGTGATTATGTTCTGGCTATTAGGCTCTATTTGTATATTTTTCATTTTTACTTGGAAATTTTATTGGTAAGTAATAATTTCAATTTTTTTTATACCCTCTTAGTATAAAATAAAGCATTATTATTATTGTTGTTTTTACTTATTTTTGTAAATACACAAATTTACAAAAATTGATTATATTACAACAAAAAATTATAAAAATATTCATAGAAAATTTTTCATAGTATGCGTGTCTTCCTACTTCTCTTATGTACTTAAAGTAATCTAACAACCTTTTACTAATATATAATACATCATTACTATAAATTAACCTCCTACTCCCACTGTCTTCAATACAATTCTTGTTACATCATATTTTTTAAGAAAAGAAACAATAAAACTTTTGTGTCAGTAACTTACTGAACTGGTTGTTAAATTACCACTGATTTGAAATAACAATAATTTATCATCTCTGGACAAATTAAATGGTGTGTATTCTATCAAATGTTAAGCCCAAAGCAAATTTAGATTCTAGACTTTCAAAACATAAACATTTTATATAACAGGGATAAAATAAGTCTCACATACATTTCTTTATTTCTAGAGCAATGGAGATGGTGACAAAATATGCCTTTTGTCCATAAAAAGTCAATATGTTTGCAAAAAGAAAAAATGACATAATGAGAAAGATCAAAGAAATTTGAGTCATAGAGCACATTCAAAAAGGATACTGAATCAGTTTTAAAATATTATTGAGATTAATAAAAGATGACATATGAAAACTGAGCCATGAATACAATATTTAAACATCAAAAGGGTATTATGAAAGAATGTAAATGATAGAATTTAAGGTACAATGAAATAAAAACTTTTAAAGATTAATATAATGAGTCTCATTGCAAAATGCTCTAATTTAACATTATCTTTTGTTATACATATAAATATGTGTGTGTGTGTAATAAAATGTTTTTCTGATGTATTATATTAATTGTCCCAGACTTCTATCATCTTTCTATACCTCTTAATTAATTGATCTGAACAAGAACAGTTCCACAAACATGTATTCAGAATTATTGTTTTATATTAATGAAATATGGTAAAGTTTTTAACATATAACACTTCAGTTTATCCAAAAGAGCTTTGAATATGAAATCGTATAATAATTATCTCATAAATTATTATATATAAATATACCGTTTGAGCTCTTATGCAATATCTTAAGGAAACAAGCTTTTTTTTTTTAAAAAAAAAAGTAATTTCTGTTTGAAAATCATTTTATTGTATTTAGGAAAAAATCAGATTCTTCTGCCTTGTTTCTGTGAAGGAGCGTCCTATAATTGATATCATAAGTTGTGAATTATACAATAAGTAATTATTACTATATAATTCTTTTAATTAGAAAAGAATTACATAATGTAGAGATTATCTTGACCCTAGCCTTTTATTAAAAACTATAATCATGTTGTGACTTTGTCATAGTAGTCTACTCCATCTGCCTTCAGGAAAAGATGATTTTCAAAATGTAAATAATATAATATTTTTGTAAGTGCTTCATTTGTTTGCAAAGGCCATGGATTTGAATTCGGAGTTTAATGAAACTTGGATTTTTTTTTATTACAATTATGCTTAGAATTTTTCTTTCATATAGCTATCCCAACTAACCATTCCTTTATTGTTTGATAAATGAATATTTAGATATTCTTATCTATAAAATAAATTAAAGAATAAAAAATCGTAAACCTCATTATTCTGTAGTTGTTTGACTTGATTGGGTAATATCTTTTTCTTCATTTATTTCTTTTTGAAGGATTGTTATACTTTTACACTGTATTATGCTTGATTATAGATTATTTTGTTTTTTGCTATAAAAGAATAAAACTTTATTAACCATTAGAACAATTATACAAAATATATATGCTATAATAATGAATATTGTGATAGTAACAATAATAATTATTTTCTATTAATACAAATATGGAGATTCATCATATAGAACTCTTTTGTTTTTTAATCAGTAACTAACAAATAAATGATCTTATGAGTATTACATTCACTTCTTATTTCCTTCTTGTCAATACAAAGGGTACAAAGTTAACAAAAAAGAAAAAGATAAACATTGCAATGTGTTTTGAAAAAACTCTCCATTTTCTATTTGGATTTTTAATTATCACAATCAATAACAACTTATTTTTGAATGAAGATAATATTTTGTACTATTTACGTGTCTATCAGTAAATGTTGAATGTATAGAAAATTTTAATCTTTATTTAAACTTTTCAAATACAAACAACTTAATGTTTAAAATTTTCTAAATATTCAACATTTACTGATAGATGATGGAAAAAGTCCATCATATTATCACGTGTAACATATCATTATCGTAAGCCTTCAGGCAAATGTCTTTGAATAGGATTACAATTTGAAGGATAAATTAATTTATGCTAACCATATATATCAAAGATAATTTCATGGTTCTGATAAAGGGTTTTAAATATTTGTATTATAATTCATAGTTCAATTATAATAATTTATTTATTTTTTTAAATATATATATAATAATATTTACTTCTAATTTTTTGTATATATTTGATTTTTTTTATTAGTTGAAAGAACTTCGGAAATTCCACACTGAAGCTGTTGTGAATTTGTTTAGGGACCACTTTAAAGTAGAAATGGAAATATATGAAAAATATCATGAACCGGTATTTATGTCCAATTTAATACTTGTTTTTATGCATTTATAAATGTATATATTGTATTACAAACACATATATTTATAGATTCACTCACACATTTATAAATATATAGAATCACGTCTGTATAAGGAATTTAGGTTTGCATACAACCATTATGAAAAAGTGTTTAGTTTTTTCAAATAATCATTTTCAAATTTCAGCAAAATTAGATATCATTCCGTATAAAAAATTAGTACGGTTTTGTAGCTCTTTATTATAGAAATAAAATATTCTAATTAATTGCATTACTTGAATTTCTGACTTAAAATAAATATTTTTTATTGGGAGCTTTCCAGGATTATTACAATTAAATTCTTTAGCAGTTATTATTGTGAAGCACTTTTCTCTCTATGTATAAAAACAATACCCCATTTCTGGCATATATATATACTGAGATAGTAATCCCATTGGTCCAATATTAAAAATAATAAAATTTAAATTTTTTTATAATAATTGTAATTTTCAAGTTATGTTATATATATATGAGTAGAGCATTGCTAGGGAATATCCAAGATGGCTAACATAGTTTAAAACATATCTAAAAACTTGAACTGAAATTATAAAAAGCGTGGTTAAATTCAAATTTTATTAAAAACATTCATTAACAAAATTAAGTTACCAATTCTACATTACACTGAGGAACATTTTATTGTTAAATGTCCTTTACTAAAATGAAGAAATCGATCACAACATAATTATGAATTCAGTGATTAATATCCAACTTAAAATCACTTGTAAATAAACTTAACCTACATTTAACATTTAAATATGTTTGTTTTTATGGCTGGCTATAATAAAATGATGTTATTTAGAGATTTAAAATATTTAGTATAAAGCCATAAGAATAATAAAAGATCCTATAGGATATGAGAATGGTCAATTTAAAAATTAAATCTTATTCATTTTAGTAGATAAAGTATTAATATATTATTTGGTTTCAGAATAAATGTAAATAATTGTATATTTATCTTTATAATAATTTTATTTTAAAATGTTTTGCATGTAATATAATATGGCTGATTTTTCTGCACACAGCTTTATCATCTGGATGAAATTGTTTGCTGTGCATGATAAAAATTTCACAAATGAATTGTAATTGAGTGAAAGAAGAGTTTGAATCTACGTCATTTTTCAATCACATGTTCTACAATATAAAAGTAAGCACTCGACGAAATTCGACTTTCTCTATGTGAAAAGTTCATCTGGTAAACTTTATAAGTTTTAAGTATTTAATTCGCCATTACAGCGCTTGAAGCCAGCCATGTCTGGCTAGAGAGAAACCATTTAACATTCGCCTTCGTAAGCAGAACCTTTATGATCATCATTATGAAACGTGACTTAATAATAGCAGAATAATTAATTGATTACCTGATAACACTGGTAAAAAAATTAACTGAATAAATTTTCACTTTAATCTATGAATTATCTAAATATAGTCAAACATGTTTGAACCTTCAAATAGTTTTGGAATTTTTAAGTTTGCTATGCTAAATAGATCGAACTTTGGTTTTTTGTTTATCAAGCCTACATGAATAGTTAATAAGCACACCTGTGAAGTCCTGATTTAATTTAATGAATGTGTTTTTGCTAATTTTGTAAAAAAAAAAAAAAAAAAAACTAATCCTGTGGGAGATCGAATAGAATAACATCCTTCACTTCTTAAAAGGATAATTAATCTGAAACTTAATTGCTTTAGGAATCTGTGATATAATTATTTTCGTAGTGAATTTTAAAAATTGTGATAAACAACATTGTTATTGCTCTCCAAAAATAAAACACAGTACCATAAATGGATCAATCTGTCTTGCATTGGTGGTCGAGAGGTCAGCACGACTGCCTTGCAGTTGCCCAGGTTGTGGGTTCGCGTCCCGGCCGATGCTATGACACTTAAAAAAAAATGGATCAACCTCACTGAAAGAATCTTATATCACCTGCCAATAAAATTTTGTGAAATTAATGACAAACAATTAATCATATATTATAATGTGGAATTTTAGAAGAATAAAATAATAAGAGTGTATTTGTAAAAAGAAAGTTTATTAATAGAACCTACAAAAAAAAAGTGTATATAAAGAAAGTGGATTAAGTATTTTCATAAACTTTTATGAATAATGGTGGTTTTAATGATTTATTTCTTTACTATGTTTTTTGTATAATATTTTAATTGCATGTGTTAATGAAGATCTGGTAGTACGATTTCAATATTTAAATTGATATATGTTCACATGTACTGTATTTGCGATAGGTTGATTCTGTTTTTAAATTCTCTTATTGCGGATGCTCTTATCTTATAGAGCTTATATTTTTTCTTATATATTTATATGATTTTTTTATTTGTTTTCAAATTTTTAAATTATACTAGTGGCTTCAATAACTTCTAAGAAAAGATTGCTGACAACTCTAATATTTTTTATGAAAATTAATTAACATGGTTTCACAAATATAATATTTAATAACTATTTAAATTAAAAACCACTTTTCATATCAAAGAAAATTATTCAACCAATAACAAGAGTGATGGTCATTTTAGAATGCATTACTATCTGATGCAGAACAATAAGCTATAGGAATTGTGTTGCACATTAAGTTATTGGGATAGTAATAAAGTGTTAGACTCTAGTGCATAAAATCTTTGGACTTCTGGCACTCAGTTTTTATGAATTCCTGAGCAATAAACCATTTGATTATTTATTCAATATAGAAAGAAATAGTAATGTAGGTTTAAAATGATAATATTATTGTTAATAATGACTTAAAGTTATGAAAAATTTTGGTTCTGATTTAGTTTGCGCTCATGGACATTTTGAAATCTAAAAACCACCGCTGACACGTCCAACTGATAAATGATATAAATATTGAATAAAAGTATTTAAAATTCATATTTTAGAAATTATAAGCTAGTAAAAATAATATGCTTTATTTTATTAGGGATTTTTTTAAAAATTTAACTTCATAAATATTTATGGCGCAAAGCGCCGGAATTTGTGGGGAGGGAGAAAGATGGCTTGGTCGATACGAAGTATTGCAGAAATCTGATCAAACCAAAGCTTATAATTTCAAAATACTAAAAGATTATACTATATGCCCATATGAAATAAAGCATATTATTTTTACTAGCTTATAATTTCTAAAATATAAATTTAAAGTATTTTTATTCAATATTTATGTCATTTATCGGTTGGATGTGTCAGTGGTGGTTTTGGCTGGTCTTTAGATTTCAAAATGGCCATGAACACAAACTAAATCAGCACTGAAATGCAACTAATTTTAGTGCCATTTATTTATATGAAAATACATAAAATAGTAAATCCCAGTTACTACTTATATAAGAAATAAGTTGAATGTTAAAAGGTTAAATAACTTCAGCTGGAAATAATTTTATAATTAATAATCTGTTTAATATTCCCTAATATGTAATCATACAAAACTTGCACTGTTCAAGTTAATATGAAAAGATAAATATGATACAATAAGACTTAAAAGTACAGAGCTAGCTTTCGGCAAGTTGCTGCCAGAATCATAATAGTAAAACTAACTGTAATGTTAAAAATCTGTATATATAGTAATGAAGATCAATATGCAAATAAAGTGCAGTATGTAAATTAGATGCGCACAGAATGAGGTGATAGGAAAAGAAAATATAAAGAAGTTTGGGCTATTGCTAGGGATACTCATTTCATTAATAGAAAAGCTTCCTACATACTAATGTCAAAAAAACTGGAGCATCTAATTTACACACTGCACTTTATTTGCATATTGATCTTCACCACTATATATACAGATTTGTAATGACGCAATTAGTTTTAGAACTATGATTCTGCCAGCAATTTGCTGAAAGATAGCCCAATGCTCTTGAATCTTAATGTATTATATTTACCTTTTCTTATTAACTTGAACAGTACAAGTTTTGTATGATTCAATTACTCCTAATATTGTGAAAGAAATTTAAATTAATAAGAGCAAAAGTCTAATGGCCAAAAGTTAAAAATAAAAGGATCATTGATGGAAACAAAAAGGACATTGTGAGAGTCAGCAAAGTAAAGAAGTGATAATAATGAAACATAGGGTCTCATGTCATTTGGCATAGATAATGAAGGCTTAGAATTAGAAAAATTCTCCTTGACTTAAACTTTAGATATAATCATTATGAAACAACTTGAATTAAATTTCATTAGCCCTACTAACTATGCACTCATCATTGATTTATATCTAATAATTTTTAATTTAATAAAAATAATTAATCATCATCAGTTATTCACAGAGTTAACTCTATAGTTACTATACCAAATATTAATTATATTAACTAAGTATTAAACTTTTATTAACTCATAGTATGCCTGCATTTCTTAAGAACATATTGCAACATTATATTGCAAAACTAAACTTTATACATCATCTTCTTAAAATATAATAATTAAACTTTTATTAATTTAGAATACATATGCAATTCTTAAGTGTAAATACATTATATTGCAGAACTAAACTTTATACATCAGATTCCTAAAATATAATAATTAATCACTTAATTCTTAAATTTTATTTTTTAAATAGAAAATTGTCATGTACTATTGAGAATGGTGAATATGCTCTTAACTGTGACTTAATGCTTATTTGATATAGCTAACAATTAGTATAGTAAATATACTGTATTTAATACCATTTTTATTAATTTGTATATAATTTTGTCTATATATATATATATATATTGTAATGCTTATGGAAAAGCGACCCCCATGAAATTTGTGTTTAAAAATTGATGAAATAAAATTATCATAAATAATGCGAAGGTTTCAGTTTGAGAGATTGTTATTTATAAAAAGTTTAATGAGTTTTTTTTTTTATTAAACAAAATGCACATTGCTAAAAAAAGAAACAATTTATAAAAGTTACTATTAATTAATTAGAAGGGGGAGAAGGTTTAACTTGATAAAAGTTTAAGAAATAAATCATTTTATAAAATTAAAGGTACCCTCTCTCTTCATTTAAAACTATTTAAAGAAAAAAAAGGTAGGAATAAATGAAAGTTAAAAAAATATTGTATAATCATAAGATATATAAACACAGAATTTGCACTGGCTACAAATTAAAAATCCACAGAACAACAAATTTGCAATGGCTACCAATGAAAACACATAATCAAAAGCTTATCAAAAAAAATGTATTCAAAAACAGTAGAGGAATTTCAACAACAGAGATAACTGGCAGACATAAAAACTAATTACCAAAATGACAACAAGTCATCATATAAATAGTCCAGTTTTTTATCAGACAATCAGTTGAGTTCAATCTATCAGTGAATTCAGTTCAGAGTTGAGTTCAATCTATCAGTCAAGATCACAATCAGATTAAATATGTCTGTCAATCATGCAGTGTTAATTGTCATCGGAAACATACGACCTTGCTCTAGCCCTTTGTCTAATGAAGATCAGCATTTTGCCCGGTAAAAGTGATGCCTGCTTAACAACAACTTAAAAAACTGTCAGAATGTGTAACTCTCTAAGAATAGTACCATGGAATAGTTAGCATATAACTTCCACAAAACTTCAAACCCAACCGGTTGGAAAGATTTTCATGTGAAGCAGCAAACAGCAAGAAGTATCTACATTCTAAAATCCTACATAACCAATAACATTTTTCTTATTTCCATTTATAATTAATGTAGCCATTGCAATAATTTAAAGCCTCCCAGAGTTAGTTAATAAATGAATTCTATAGCATGCATAAAGAACTATTGATGTGCGTGTTTTGAAATGTCATGTATGTGAATGTTTTATGATATTTTATATTGATTTCATGTGGTTATTAAATGCCTCATATTATTTAATACTCTTTGTTATATTATATTGTATATCTTACTATAATATGTGTGTTCCTGAGGTGGTGATACGTCATTGTTCATTTAATTAAGTTTCATATAAATAGTGAAAATTAGAACAATAAATGTTTAGTTAAAATAAATTATCATTAAGCTTAATTTTGTCGGTCAATTCTTTTACCACTAATTGAAGCAATAATTTGTTATTGTATTACTTTTGATTGAGCCAGTCATGGGATATTTCGAGCACTGGATTATGGGACTAATGTCCAGAGCATGTTAGTTACCCTGTGTAGTTTAAAGGTCATGATAATAAGTACATAGTTAAAATAAGTTATTTTTAAACTTAATGCTTGTTGATCTATTCTTTTACCACTAAAAAAAGTAATTTGTTATTGTATTACTTTTTAATTGTGCTAGTCATGGGATATTTTGAGTGCTGGATTATGGGCATACTATCCCAGCACATTAGTTGCTTCATGTAACTAGCTGGTGCCAGAGGTTTTCCTCAAAACAAATAAAGTGCTTGGATAGTAGGGGTTTGAATCTAGCAGTCAAGGTGGGCCATGGTCTGGAAATGTGATCATGTTATACATTGCATAGCTCGGTCTGATTGTGGATATCATTGATAGCTCTGCTATCGATGGTATTCTCCCCTCTGCTCGAAGGGCCGGTCCGTGCACATAATATTTATAATATAAAATTATGATAAATAAGGTTTAAACCCAGTTAAACCTAGCAAATAGAGTGAATCTGGATCATCTATGAACAGACCCAGTATAATATATATCAGAACAATTATTTAATATAGTGGTTTTAATATATTAGTTTTGAACTCAGATTACTGATAAGGTCACAGGAAATAAATAATGAAATGATTAACTATAAATAATAAATGCAGTCTGCTAATGTTGTTAATATTTCTGTATTGTAATAGTATCTCTTACTGCTGTATAGGATAAAATGTTGATTCATGAAAGATTAGATATTGTTTCCATTTTCTCTTTATCTTCAGTAAGTTGATGTAGCACTTAATCATCTTGCACCTCTCGTGTTATCGTTCATTTTCCAGCACTATGTGTTGTAAAGAATTGTGTTGTGCAAGAACATTTTCATGTTTTAATTATATCCACAACAATTTTAAATCTTTTTTCTGCAATAATAAATCAATGATGAGAATAGACTCAGACTGAAAACCCTTGGGACAATACAGATTTATATCAAGTGGTTTACTCAGCATATAATTATATATTTGGGAACCCTTATTTATTTAGAGATACCATGAAAATGAAAGAACCTAAAAGAAATAATTTAAAATTAATTTATCTTACAAATCCACTTGGATCATTAAGTATGGGTGATTTTCTCATTAAAGTGAAAGAAATAATTTTAAATCAGTAATAATTGTGGTAATGCAGAAGGTAATGGTAATAATAAGGATAATGTTGTTGTTGTTTTTTTGTTTTTGTTTTTTTTTTTTTGAAATGTAATGTTGTTTCGTGTGAAATTTTAAATAACTGAATAAATGCAGCTATATTTAATAAAATCTGTACTGTAAAAGAATGAAGTTTAATTGAAGGAGATTTTTGGGAAGGACATACCATCAGATGAAAGGAGATTACATGATGTTGGATATATTTATTGTTAGGTCTAATTTCCATCTTTTTTTGGAATTCCTAAATGTATCAATAAAATATTAATAATATCAATTTGTTTGTGCAATTATAACAGAGTTTATGCTTCAACATTAGGTTCAGCAAGTTCATAGAAAGAAAACTCATTGTTTATTTTGTCAAAATGTCATTAATATTGACAACATTTTTTTTCCTTTGGAGATTTTTATACACATCTAAGTTATTGAAAAATAATACTATAAGATCTGTGCTCTCAAATGACTTACTGTAATTAAACTTTTGCACAACATATCACATACATTTAGTAAAATGCTATAAAGGCACTTGTATGCATCCACACTCAAAAACATTGGCCATTCTAGTAATGAGATATAGCACAAAAAAGTTATATAACATGAGTGATTACTGACACAGACTCAGGTAATCCAGGATTAGTATTGTCCAAAGTCAAAATAATAATTGTATTAAAGTAAATTCTGTTCAAAATGTTTTAGTATGAAATTTAATGCATCTTCCTTAGAAGTCCATGTTAAATTTCAACAACTATTCTAAAATTACCAATTTGTATTTTTAAGCTCTGAGAATGTTTAGTGAATATAAATAAATTTATTCTCAGTTTACTTTTAGCATAATCCCAGCTGATTCTTTGACAATGTACTAATAACTTGATTAAAAGAAAATATATGCTGCTCTCTTCTTGTCAGAATTATATATTGAATGTGGAACTTCAAGATATTAGAGATTTAAAGGTAGAAGGTCAACAATTAACAAGAAAACTTAAAAATGATTGGAAGATAAAACTGTAGAGATATGTTCATTGTTGAAAGTGGTTACTTTGGATATTTTTTTGATACTTTCAGATTTGCATATGGAGCTGAAAAATAATATCATAATCCTAATGTATTCATAATGGCAATTTCTTATATGATATTTTTTACAGATAAAGAGGGTAATGATGCAATATTGATCCTACCAACTCATTTAGATTTGGTAAAAAGAATTGATAAGGTAGAAGAAGAAATGAATATAATGACATAGAATTTTGAGGGAAAAAGAAGTTAAAATAGACATCTCTTTGGAAAAAATGGTTGATAGTATAGATATAATTAAAGAGTTTAAAATTAATATAATTGATGTTGATAAATATAAACTTGATGTAGGTAGCATAGAGTCAACTAGAGAAAATTTAGTTTGTCTAAAAAAAATCCAAAGTTGATGTGGATTTAACAGAACAATCTCAACAATCTAAAATTGATGATGAGATGGAAAGCTTTTGTAAAAATGATATAATAGTCATTGAATAATCTAAAATAGGTGTAGGAATTGATAAATGTAAATTTGATGATAGGATTATAAGTGAATCTAAAATTGATGATGTAATCATGGATGATTATCATATTGATGTGAAAATGTCAGACGAGTCAAAAATCTATACAACTACAGAAATGAATATTGACATAGATACAAAAATTATGTTTTGGGAAAATAAATGTAAAGAGGCCCAAGTAAAAATATTAAATAATTTAGAAATGTTTAATAATACCATGCATAATAAAATTTGATCTCATACCTTTATGAAATTTCATATAAATGTAGAAGTATTGGGGTTAGTAGATGAAGTTAATTGCAATGAAAGTAAATGTTTTTTCTATCATGATATAAGAAATCATGAGTATATCAGTTTCAGCTGTGGATATATGAATCTTATTGGATTCCAAAGTAGAAAAAATTTCATAGTGGTGAATGTTTAGAATTATTGTATAAAATAGAATGTATCGTTTGTAGTAATGATTATAGGAAAATTGGTTTATATGGTATCAGAATACTATATTTATTTGGAATAAAGAAAATAAATATAAAAATAAATGGCTAAACCAGCATAATATAGTTGTTGACTATATTTTCAGTTTAAATCTAAATATATGTATTATTTATTCCTGAACTTAATTTAATTTTATTAGTGCTTAATAAACTAATTAAAGTGATCTATATTATTAGAATTTTAGTGAGATTAATTCTAAAAGTTGTAATCAATATTTTTTTTATTAAAATTGGACAGCCTATACTTTTTATTTTATTTTTTGAATATACAAAAGTGTCTACATTTAGTTTGTTTATATTTTTAAATACTATTAGGAGTAAATATTTTATTTATGTATTTGAGTTAAAATTAATAATGTATTAAATGTTAACTCAGTTCTGATTAAAGTTTATATTATATATTTAAAAAAGTCTGAGTTAAATTTTTCATTTTTTTTTTTTAATAAACATTATAATTTTTAAATGTAGTAAAATCTCTTTTTGTGAAAGGAGGGTTAATGAAATGATACATTCCTTAGGAATATTGTAACAGTCAAAACACGTGTATCTCGTTAACATAGTGCAGAATTCGACCACCACACAGAACAGCAGCACCATCGAGTAGCGACGCCACCCATGGTACCGAGTTCGAACATAGTTTATCGGTTCCACAATACAATCTACGGAACAACGCCTCTGATGCGACATAAGTAAACACTTCTTTAGGCACGGTGGTCAGGGAGATGCACGAGATTCATGGTTTTGTTTCCGAGTTGGCCAACAATCAAACGAATATTAATTCACATATATAATCGAGGAAATATATATAATGGGCATCGAATAAATGAAAACTTAACTACAGACGTACAGTTAAAATTATTTATTTACGTATTTAATAAAAAAACATTATTAATGTTATTAATCATATTTTATATTCAGAGTTTCAATAGCTAATTGGCAATTTTATTATATATAAAGTACATTTATTTATAAAGAGCATTCATTTATATGAAGGCGTAATCTAGCTACCTAAGGTTCTCGAGTGAGTATTTCTAATGCGTACTGTAGTGGATTTATACTTTGCACTGCAAGAGTCATCTGTGGCGGCGGACATACATTTATTTAATAAAACTATTTATTTTACGACTAAGGGCGAACATTTATTTGAGAGTGGATGACGAAGATAATGCCGAGGCGGAGTGATATAGAGAATGATAAACTAAATAAAGGAACACGTGGTACGCCTTAGAAGGGCGATATAAAATGGCAGCACTGAAACTGCAATGCCGTGAATAAGTTTATAAGGGCTTCGGGTTGGTCTCTGCCTCGACCTGAAGAGGTAAGGTGTCACATGAGCATAACCAGGGACAAGCGGTCCGTGTCGTAATTTGCCAGCTGGCTGCGTGACGGTCGTCAAGCCCTACGGGAACATTATCATGTCCACTTGTGTAGGACGACTGGGGTTAATTCAACCCTATAGAATCCGGAGTATTCACAGCGTGGAATGAGCCATCGGGGCTTCAAAACGTAACACATGTATAAGATCTAAAAGATTATGGTAATATTTAACTAGATTTCAAACTCGGCCCCCCATTATCAAGTTGACTGAAAAAAAATTGGTGGCTCTCAAAGAAATGAAATTTCCGTAATTATTCATTAAAAATTAATAATAAAAAAATATCTAAAAAGGGAATTATTACAGCGAGTATGCCAGCTATTACAAAGTAGTAGACCCTGCATTACAATAACCGATTCTTTGAATGCGTGTCGATTTATATGAAATTTAAGTTATTTATAAAGCAAATATTAATGACAATTCGACACGCATTCACTGTTCAAGCGATTATGGATTTAGCTTTAAAACTAAGACAATTATGAGAAGGTAATATTTCAATGATAATTATAAATAAAGTGTAGATTTGAGAAATACACACCTAAGAAGGATAGAGGGAGGTAAGCTAGATTAAGCGAGAAATTTACAGATTACATTAATTCTCAAATTTTAGTTTCACAAAATTACAATTTTAATATTTTAGAAGTTAGACAAATAGTAGGAGATGAGCTATAGCTTATTATTACTAGAGTACTCTATAAGTTGGAATACACACACAGGTACCTGTTTTATAAGATGTTTTCGTCCATTTGTTTAATAGTAGATTGTTCGTGATTAGCAGTTTTCTTTCTTGTCTTTGGTATTTTATTGATTTTAACAGCAGTGGCTTTCTTGTTTATTTCAGGCAGCATATCATTATGGTGTTTTTACGATGGGCAAGGTGAAGTTTGTCATACGGTGGGCCATCTCCCGATGGAGAATAATCTCGGTGCTTACTCGGTCATACCTTGGCAATATCAATTTATTTTAAGATATTTTAGACTCTCCACTCGAGATCAAAGCTAAAATTCAAGTGAAAGTCTCCAGCAAGTCTAAGATGGCCTCCTTTTTTTATCTTGATCTTTTAATTTTTTTATTGAGATATTTTTAGGTTTTCTTTGTCTTGCCCTCAGGATAATCAATGCTTTTGCTGGTTTTAATTAGAAAGAAATCTGCTGTGCTATTGTTTGTTTTGTTGTTTTTTTTTTTTACGTTCGTTAATTACATTTTTTTGGAATTTTTCTATAATTAATTTATTATCTATCACTGACCGATGCTTTTAAATTTTCAAAGACAAAAGGGAATAAAATTATTTTAACTTTAATTAATTATTGCATCAGATTTTGTTAGAATTATTATTTAACGAAATTTAAACTAAGCAATAATTACGAACTTTATAAATTCAAAATAAATGATTAATATTACACAAAATTTATTTAGCTAAAGAAATCTAAATTATATTACTTTATCCGTATTTATTGCCTTTAATGTGAGATCGAAATGTGTGCGTGTTTATGTTGAATTCTACATATATTTATACATTTTTAATATTGTTACACACACAACTCGATACCAAAAGTTTAAATTTGGGTGGGATAGACCAGTCAGTGAGAGACGACAGAAAAGGTGAAACTTAAGATTCGAATACGAATCTTACTGTTTCAATATATTTCATTAGTATGTAGATTTAAAAAATGTATAGAAAAGAAATTTTATTTAATTTAAAAATATGACATCATTTATATATTTAAAATATTACATTGTTATTATTATTTTAAAATATTATACACTTTTTTTATAAATAAAAGTTGATTTTGTTAAACTATAATTTAAAAGGAAGTCAATTGTTGAATTTAAAATATTAATCGTAAAGAACTGATAATTATTTATTTAAATACTTTTAAATAGTCTTGCGTTGTTAGCCGAGAGGTATCGCAGCAGCCATGCAAGCAAGTAGTTGGTTGCAGACGGTTGTGGGTTCGCGTCCCGGCCGATGCTATGACATATGAAAAAAAAAAAATACTTTTAAATAGACAGTAGAATTTACTGTTCTATTGGCAATTAGCCAAGAATGATTTTGTTTATAAATAAAGAAACCTGTTTGATCACATGGACAGAATCATAGTGCTTTTAATTGAAAAGAAAACATTGAATTTTAAACTTCCAAGATGCATTTGTAAATAAATACTTAAACCAAGAATCAAATGGATAGTTTATTCCTTTATATTTTCATCTATAATAAGTAGGAGTACTTTATAACCATCAACTGCTGCAAAAATCGTGATTTTCTACAGTTGTTTACTGTCTGCCTATATTTTAAATGGATTGCCATGATGAAGAAAGAGATCATCTACTAATTTTTTAAATCTGTGGAAAGATGTTTAAGTTCTTTTAATAATAAATAAGTTAAAATGACAAAACAATTTATAAATCAGTATTAAACATTTTTTGTAATTTATAATGAATTCATATAAATATTTTTATGCTATCAATCATTTATAATTCATCAGTTCTTAAATATTATACTGATCAATATGTGTATTTATAAAACCTATATGCAAGTTAATATTTTGAAAACATTTTAATGTAATATTTAAAAATAATACAGATGTGATAAATGATAATTTATTTTTATTTTATAGATGTCTTATTTCATTACAGATGATAAAATATATAATCTATGCTATTTAATGATAATATGTATAATGATAAATTTATGATTGTTTAAATGCTAATAAATATTTGTTTTATATATGGGATTTGACCAATGCTGGATGTATTAGCAGATGAGATATTGTTAGTTGATGTGTTTTGCTTGATATTAGTGGTTAGTTCCAGTTATAAATGTTCTATGGTCTCATTTTTATAATAACTTCATTTTGTAATAAGTATTTTCATGAGCATGTGTGATGTCATATATTTATAAACACAGCTATAATTAAGAATTAGTATTTAAATATTTTATATATGAAGTTTTAAGAATTGTTGTTGTTTTTATGTCACTACTTAGAATATTACAGTAGTGAGTTAATCTTATATTTAACAAGCATTTTCCAATTGCTTAGTCTTATAGCCCTCAATGTATAGATTACTGTGTTACTAAGTATTAAGATTAAGGATAGTTTGTTTTGGTTTGGCAATGTCTCAGATTGTTGATCATATGTGCATTTGTTGATTTTGATATATGAATTTAAATATTGGCAATTATTGCAATAACATTATTGTTATTTTAATTTTTTTAAATAAATTATTTTGTTTCTTTTGTTATTGACTATTAATTGAATTATAAAATATTGATATGCCAAATTACTAGGTGTTCAAATGTAACTCATGCTGGGTAAATTTACCTTTTTACTTCAAGATTTATTATTTGATGGAAAATTTTCATTTCATAATTTATAGTTTCCAACATTTTTGTGTAATTATGACTTTGGTAGTAAACTTAACTTTTTTCTTTGGTATTTTTTATAATATATAAAAATATTAAATTACAATTTATTATAGGAGAGAAGTTTAGATTTATTATCTAGTGGCACCTTCCAGTAAAGTTACATATGGAACTATTTATTCATTACAACATGTATATTAAGGTATTGAGTATACTTTCATTGTTTTTATGTTATATTCATGGTTAGTCTGTTGAGAACATTATTTTTTTGCTGATTTGAACGCTATTGGTTTTTAGTTCTTTACATATTCATTTTGTATAATGAACCCCACCTCTTTTATTTTACATTTTCAATTGTTTCTTTCTTTGCACATAACTTTAACAGCAGCTGTAGCCTTGTACTCTCTTGTGATTATGATAGATGGAGGAATTATATATATATGAAGCCAATATTAAGTATCTCTAAAAAATGTGTACACAAAGTTAAATTGTAACATGTGATGTATGACTTACTTGAAAAAGTGTATGTTTCAAATGTATCTATATTGTGAGAGGCAGGTCTGACTTCTGGGCTGATAGTTAGTTGTGATAGGATTGAGGTGAGGTGAAAGATGCACTGATAAAAACCAAAAACTTGTAAATATATGTATATAATATTTAAAAATAACAATAATAAAAAAGCATTATGTAATTGTGAATATTTCAGTATAAGAACATGCAATTTAGGATTGTCTTCTCAAATGATAAAAAATATTTAACAGAATATTATATTTATATAAGATTAAAATGCTGTAATAAATCAGGAACCATTTAGGATTCTAAATATTCATGAATCAAAACTATAAAATATAAGCAAAATACAAACTCTCAGCTTCAAATATCTTGACTACTAAATGCTTTATCAGATTTGATTCAGATCATAGAACTAGAAATAATATTCAAATCACCATTTTTTTTTTTTTGAAGTTTTCATTTATTAGGTTTAATTCAAGGTAGTAAATGTTTTTTCTTTAAAGAAAATATTGACTTGAACATTATTTTTAATAGGTTAGAACACATTAATGTGTTTGTAAGTGTATTTTAAAAGAATGTATAAAATAATTATAAAAGCAACAAACAATGAGATTTCATTAAAAATAAATTCAAATGATCAAATATTTTGTCCAAGATGTCAGAAAATAAAAAATTGATTTTTATTTGTATGAATTTTTTGGAAAACAAATTTTTTAATATGGTTTCAAAATATGCTTGTCTTGGAAGAAGACAATTGTTTGTTTTTCATTATTTTTTACTGAAGTTTTTTTTATTAATTTTGGTTCAGATTTGCACATATACATTAATGATATGCAGTCAAGAAGGAAAATGCTTGATTTAATAATATATATTTTTTTTTTTTTTTTTTTTTTTTTTTTCTTTTTTTTTTTTTTTTTTTTTTTTTTTTTTTCCTTTTTTCCTTCCCCCCCCCCCCCCCCCCCCTAACCCCCCCCCCAATTTTTTTTTTTTTTTTCTCCCTTTTTTTTTTTTTTTTTTTTTTTTTTTTGTTTTGTTTTTGTTTTTTTTTTTTCTTTTTTCCCTTTTTTTTTTTTTTTTTCATTTTTTTTTTAATATTTTTTTTTTTTTGTTTTTTTTTTTAGAGTGTTATATAATTTATTAAGAAAAAACAAGTAGAGGTGGAAGGAGTGGGGGGGGGGGTTGGGGCATTGCCAAAATTTATTTATTTTTTATCTTTTAATAGAAAAGGGGGCGCCCACGATAATAATAAAAAAAAAAAAAATGGGTTGGACTTGAAGTGAACTCAACCACCAAAGGAAGAGAAGTTCCGGGAAAGGAAGCAAGTTATTTTTTTAATTCTATCGTTTGAACATACACACCCCCCGAAAGATATTTTTTCCCTACATAAAAGAGCGGTGGAAAACCCAATTTCAAACCCCCTTCAATATATATATATTAATTTAATAATTAACTAATGACCATATACATGGAAATATAGAAAAATGACTTAATGCAAAATAAAAGTCCCTTCTATCTATTCTTTTTCACTCTTATTTTTAACAGTAAAAAAATGTGATTGGAAAACAATTAAGCAAGTCATAAAATCAAATTAAATTTACCAATCCAAGCAAAATATTAATTTAAAAAATGTTTATTTATAAATTCTTATTTAGGTTCAATTAGTAAATACTGTACATAATTTACAACTATTTATTTATGTAATTTAACAATTATAATTTGTGTTTTCTGATTTAATTATGTATGTATGTAAATATAAAAATTTGTAAACAGCACACTAAAATTGAATCATTTAAGCAGCTGGATTTTATTTTGTGTGTGTGTGTTAAATAATTAGTAACAAAAAATTAAAATCATTCTTGTACATTTAAATACTTTTTTTAAACTTACTTATATATAAATATGTTAATGAATTAATGAAATGTGTCACCAAATGTCACTCACTATCTGTTGCTGTGCGGACATGGCTGAATTGTTCCACAAGATAAGTTAAAATTTCGTATTTCTTTGAATATCATCTGGAAAAAATTTTATTGTTGCAGAATTTTTTTGCTTAGTTGAGGTGGAAAAAAAATTGGAATGAAGAGAGAAAGATATAATTGGATTTGGAAAGATCCGAAAAAATATTGATAATATTTGGAAAGTGATTTGTACACCATTATAAATGTAAAAGAAAAATATTTTTTTGTATGTGTTTACTGCAAGGAGTCTTTAAAACTAAGTTGTATGCAATATTAGTTGGTTTTTTAATAGGTTTGCTAGTAAAAAATATTTCAATTTAAGAAAGAGAATGATTTATTTTAGAAAGAAGATAATGTTTGAGGGATAAAGTTAAGAAGCAAGTGTTTATCAATCACCATTTTTAAAATTTAAAAAAAAAGTTTCCTTTTGTTTAAAATGGTTTGTAGGGTAGTAGAGAAAACATAAATTTAAATATAGAGTAGGGGATTTGAAAAATAAGGAATATGGATTGCTTTGTATCCCACAATGTATATATAATAGTCAGAAGGAAATTAGACATGCTGTGATAGAGTGTACCATATGTGGCAAGGTTTGTCATTTGAAATACTTAAATAAGACTAAGAAGGATGTAACAGGTATATGGTTATAAAAAAAGATGAAAAAATGGTTTCCGAATAAATATAGTTTAAAGAGAAAGTCAGGAGAAATGGAGCAAAATGTAGTTAAAAAAAGATAGAATAGAGTATATATTTAGTGGAGTGACAAGAGATATGAATGAAAAAATAAGTAGTGCAATGGAGATGGTTAGCCAAAGAATAAGTAAGATAGAGAAAGAGGTAAAAGATGTAGAAGCAAAATTAAAATCATTAGAAATGAAATGTGAGCAGATTAAGAATTTAATGAATATAAACAATAAGGAAGAACCTAGATAAGAAAGTTCAGAAGGTGGAAGAGAATGTTACAGATGAAGTAGGGAAAAGTACACTATGAGACAGTATTAATAGGAGACTCACTAATTAGATAATGTTGAGATGTAATTGCAAGAGAAAATAGAAACAGATATGCAAAAATATGTTTGACTGGAGCTAGAATTAGGATGTTACAGATAAGATAAAGAAACAAGGGAGTAGAGATGTTTATGTTATGATAGAGACAAATAATTTGTCAAAGCCATTGGAGAGAGTAATGGATGAGTACATAGAATTGATTAGTAATTTGAGTAAAAGAAAGAGTAGGAATAGTTGGATTATTACCAAGATTTGACAATAGATGTATATTAGATAGAGTATGTTCTATAAATGAGAGATTGAAAAAATTATGTGAGAAAAATAATATTATGTTTGGGGATTGGGATTTTTTTATTAATAAAAGGGAGTTGTATAGTAAAGATGGATTGTATTTAGCAAAACAAGGAAGTGAAGTATTAGGGAATTTGATTTATAAAAAAAAACATTATAGTTTGGGGAAACTTATAAAAAGGAGGTAGGGTTTTAAATTACAGTATTATCAAAAAGAAGAATGGATGGGATATAAGAAATAAACAGTGGTTAGCTGATTTAGATATTAATGTCACTGTGGAGAGGGAATGGGTCTGTAAAATTAATGATAAGCAAATTACTTACAAATGTAATAGAGAAGAAAGAGTCAAAAGAATTTATTAAAGCAGTAGTAAGAAAAGAAGAAATTGGAAATTTGAATATGCAAAGTGGTACAAGACCAGGAAAATGGCTGGAATTTAAACAAAGTAGTTAAAAATAAAGAGCTTGAGGTATTAGCAATAGTGGAAACACATCTAAGAAAAAAAAGAACCAACACTGGAAAACTTTGCATGGCAGGGGATAAATAGAAAAGAAAAAAGAGGTGTTTGTATAGGAGTTATGTCAAAAAAATATTTAAATACTGTTAAGGGTCAAGAACATTTGTGGTTTGAGATAAAATTAGGAAGATAATAATGGATAATGGCTATATTGTACATGGTCACTGGAGATAGTCAAACTATAATGGAGTAAAATAGTAGAATATATGAATGCCTAGTTAAGAATATATAGAGTTTCAAAAGAAAATAATGATTATAGGGGATATGAATGGGCATATTTATGAAATTAATGATGTAGATAACAAGAATGGACAGCTTTTGAAGATTTTTTGTCAGAGAATGAATTTGAGCATTTGAAATTTATTAAATATTTATGAGAAACAATACACATGGTCTAAAAATAATATATTTCACACAATAAATTATATATTAGTAGAGAAAGAGAGAATGAATAAAGTATGGAAAATTAAAGTATTTGATATAATGAAGAGAGAGTTTATAATAGTGATCATAATTTCTTTATAATAGAAATGGTTAATAAATGTGATAAGAACAAGTTAGAAGAATATAAAATAAAAGTAGAAGAAATCATGGAAAAGTTTGTTGGGGATGAATATAAGGACTGGTGTGATGAAGTAGAAAAAGTGGCAAATAGGATTTTTAATGAGAATATTCAGAAGAATAAAAGTAATAGAAAAGTCAAAGTGACAATTAGTAAAAGTATAAAAGAGAGGGGGAAAACATGAAGAGAATATAAATATGCTATTAAAAACAAAAATAGTGAAAAAGATAGTAGTATTAAATGGAAAAAGTATTTTTAAAAAAGAAGTTGGCTAAAATAGATAATTATAGGGAGAGAATGAATTTAAATAGTAAATTATTGGAGGATATTAATAAAAGTGGAAGAGAAGGGAGTGAAAAATTTTGGAACTATATTTAAAAAATGAATATAGAGGAGAGAGAAATAGTATTACTGGATGATGAGGAAAAATAGTGCAGCTTCAGAAAAGAATTAGAGACAATCTTAAATAAGTATGTAATGTATATAGAAAAGATATCATGTGAAGGACAGAGTCTAACAAACAAAAGCATATAGTAATGGAAATATGAGGTTTGCAGAAAATGAATTGAATGAGATAGGGAAGAAATTGGAAAGTGAAAGGCAAAAGGTTTAGATGGATGGGCAGAAGGGATGGTGATGTTAATTCAGGAAATAAGGCAAAATTAAACCTATTATCATGTTTTAATAAGATGACACAAAAGAGAGACTTTCCAGATAATTGAAATAATACAAGAGTAAGGGTACTATTTAAAGGAAAGGGTAAGCATCATAGAAAGTTAAACAATTATAGATTGATAACAGTAATGGCTGGAAGGTTGCAAAATGGATGGAAGAATATAATATAGTAGAAGAAATGCAAGGAAGTTTTCGATTAAATAGGCATATAGGAAATAGTTTACTTGTAGATACACAACTTACAGATATGAGTAGAAATGCAGTTAGATAGTTATATATGTTTTTATAGATATAGCGGAGGCATGTGATAAAGTAAATAGAAATAGATTATGGGAAAGTTTAAAATAGAAACAGATTATGGGCAAGTTTAAAATAGAAATAGATTATAGGTATGTTTAGTAAATTTGGGAATGGATGGAACTTTAGTGGATCTTGTTAAGAGATTGTATGAAAATAATTACTATATGTATCAATTAGGAAATATGGAATTAGTTAAAGTTAAAAATGGAGTGGGACTAAGGCAAGGATCTTCTGTCACCTATTTTGTTTTTGTTGTATTTGAGAAAAATGGAGAGAGCGATAGAAAGACTAGGAAGAGGAGTAGATATATCGTTAATAGGTGGCAAGGGAATATATACATTATTGGGTCTTTTATGTGCAGATAATGTCTTCTTGTGCACAGAAAGTAGGGAAGATGTGGAATTTATGCTGAAGACATGCAGAAGTGTTGGTAAAGAGATGGGGATTAAATTTAGTGAAGAAAAATCAAAAGCAATAATGTTAAATGCTGGGGAAAGAGAAAAGAAAGAATTTTTATTGGGGGATATAAAGTTAAATGTGGGGATTAGATATAATTATTTGGGAATCGTATTAAGTAATCAGAGAAATTGCTTGGATGAATGGGAGAAAAAATTGATAAACGAAGCAAAGAAAAGAAAGAGACTGCTAAAGGCATTAACAGTGTTTTCATATAGTAAATATGCGAAATAAGAATTGTATGGAAGGGAATAGCAGTAGCAATGTTAACTTATGGTAATTATGTGTTATGTGTCAGTAAATGATTAGATTACTCAGAAAAGCAGGAAGACATGTATTAGATGCAGATGTGTGGATGGCAAAGAAGGCAATTCAATGAGAAATGGGATGGTCAAGTTTTTATATGAGAGATGTAAAATGAAAATGTTCAGTAGATTGCAGTTTATGGATAATAAGAGAATAGCCAAAATAGTATTTAATTGGGTTATGTGTAGAGGATAGGCAACAAGATGGGTGAGAAAAGTAGTGTGGTATGCAGATTTGAATAAAGATTTTGTGAGGTGATTGTGTTAGGAGAATTGTTGAATGTTTTTGTGGCAAGGAATGGGTTAGAAGACTAGATGCATTAATAAAAAATAATGAGTTGGAGAGCTGGAGAACAAGTATGGAGAGTAAAAAGAGTTTAAATATATATAGAAGTAAACAGAATATTGGGTGTGAGTTATTTTATGATAATAGCAAGGAAAGTAGTTTACTGTTTAAAGCTTAAATAGGATCATCAGAAACAAGGAAATAGACACAGAAATAGAGAAATGTGGATGATTTGGTCTGTAAGTTATGTAAGAAAGGCATGGAAAATATTAGGCATCTTTTAATTGAATGTAAATGCTTACAAGCACAGTTGTGGGAGAATATATATAAACAAAGTGATTATACTAAAAATAGGTTCTTGGTTTTTTATGCTGGTTTTGGAAAAAGATGAGGTAGATTTAAATGTAAAGGCCATAGACTGAATAAAGATAATGTTGTGAGCAGGTTAGAGAAGAATATGGGAAAAGCAGGGTGGGAAATGAAAAGGGAAGGAAAGGTGGCTAACATTTTTCTCTGGGTATAGTGATTGAGAGATTCCTGACTCTGAGAAAGGAAAAACCATACTGCATCACAGTAATATAATCTGAACTGGATCTTTTCCATGACAGAAAATTATACTTTCTCTCATGGAATAATTAGGCAGAATTATTATGGGAAAGTGATTGTCTGTATTGCCATCAAATATAAGTTATCTTTTTCAAGGCTTAAATACTTATCAGAATAAAGGTGGAGTTAATAGTTACAAAAGATTTGTTTAGAAAATAAATTAAATTTAATATATATATATTATTAAAAAGTAATTTTTAATATATACAAATACATTTTTAGAATCATTACTTAAAGTGAAAAAGCAAAAAATCAGAATTAATATAATATTTAGAGAATAAGTTAAAAAATAATCTCATTTTTTAATAAAACAATTCCAGTCTGAAGATATAAAATAATAAAATACTGCTTAAATGAATGGCAGTAATTATTAAAAACAAAGCTATCATTTTACAGTCTATAATTTTAATTAAAACAATGCCTCAAAAATATATTAGAAAATTATGTAAAGGCATATACAATAGATTTACCAAGAAAATAGCTATAAAGAGCTTGAAAGTCTGAGTTCAAGTCCCTTCTAATTGCATTAAGTTTTGTAGATAATATATATGTATTTAAATATTAGTAATGATTCAGTATTTCAAGATTGTCTATTTTTATTTTTTTAATTGGAATCCAATCTACTGATTTCTATAATGTAAAGTAAATTTTAACCAACAAGAAATTACATAATGACTGATTTACATTTTTTTTTCTTTTACAAAAATAAAAAAATCGTATTCAACATATACATATAATCTTTGAAACATTAATTTTTTTAAAATGCTTTTCCAGCTTTTGAAAAAAACTATTTCCAAGATGAAATACTAACAATGATTCATAACATTGTCTTTATATGTGTGTATTAAGATAGTATTTCATAAGATGTATTTTTTTTTTTACATTATACAGAAGTTTTAAAGAATGTTAAATATCGTATTATAACTAAGTAACTAAAAAATATATAAACAGAATTTCTTTATTATATACATATAAAATTACTATCAGTTTGACAAATTTGTAATCAATATCTATATATAATTCATTATACATTTAATAAAAAATATTATATGATCAGCTATATGAAAAAAAAAGTGAACAAAACTGATTTATATAACTGCTTTTCACACCTACACTTAAACTGATTTTTTCACCTTCTACTATTTTAATAATTACTTTGACATTAATATTGTTGATGTACTGTGGAGAATATTTTTTATTTACTTTGATACACTTTTTATAAATCCATTTACTTTTTCAGTGACTTACATTTAATCTTCTGCTTAGTTAACCCTTATCGAACAGAATTATCGTTAAAATATATAAAGTCATAGTTTAAGAAAGAGCTTCTTTTTTTTTTTTTTTAAAGTAAAAGCTTTAAATAGCTTTTTGCAAGTCAAAGATTTCTCAATTTCTGTTGGGAAATATTGGAAAAGTACACTATTTTACCAATCAATCTTTACTTGGAGGTTTTTGTGTATATCCTTAATTCTTCAACTAAAAATAAATATATTCTCAATATTAAATACTGCCTAACACTATACTAATAATAATAAATAAAATAAAAATTTATATAACATTACAATATTAGCTTATAAAATTTAACTTTACTAAAATTATTCCACAACCATGATTTCATAACAGATGAAACCATGGTTATGAAAGAATTTTGGTAATGTTTCGTTTTGTTGTTTTTTTTTTTTTTGATTAGTATTGTAATATTATATGAATTTTTATTTTATTTTCAATATTGGATGAAGTATAGTAATCGTTTTCTTTTTTTCTGAGTGAAATCTATTTAGCTGCTTATCATCTAACATCAATGGTAGTTAATCATGCATTTGAAAGACTTAAAAGTATACATAAAGTTTGGGGACTCTACTTAATATATTGAATTCGAGAGACTAAATCTACAAAAATTGAAATTTAAACTTTTTATTTATACAACATTAAGAATATATTAATATCTTTATATATATATAATACATTCTGTATGTCAATTACCTTATAATTCAGAGATTCATATGATGGGTTTTCTTCATTTATAATGCAGTTCTCAAAAATGTTATTTAATGATAAAATTAAATAACTTGCCATGATATGAAACAGAAAAAAAACCCAGCATGCTCTATAAGTCAACCATATTTACTTATTCTAAAACAATTAAGTCGAAAATAAAAAATCAAATTAAAATTATTTTAATTGTAAATGATTATTTATATGAAAATTTGTTTCATGATTTATACATGAAACTATAATAATAATGTTTGAAAAATTAAAAAGCTTTTAGTGGTAATTCTTAATTTTGATTAATTATTAAAGGCTTTTTTATTAATTTAATTGGATAAAATTAAGCATCTGTCTTTTGTTTTTACATATAGCACAATTGTCACAAGAAATATTAGGTTATTTAATTATTTCAATTTATTATAGGAGTGCTTGTAAGTTTAAAATATTGTGCTGTTTCACACAAATCAAAAGAAACAACATGCTTTGTGAACTGTCTGTACATGTATAAATTTGAAATATAAATAAAGTTTATTGAAATTTCTGTAATTATGTACAGACAGTGCATGTATAATTTTCATTCTTTATTATTATTATCACTCTAGAATAATTTACATACAACATGAATATCTTTGAATGTTATTAAAAGATAATAGATGCAGATAAGATTAAATTAGATTTTGCAGGAAGGACTGATATAAAAATCTACATTGGTCTACTCAGAGTTGCACTAGTATATTTAATATATATGTAGTCATCAGCAGGTGTGTTCGGAATTTGTTATGCATTAAGAGTTCCATTAATGTATTCATTCTCAACATACATAGTAAATTGTTGAACATCCTGGTATGCCATTTTATTTAATGTCGGTTTAAGAAATTGAACTGACTTTTCAGCTAGACCATCAGATTTGGAATGGTATGGCAGTATCAAAACCTGCAATTATCTGTTATCAACTAAAAAATCCTTAAATGTTTGTGACACAAACTTGTCAATCACAATAGTTCCAGGTATCACTGATTTGCAAAGGTTTCTTTTAATTCTTGACTAGTATAATGAACACTAGTAATTTTGATATGTTTATACTCTATTTGGAGTATGAATCTGTAGCAATTAAAAAGATGTAGACATTTATTGACTCAGAATAATCTAAGTATAGTCTTTGTCACAAATGTGTCGACTTAACCAGAATTCCAATCTTTTTTGAAGGAAGATTAGCAGTAGATTAGCATTCTAGACAATTCTCATCATCTGCTTTATCTCCTAGCTCATGACCTTGCTAAGTCTTTTATGAATTTTACATCTGAGTGACTCTTATATAGTAAAATAAGCACTTGCTTTTGGTTTTCAAATGGTATGAGTACTAGTCAGTCATAAGAATGCAACCACTGTATGTTGACAAACTTTCATGCACCTTCAAATAGGCCTTGCAGTGAGTGAAATTTGGTCAATTTTTTTGGCCATTCCATACCTTATCCAATTCTGTAAATTTTTATATTCAGGGTCATTTCTTGTCCAGCTGGAAACCTTCAAAATGTTCAACATTTTAAAATTCCACTTCTTGTTGATATTATCACTTTTATTGGTCTTAACTCTTCCCTGTGATTTACAATGTCATTCAAATTCCAAGCTGTCTAAACCAGTTTCTACCCAAAGAACTTAAGTGGTTTTTCACTATATACAATGGTAGAAAAGAATTTTAATGAGTGCAGTTACTTTGCCACATATATGTACCTGTGGCTATCATGTCTGTTTTCTGGATTGTCAATTTCATTTCAGTTTTACTATCAATTCTTGTCCACTTTTTTTTTTTGTGATAACAAAGATAAAATAGCACCACTCTGTGCTCACAGATAATAACATCCAGTAATCTTCTTAATATCAGTTTTTTATCTTACATTATTCCATGATTTAAAGTCTGAATTTGACTTAATTTTTATACTCCTGTCTTTATTTTGGTAAATGCGAGTTAAATGTCTTGTTAACTTACAAACACTACATTTTTCTTTTCTAAATTTTCATTTCTTCTTCACATGACCTTTTTCTTCACAGCAGTAACAGATTAAAACATTATTCAAGTTCCTATAGTGTGGATTACCAGCTTCTTTTTTATTAATAGCTATTGGAGTTTTATGCACATATGTAATAGCTTGGAATTCCAAAGCATTCTCTAATATTACTTCCTTTTCAAAACAATTTCCCATTGTGTATTTATATGTAATGTTTAGTTCACTTCATAAAATTTTCCTGAACTTATGGTCCATCATTCCCCACAATAATTGGATCCATTTGGCATGTCAGCTATTTCTGAGATAAAAATGCATTCTTTTGTGAGTTTTCTCTTCACAGTATCATAATCTTGATATCTCTCTCAAGGTGACTATTTTCCAATTCTTAGCTATCCATTTAGTTGTTGACACTAAAAAATAAACATTCAGCTTGGTTTTTTTTTTAAATTTCTCATATGGAATATCTTCTGGGATTTTGGGATGATATAGTTGTTTTACCACTCACCATATATTTATTCCAGAGAACAACAAAAACATAATTACTTTTACTTTGTTGTCTTCAATTTTATTAATAATCATATATCACTTGACATGTTCAACATATATTTTTCAAGTTGACCCATTATTCACATCAAATTCACAGATACTGCTATATCTTACCCCGTTTCCTCAATTGTTAAATGTTCCACTCTACATGCTTGGACAAGTTGTTCCATTATAATCATAACTGCACCATTCTGCTACTGCTTGTACAAGTTTTTATAAAAAACAAAAAAACTGTCAAATAAAGTATTCAGGTATTATCTAGTTGGTATTGAAAGAATATTTCTGGGATACAGCACTTTGTGAAAAAAAAAAAAAATTGAATTCTGATAGTAAATGAATCATATTTATTAATTTATTTTAAAATAAATTAGATGAAAATAAAAAGTTTATTTTACATTACTTCAAGAGTAGATAACAAAAATCAATAAAGATAAGAATAATCAATTTTTAGCTGTTCTTATGGAAAATTAAAAACATTTGAAAGAGTATAATTTTTTTTTGTTAAAAATTATACTTTTCAGAGCATTGATTTTTAAACTATTTTTTTTACTACATATTTAAAATTATTTGTTATTTTATAATTCAAAAACTTGTCAGCCTTGGCTAATGAACCAAACCTGGAGCCAGATGAGGCTAGAATCCTAATTCGTGTGTTTATTAGGCCCAAAACTATAACTTTCTTCCATCCACTAAACAAATAATATATGACATCTTTCACTTAAAAATAATCTAACTTTAACTATGAAGATCTTTCATATACCCTATATATTTAATACAAAAACTTTGTATTAATTGCATACCTTGGGCCAGGATAATCATTAATCAATGGAATTTCCAAACCTTATACATAGGTTTGAATTACTTTATATTCCTAACTAATTAAGCTCATGACATGCTGCCTTAAGTCATTAATATAATCTTTGATTTTATTTATAGTTATTTATGTTGCTTTCATATCTGCATTAATTAACCATCATGAGTTTCTTATACTGCTCTTAAAACTAAATTGTTTGTCTAATACAATTTTTGATATTTCTGTATACATGGCTTGCATACATCATTTATAGGTATACATTGAGACTTGCTTATAGACTACATTATCCTATCATTGATTGCTTTTGTATCCACTCTAATGTGTAAATAAAGTTTGATTTTTGAAAGTAACTAAACAGTATATCATTTTTAATGCTTTTATTTTTCACGAATAAGGCACTTTTCAGAAAAGGTTTTAAGCCTGATACATTATTGGCAAAGATTCCCTATGATTCAAATAAGAATTTGAAGGAGAATATGCATAGAAAATTTGGATTGTAATGATTATATTTTTATTGCAACTTTGATTGAACTTAACCAAGTTATTTTTCACTGACAGAAGAAAATATGAATAGCTATGATCTTGTCTTTCAACATTTTAGTAATGTTTGAACTATATAATAAGTGGATTGCATATAAACTTTATCCACAAACATCCACAATTAACAATTGCTGTATATAAGAATATGCTATCAAATATTTGAAGACAACTTAGAAAAAATTTATTTTTGGAGGTATAGAAAAATTTTAAATTTAGTAGTGGCAAAGATTCAATCAGAGAATAGAATTGCATCTTGAAGTAGCCTCATCTGACAAAGCTTCTATTTATTAGAAAGCATCTATAACAATTACCAAGAACAATGTCAAACTTGAAAGATCATTGGAATTCATCATATCATTCTATCATGTTGGCTAGATTTAAATTGTGATAAGTGGGGGCATATGCAATAAGAATAAAAACTTTAATTTATAAATGTACCTGATTGAGGCAATATTTTATCTCCTAAACCTAAATCTTTATGCTACATATTTAATCATGACATATCTTTATGTATAAATTAAAATTTGATTCACAATATAAAATTTCCAATGTCAAAATATGTATATCAGTTAATTCTTACATTTTCACTTACCATTGTCAAACTTCCTCCACTCACAACTTTGACACCATCCATTTCAGATAAATACAATAATGATTATTACTAATCATTTTCGAAACTAGAGATTATCTCTAGCACAGATATAAACTTTAATATATCTGATTTTTTTATCTGTGCTAGAGATAATCTCTAGTTTCGAAAATGATTAGTAATAATCATTATTATATTTATCTGAAATGGATGGCGTCAAAGTTGTGAGTAGAGGAATTTTGACAATGGTAAATGAAAATGTAACAATTTACTCTAAATAAATACTTTTCATATAATAAAGATATATATGCAAGATAGTGACTTGGGCCAACTGATGAGTGCTGGTTCAGCACAAAATCCATCTTGGGGGTCATTTATCTTTTATTATATCTTTATTTAAGTGAATTTAAAAAGAATGGGGAAGTATGGAGATGTTTATTGTATATATCAATTAATTATAAATAAATACAATTACAATAATCCTCCCTTTGTAATTGTCATTAATCTTATAGTACACATTTTTAACATGTATATACAAAATGCACATATCTATTTATAATTTTATTTCAAAAATAATAAAATAATTAAAATACTATAAGTTTTTAATATATTCATTTTATTAATGTTAATTTTTATGAAAACTGAAGGCATTATAATATCACTTATTTCTGAAAAACATTAAAACTTATTGTTTTTGTATCCTTTTTTTTTTTTTTTTGAACAAATGCAACAAGAAGTATTTACTGCTTCACTCTGCATGATTTACTATTGTAGTAGGACCTCATACATTGGATCTTAAGGCCCTCAAATCAATTACAATTATGAGGTTCAAATTTTTTATGAATTTCTAAGCAATAAAACCACTATATTATTTATTTTCCTGAAAGAAAAAAAATTTATAACATTATATAATTGCACTATAAAATAAAAAATTAAAATTTCATTTTTTATTTCTAAATTATTTTATTATTTCTACTACTAATTTTGAAATGTAGTTTTATAAAAAATCATTTTTTTTCTGGTTTTTGATACAAGTTGATCAAATATATTTTTATAATTAAAATGTTGGCAATATCATTTTTAAAAACTGTTGTTATTATATTGTTCAAATGGATTTGCCCACATCAATTTTTTAAATAATTTTTAATAGACTTCAGAGTGGGAAAGATTTTTCTTTACTTATATTGCAAAAATAGATATTATAAAAATATTTTCAAAATTGTCTGTACATTCAGAAGAATAGACTAATTAATAGTTTGTATATTTCAAAAATGGTAAATTAATATTTTATTTTTTGCCATTATTGTACATTTAAACTTGAAATTAAATGGAAATATCTGGCATTGTCTGAGAAGTATGCCTCTTATCCTAGTGCAGAATGTCATCTCTCAGTATTAACTATCTAAATAAGTGTTTGCATAGTTAACTTTTACTTTAAACAGAGATTTTTATATATATATAGTTTTTATTTTGTAAAATGTATGAGAAGGTTGACTTTAATAAATGTTGAAAGTTATCAGCCTTTAAGTTAAATAATAATTTTCAAATATTCAATAAGGGTGGATATTAAATCAAGATACTCTTTTTTTTTTGTAATTATCCTATATTATTTTACGTTTTTGAAAATATGAATATGACTTCTGATTTAAACAACTATGATGTCTGAAGCTATGAATAGATATTACCCATAATACTTTTAGATGAATTCTTTAAATAATCTTTTTGTTGAAGCTCTAAATATTTTTGACTTAAATAAAATATATTTAGAAATATTTCTGTTATTATAATTATTATTTTTATTATTCTTTAGCATTATAAATTATACATATATAAAGGGCACTCCATGCACCATAAATTATATCACTTAATTTGGTACTGCTAGAAGATGATATATACCTACCAGATAGAATCACATATCAATGACTATAGAAAAAATAATATAAACAAATAAATTGCACACATTTCTAATGCAAAAAATAATTTATGTAGCAAAAAAAAATAAAACCTGTGATAATAAATATAATAAATAAAAACATTAAAATAATTTATTTAGCAATCAGTCATTACAAAGTGTGTAGGCTTTATTTTATATTTTGCATAATGAATAAATTCTTATTTCATATGTGATAAAATGAAAATAATATATATTTTAGCAAGCAAAAAGTAATTATGTCAATAATGCAATAAATAAAAACATGACCCTAATATATTTAGCAAGCAAATCAGTGTAGAATGAATTTAAATAACATTTTAATAGTCAATGTGAGATATGAGGACAAATCCATAAGAAAATCCAAAAAACGGGTCATTTATGGCAAGAACTGTATTTAATAAACCATAAAAATAAATAATGTTTAATAGTGAAGCGAAAACAAATCCATACAATTCACTTTTCAATTAGTTTTTTTTTAATCATTGATATATTACTCCATCTAGTGAATAGATATTATACCCTATCAGTACTGTTAATTTTTACCTAAATAATAAAATATTCAAAATTATAATGTCCTAGCAGTATTTTAGTACTATTTTCACTGATTTATATATATATTTATTTTAAATTTTGAATTAAGAAATTTGATGGTTTAATATCTAAAATTGTTATTTTGTTTTAATTTCAGGTGTATAAAGCATTAGAAAATGTGATGCTAATGTCACAGGCTAATCAAATTAAAAATCTGGAAACACTTCATGACAAGTAAGTATCATAAAATGCTATTCACCCACTGGAGTCATGTGATTATTTCTTTTCATGCTATACTCAATTTTTCTTAGTACAATTTGGATAGAGGATATTTATTGTCAGCAAATCTGTGCTTTTGGTATATATAGTAGCATAATGGGCAAATTGAACTCTTCACTATGGAGTCATTCTGCTTTATAAATTGTTCTGCTTTTAAGAAGAAGGGGGGGGGGGTAAAAAAAACAAACAAACAATATTTAGAAATGCAGATCTCAATATAAAAAGCTGGATTGAGATGGTAATCTAAATATTTAACTATCCACAAGTGAGTGTGTATACATGTATTATAAATAGATTCAATGCTTAGTTTAGAAATATGTATGAAATATTAATATTTGATTGACTTGGTAATTTTTTTTTCTTTTCTTTTTTCTGTCACGAGCAAAAGCAAATTTTTTGTATGTATGTAAGAAATGAGAATTAATTAGATTTATAGATTAAAAAGGAATTTATTGGATAGAATTTTGGAAATAGAATATGATAAACACATATAATATATATAATTAAATATTGAATAATATATTGAAATACTTGTAAATATTTGTATTGGAAAGCAATTAATATGAATTCCAAATACAAATGTTAATTTTTTAATTAAGGATATTAATTTTTTTGTGTGTTTTTTTTTTTTTTAAATGTTTTAAGATTAAGAAATCTTTCTAAAATAATATAAAAAAAAAACTTGTATTTTAACTAAAGAATTTATTTTCTGTATATAAAAAACTAATAATTAATAATAATTCTTAATTACACACAGGGTAACCAAATAAAGAAAGGAAAAATATTATAATTGGAGGGGGGTGGATATGACCAATATCATCATGTGGTGAGAAGTTATAAGAAAAGGCTCACTTAAGCTAAAATAGAGGCAAGGAGGCACTGAGAAGAAAAAGAAGTACCAGCTAGAAAAAGCTCTCTTGAAAATAACAATGAAAGAATGTACTAAATGGAAGAAGAATGTGGCAGTGGAATAATAATCAACACCCAATCTTGTGATTTAATAGATCTAAGACATTTGTGATTGTAAAGTTAATCTGTTACATATGAATTATAATACTGTAGGATTAGTCAATATCAATGTAAATCCAATAATAATTTGTGATGGTTATAAAATTACTTGCTAAATTATACAATCAGTTTTATACACAAATATGTAATATTATAAATTATATTTTCCAAGCACATATTTTAATTTTCTATTGAAAAGTCAATGCATGATCATAGGATCACTTTCAAATGGTGTTTTTTCATCTTTACATGTTTTATGTTTTTAGTAATATATAGACATATCCAAAATAATAAACAAAATACAATGCCTTCTTTCTCATTTTACACATATATAGATATGAAAAATTTAAATAAAATAAAAAAGTTGAAATTTATAAATTTGAAATTTTGTTTGAATGCTGCTATGAAACATATTTCAGTCAGCTATTTCAATTTGATAATGAGCATGCAAGCATGCTTTCTCTTTCTTCTTCCTATTTTCTCAATTTAATATCTTGTTTATAACTGCATTAATTTTTTTTTTTGTAATTTTTTTTTAGGTATTCATGTGTATATTTTTTAAATTAAACTGTATCATAGGTCTCTGCATACGTAACAAATATATTATATAGGGTTATTATTATCCATAATTTGAATCAAACTAGTTTTAGTATAGTGCATCATATCCAAGTATTGAAAGAAATTTAGAAAGGACCAATGAATATGAGATGCTGTTATGCTTTGAATTTGTAGATTATGAAAAAGCATTTGATTCTATAAACATTTCCACAATGTTTAATGTTTTGGAAAATGAAGACATAGACCTGGGATATTGTCACTTTTTGAGAATAATGATCAAAATATCAGCAATTATTAAATTGCATTGTGATACTTACAAGATTAATGTTAAAAAGGGAGTGTAATGAGATAATTGCATGTGATAATATTCCATCATCTATCAGTAAATTTTGACTGTAAAGAAAAAATACAAACAACTTGTTAGTTATAACACACAAATTGATAACACAGTAATTACACTTTGTTTTGAATAGTATTATTTGTCATTCTTTTTCAGATGTTGCTGGTGTGACCAGCATAGAAGTTGAACTTACATCTTTAGATTCTCGAATATCAAATTTTAAGGCAACACTCTATCTAACTGAGCTGTTCTGTTTTGAGAATCTTTTATACCAATTTTATAAAAAGTATTTTATGGATTGAAATAGGATGATGAAAGGATAAAAGTAAATGAGTACTTAAATCATCTGGATTTTGAAGGTGATATCAAATAATACTTTAGGGTTACACTAAGATAATGTTTAACAGCTTTTTACAAAAGGAGAAAATAATAATTGAAAATTTTTTCAAGCTTACTCAGCTTGTATTTGAGCCTAAGTTATAAATATGTTAGGCAAAAATGATCCAATATTACAAATGAAATAATGCTGGGTCAAATTTTTTCTTGGGTCTTTTTTCTAAACTATATCTGCCATTGTAATTCCAATTTACTCTTATAATTTTTATGTCCCTAAGCAAATACTGCAGCAGTGTAACTTTAACAGCAGTGAATATCTAACTGCAATTCCTTTGTTGCTCAATTCACATTAGCAATAATAAGCATCAGCTAAATCTTGCTGATAATTTTGCTCAGTCTCTATAATTATATGAAGCATTGTAAAAGTAATAAAGAAAGTAATTGATATTAATATTATATGGATTTGGCAATGCAATAAGAACAATAAAGTTATAATATTTTATAAAGAAATTAAAAACTTTTTTACAATAACATATTCAAGTTGCAAATAATGTTTCCAAGATAGATTTCAAATGCTTGATGTTATTTCCAAGCATCTAGACACTAAACGTCATATTAGCTTCTATATTGTCCAGCTTCAAAGATTTTTTTTAAAGGAAAGACACCTTTTACAGCTATACTCTGTGATTTCACTTGTCTTTTTTATCAAATCTTAGACAGTCCATAATTATATTGAATTAATTTTTTCCCATATAATTCCTTTTTTAATGAATTTTTTTTTTTGGGGGGAGGGGGTATAAATGACATATTAATTTTATTTAATTATTACTTTTATTGTCCCCATAAAAATAATTAGCAAAACTGCTGACCTTTTTTAATCTCCTTGTTTTTATTTCCTATTAACTAAAATGAAGGTACTTTAATTATGTTTTTAGAAGTAATGTAATGTTTTATCATTCATTACAACATACATTCCTACAATTATTTATTTAATTACATTCGTCCTTTTTTTTTTCAGTTATTAATAATAAAAATTGAATTACTAAAGTATTTTATTATTATAAATATTTCATTTTTTAAATATGTAATAAAATATTATTTTTTTGTTTTATATTCTTTTAAAGTATTCTAAAGCTACTTTTTTTTATTGCTTCATGCACTATTTGAAACCAACCTTCATGAAACAGCATGGTGACCATGAAATAGATATTTCAAAATATTTACATATTTAAAGTTCTATCATATTTCTTGAAATATAGGAATAAAGAGATCTGAAAAAGCATTATTCATATTTCAAAAATTCATGATAGAATAAAGGTTTTAAAATATATCTAAAGATAATACTCATAGCAAAAAAGACATGGAATTTGAATTATGATATTATGTAATTATTTTTCATTAAAATAAAAACAGATATATTAATAGATAAATTTAATATTTCTAATTCACTACACTTACTTAAAAACATTTGGATGAAAATATATGAAAAAGGTAAATCATTAATTACGTTTAAAATTTTATACTTAAGCTAAAAATTATATTCCTCTAATGTACGATTAATAATAATCAGTCATATGTTAGAATAGTATGTGAATGCAAAAAATTTGAGATCAGTTTGTAATGGATGGGCTAGAAATGATAAAATAATCTTTAGCCTAATAAATAATTGGTAGTAACCATTAATGTATTTATCTAAAGTGAATGACATCAAAAGAATTACTACAGGAAATTTAGTATTTGTAAATTAAATTATTGGTAATATATATACACACACATATCATTTTTAAAGTTCTGCTGACTTTCTGTAATGTTAGAATTTTCAGTAACATAGTTGTGTATTTTTCAAACTTAAAATGGATGGATTAAATCCCAATCTTGTCCAGTATGAATTCATTGCATTTTCATGTAAATCCTACTGCATCATATTATAAAATGTTTAAAAACTTTAGGTGTATAAGATGAGCCATTCTAACATGAGGCTTCATATAAGCATTAATTTTGGAACATTTTACACTCAACTAAACTCTTATTCTGAGGCATTCCATTTGTCATTACAGTATTTTTAAAACAAATTTTCTGACATTTAACATGTTTAATCAATGTAAAAAAAAGATAGAAAATGAACTCATGGCTTTGCTGCATCCACATATAATGAACTTGTGGCTACAATGAACTACAGCTACTATAGATTACTGAATAATGTTGACAAGTAATGGGTACTGTATTTTTGTATAGCTATTGAGCCATCCTTATTAGCTAAGTGGTGATAAATGAAATCCATTTGAAATATCGTATCTGAAATTTTAATATTATACCATCAAATTAAGTTAATTAGACACATGAATGAATTTAAAAACTATATTTATATTTTTTTTTGTTACGGAAATCTTCATTTTGCTGTCCTAATTAGAAATTGTGAAAGCACATTTGTTCATATGAAAAAAAAATTGTTTTATGTTTTTAATTATTTGATTTTTTTTTTAATGAAAATGTGATGTCATTTGTGAAAATGTGAAGTCTTTATGTTTTAATGTATATATATATGTTAAAACGAAGATTTGCACGGGTTAAATATATAAAATACATATTTTGCGGGTTCATCCGTGTTAAAAACTTTTAATATCAATATACTGACGTTTCGACTTGGTCACACAAGCCATAACTCTGTGGATGGCTTGTGTGACCAAGTCGAAACGTCAGTATATTGATATTAAAAGTTTTTAACACGGATAAACCCGCAAAATATGTATTTTATATATATATATATGCATAACTTACATTTTCAATTTTCCATAATCTTGTTTAATTGCGAATGTAAATTACATTATTTATTTAAAAATTGTCAAACCACTAAACATCACATGATCACTATTTCTTATGCTAGCACATTATTGTTATTAAAACAGGCAAAACATCTCCATAGATTAGTGCTACTACTGTATGGAGAGTTTTGCCTGTTTTAAAAATTGTCATTGTGCATTTTTTACAGCTGGTTTGCTCATGGTATTGGCTACATTCTGTTATAGTATATACTATTATTTGAATTCATAATTTTTTTCTGAAGAACTAATAAAACTTTCAAGGAAATAGTTTTATTTATTAATGCAAATTTTTATATAATTCAATAATATAATATTCATTTAATGTATAACCTGCTTTGTTTAGAGTAGTGGTGGAATGATGGACACAAAATATATGGACCATGGCTTCAGATCTGTCATTTGTGGTACTCAAACTTATGAACTTACAAGCAAAATAAGTCATTTGAATATTATTATAATTTGTCAAAGAGTTATTTCACAATCTGTTTAAATAGCAATAGCCAGCAATTATTTAAGTAAAATGTTTTTTACACCTATTTATAAACATCATCTTTGTTAGCCTTTTGTGATTTGCAATTATTACTCAGATATTGTTAAAAAAGCCATTATTCTGTTAAAGTCTGCATACATCAAAGAGGCCTATTGGAAATTTTATGTTTTATTGTTGGCATTTGATACACATTGCCATTAGCCTTTATTATATATATTGAATTAAATATTTCCATGAATTGTTATGATAAAGAATGAAATTGATGTGATAACCATGTAAACAAAGATAACTTTTACCTTATGATTTTGCTAAGAAACTATTGTTTACTACTAATTGACAATCCCTGAGGTTAAATAAGTTTTCTCATTAACCTATTATAGCTCTTTTTCTTTTATTGGAGCTTTTTGTTGAAGTAAAAGGAGCATATATGTTTATATGTGCAGCAGCAATATATATTTTTCTTAGTATCACTTAGAATATCCAGGAATTAATTTTTACTAATCAAAGGCCTTGAACACATGGATTTATATAAAAGAAGAATCAAATAAACTTTTTGATTGATCATTTTGGAACCTAGGGCATCTTAAGATTACTTTTTTTTAATGTTATAAATAATTGTCAATTGATTTTAAATTGTTGTGTCCATTTGCTGTTTTTGTTTATAATTTTCATTTGAGACTAATAGATGAAATTATGATTGAGAGTTTAAAAAAATTGATTATGCTAGTATTTTTTATTGTATTCTTTTTTTGTTATATATATATATATGTGTGTGTGTGTATGTGGGCATGTGTAATTATATGCAATGAATATTTATATGCTTTGCTATTCTGATTGCTTGTATAACAGTTTTTAATATATTTAATTGTTTCAAATTACTGTATATTTTTGATTACTTAACAGTTTTTTGAATTGGAGTTTTAAAATTTCGTTTTATATATAAAAGATAAAATCATTCAGTTTCCTTAAAGAATGTTAATATTTTAAATACTCTTTTTTATTTTGGCAAAATATTAGAATCCTATTAATTGTTTACTAGAAATTTCGTAAAAGAATTATTGTTGTAATATATTTGCTGCACAAATCTTATATTTTTGGATTTTTCTTTTTTTTTAAATAGAGATGTAATGGAGTTGATGACCCGATTGGATGCTCAGACTAAAGACGAAAGAAAACAATTATCAAAAAAGCATAAAGATAAAGATGAGCTTTCAAGGTAAATTTTTCAATGGTATTTTTTAAAAACATTTAATTATTAATCTTTTAACCTGTGTTTCTAGCCTTCCTATTAGTTTCTTTTATCAGTCATTTGTATAAACCCTTTTTTTCTTTCTCCTTTTTTTATACTTATTTTTTTACTTTTGAAGTCTTAAATCATATTATGTGCCATAATTATTGTTTTATTTATTTATTCTGTATTCCAATTTTTCATTGTTGCTTGTCAAGTATTTAATTTTACTAATTTTTTTTATATCTAATTATTTAAATCTCAATTTATTCTTTATGCCTAATCTATATTTCTTTCATCATTAATGATTAACACTTTTTTTAAAAAATGAATTCTTATTCAAGATGACTAATATTTATTATTATTTAATTTTTTGTTTATAATTGAGATATAATCATGTATATGCAATAAATTTAATGTTTTCTGTCAATGTTATTTTTAAATGCATTTAATTATCATTTATTCAATGATTGTTTTTTATTTGTTTTTGGATTAAAAGAATTTAAAAATTAGTGATTTGAAGATTTTTGAAAAAGAGATGATTTTGTCATTATTTGGGGAACTTTGGTATTAAAGCTGCAACATGGAGCATGTGTTAGACCTACTGCACCTGTTTACATTTATATCAATTCACTGAGAACTTTGTAATTTTGTGATCTGACCAAAATAACATGTACATGGATCTTGTACATAGTATTTTGTCAAGAATTACAAAGCTATTGGGAGGTTGATATGAATGTGAACAAGTGCAGTAGGTCTAATATATGCTCTGTGTTGCAGGACTAAAAATAAGTAAAAGTAAAAAAATAATAAAACATAATAAATAGATAAATCATGTTCAATAACAAATGTATTCAAATATGTACGACTTTTTACATTAACAAGTTTCAAAAAAAAATGCAACTTTCATAAATATGTATGACTTTCAACATTAACAAGTTTCAAAAAAAAAATTGTGACTTTCAACACTAACAAGTTTCAAAAAAAAACATGTGACTTTCATAAATATATATGACTTTCAAAATTAGCGAGTCGATTTTCACAAATATGTATGACTTTCAACATTAAGTTTAAAAAAAAATGTGACTTTCAGCACTAACAACTTTTAAGAATGACATTTAAAATAAAAAAATGAAATGTGATTTGTGATATTACAATAATGACACCATTAATCAAAAAAATAGTTAGTTTAAATATACATCAAACAAACAGTAAATGAGTAATTTGGACATATAACAGGAATTTATGCATTAAAACCAAAATTTTCACATATACTATTATCAACAGAAAATGGAGACCTACAGTAAAAATTTTGCCTCCGAAAATGTACCACATAATTGCAAAGTATACTGGGATTTTCAAAGAAGTGCTAATAAACATCTTTTTTTTAATAAAGAAATTAAATCAAAAGTACAAAAAATAAATAAATAAAATACATATTAATTATTAGACTTTTATTACATTTTTATTTATCCTGGCTCTTATCAGAAAGAAATCTAAACAATAACTGAAAATGTCGAAGTATTACAAAAAAAAAGATCGCGTTGATAAAAAATAAAGTTTTCATGTATATTTGCAGGAATTATTTTCTTTCAATTTAATGTCATCATGACATTACACATTTATTGTGGGTGTGAAAAAGCCTCTTATCTACCCTACATTGCAGCTTTAATACTAACGTACAAATGATATGCTGAAAATGAGAGATAAAATTAATATTTAACTAAATAATTTTTGCTTATTAAAAAATTTTGCATGATGCTTATGTTATAATTAGATATTTCTTTTAGTAAGTTTAAAATGTATTTTTATAGACTTTTTACAGATAAATTTTACATATATGAGGTGTGACAATTTCGTAAATTCATTTTCGAAAAAGTGCTATATACTTTCATTACTGAATATCTCTACTGTCACCTTTAATGTATTACCCTTGGGAAACTTTGCATTTATGTTAGTACCTAATTCACTCTTTAAAGGTTGTATTAATCTATAATATAATATATGTATACCTACAGGTTTATATATATATATATATATATATATATATATATATATATATATATATATATATATATATATATATAATTTGTAATGTAGCGAGAAATTGCTAAGAATATTTATTATTGAATTGCATTTAATCTCAACCTAATAGAGATGTGTCATTACTGGGGAATTATTATCATTAAATAAGTCTGGAATGGTTAAGTTTGCAGATAAGGTGTCCAACAGTATAGAAGACTGGACATACCAGAAAATATCTACTAACCTAAAGGAATATTGTATGACTGGATAATAGTTATCAAATATTTTATAACTATGATATGAATAAATGAAACTATTATAAGAAGAGTTTTATAAGTGAAGTCAACTATAAATATTGTTTCATATGCATATTAGCCTGGAGGAGAATATTCTAAATGTTAAATGTGATTTACAGACAAAGTTATTGATGTGTAAATGTGTATACATGATAGAAGGATTTTAAATTTGGAAGAACTCACTAGTGATAAAGTTAAAATTATTCATAATGCTTCTATATAAAATTTTGGAGAATTGGTTTGAAAATAAAATAATTCTACAATAAGTTATCAGACATGGATTGAAGAAGAAACTTTTAAATGTGATAATTATTTGAATAATAATTAATGCTTATTATTAACTTTTCATGGAAGTTGCTTCAATAAGGATAAATGGAATTAACTTTCATTATATTAAGTACTTTTTTGCCCTGCATTGATGAACAATATTGCAAGTGACTTTTTTTTTTAATATTGTTGCATTTATGCTGCAAGGAGTTATGAGTATGGGGAGAGAGAAGAAAAAATATCTTTAGTTAACTGAATGTTGTCATAATAATAAGCTTTCCCTAAAGGTCAACTTCAAGAAAATGGTAAAAAAGACTTTCTATTATTTTATTTAGTTCTTTAGTTAAGAAATATATTTAATAATTATATGTGTTATAAGTATTTAAGATGTAGTTAAGATCTTTAATATGTGAATATTATTTTTATATTTGGTATATAAAAAAGGAAAAATTATTTTTTGTAATGGTAATAAATCTATAACTTTCATTGGAATTAAAGCAATATGAGAGGATCATCACTATTAATCATAGAGATATGATTAAGGTAAAATTTTATTAATGTTTTTAAAGTTCAATATTGGTATTTATTTATGAAAGTTGATAAAATAGATAAACTGAATATTAGATTTATTCTGTTTATGATTTGTTTTAGAAGAATGAATATATTAAACAATCCAAAACAAAGCAAAACTCTCCATATAGTAGTGCCATCTTGTGCTAACAAGAGCAATCAATGGATGCCAGAAGGCTTGTGCATAAAATCCCTATCTAGTGCCTACTCATCCAATATCCCCAGACTAGTTTCTGGCTTGTGGCCTTCATCAGTGAGGAGCCTTGGATCTGAGAGCACTGCACCTAGATAGTGATCATGTGATGTTTAGTGGTTTAAGAATGAATATACATGTTGTATGCTGGATTTATTTAGATACCATGTGAAAGTATAATTTTATTATAAATGAACTATCTAAATCATTTGTTTGTGCTATATTTAATCTTCAAGATATTTTTGTGAATGCTATATATTGAAGTTTAGAAATTATTTTTGAAGAGATATTTTAGAATTCCTTTGAGATGTTGTTAGGAAATATATAGAGTGCATGTGATAGACAATTAATTAGCAGAGATCTGTATATTTTAATGATTTATGGTCAGTAGCATTTTTTTCCATAAATCAATAAGTATTCAGAGAGAAGCCATGATAGGAATTTAAGGTAGACACAAGAATATGTGGAAGCTCTACATTCATGTTTTCATTATTTTTTCCTAGTCATGTAGTTTTTAAATCCCTCACTTTTAATTATTACTATCAATGATTCCTGTAATTGGTATTGTTAAAAATGTTTGAAGAATAATAGCTAGACTATTAAATGCTGCTTAGAATTTTTGAAAGCCAAGGAGAGCAAAATATATAACAAATGTCATATAAAGTTTTATGAAATGATTTCCTATTCCAAAAGTATTTTAAGAGATCAAGAAAGTTATCAAGTGCATACTAAAGTTATATAAAAGATATGAATGAATGTGGAACTCCAATGTGATCAACATCATGAAATGTAAAGTGAATAAATACCATATATTTATTTTTATTTTTTATATTATTAAAATAATTATATGTTTATTTTGATAGACAAAATAAACATAAGAACACCTAAGAGTTATAGAGTTATTGTAAAATTTATGTTATGATAAAAGGTTGGAGTAAAGAATATTGAAAAATATATGATTTTTTTTGTTTATAGTATATAATAAAAACTATTTAGATAATGAATATGAATATTTCATAGAAATATTTAGAGAAATATTTAATTATCAGAGAACATTTATTTATGCATCTGCAATTATTTTTAAATAGGTTATTGTACAAATAGTGCTAAAACACGTTAATATTTATAACTTTAGACAAAGATAATATGATTATTATAAAAGTGTATTTTTGATTCTGTGAAAGTGTTCGAAATGTTTAAATGTGTAATTTAAATAAAATGCTAGAATATCTCAATAAATGTAAATTTTAAATAATAGATATTATTACTTCAAGGTAAAAAATATTTGAATTGGAAATTTTTTTTTTTTTTATGTAAATATTTTTTTGGATTATAATTCTTTTGAATTGTGAATGATTTAAATTCTGTAAACATGATATCTGTAAATTTTTAAAATTTTTATAGTTGTTATAATAAATTGTTAATGTTTGTTTTTAATTAATCTAATGTCTTGAGAGTTTCTTTTCTTGTTGTATCCATGTCATTATGAATCATCCTAACCACACATATGTATTATAAGAATTAATTATATCTTGGTACTATTGCACATGATTTATAGAATATAAAGTATTATAATTATATTATGATTATTGAAGATATTATTTATTAAACCTTAAGAAGTGTATAATGTGATTTTTTTATTATCTGATGTGATAATTATAACAAAGTTTGATATTTATTAATATGCTGCATAGAGTATATAATTATAATTGTAATGCATAATAAAATGAAAATATCTTAAATTAATTTAAAATAATAAACATTATTTGTAGTGGTTTATAATTTAAATTTTGTTTTAGCTAATTAGTAAATTAGTTAAATAAGTTTTTGAAGTACAAATTATTGAGTATTTTATTTTATTGATTATTATTGGTATGATATAGCTAGGTATATGTAAAATCCCTCACTGTATGTAGCTATATAATGTGTTAATTATCAGAATAATAGTAAGAACCTGAGATTAAGATTAGAGTTATGTTATGAATTTTATTTTTAAGTAATGATGTATTATTTTTTATTCAATAAATAAATGTTGAATAGTCTAATAATTTTAATTTTATTTTCATAATGTTAATTATAGTTTTTTTGTGTGATATGTGAGTCATGGGGATATTACTGATAATGTAGAAAAGTAGGTAGTGGTGACATTCCTATGCCATAAATGGTATATCTCTTGTGGGTATATTCTTAATGTTACACTTAACTGTGTACCTTACTAGATGCTGATAGTTCTGAGTCTCACGATTTTTAATATTTAATCAAACCTTTTGGAATAAGATTGAGCTAGTCTTCAAATTAATGCAATTGTAAATGAGTTAGTATTTAAGTGATAGAGTATTAACTTAGTAATAGTAGTTTACTAGAATTATCATTGTTATTTATATTCACAGGAGCTAGCAAGTTGACTTGGCTAAGATCTGATTAACTGAAGAATTATATGATTGAGACTCTTGTTACTAAGGGTATAATATAAAGAGTGCAATGGTTAAAATATTCATAGATTATATGCAATATAAAATGCTGTAATTTTAAAATAATTAATAGTGTGACTATAAAATGAAAATAATGTATTTATAAATTTCTTGATTAATTTGGAGATTTTCCTCTCTCCCTGACCATCTTTATAAATCAAAATTTAATATTTAATTATATAAAAATTATATTGATAGTAAAATAATATCTATTATATTTATTTGTTTATATCTAGATGTCAAAAATTACCCCATTATTTTGATCTAATTTTATTTTTTTATTATTATTATTAATTAGGATGAAAAGAGAAGTGCAACAAAGATTAATTGACCAGGCTGTATCAGAAAGAAAAAAGGTAAAATAAATATAAAAATTAAAATAGTTCTCTTGTAATTTTTTAATTTTTGTTTTTTTAGAAACACAAAAATTATTATTTAACATAAATTGAATTTTTTATATCGTCATATAGAAAATGTATATTTAATTATTTACATTTTGATTTGGAAATGTCAAACTTTTTTTTACATTCATAACTTTGACATAAACCACTTCAGATAAATGCAGTCATGATAATGGCGTTTTTAAAAATTAAACTAGAGATTACCTTTAGCCCAGATGTAAACTTAAACTTCAGTTAAAGATTAATAGGTATGTTTTTTAATTACACTTGTGACCTTACTAAATTATAAAGACTAAGAGTCATTTGTCATTTTCAGATGTCTTTGTTCGTATGGTTCAAGAATGTGCAAGTAAATTGACATTTAATTATACACTGTCTTCTACAAAATAAAAATTATATTTGTATAAAAAAAAATCCAAGCATACATATGTAAATAAGCTTTATGAAGTAACCAGTGAATAAAATAAAAAACGCTACCAGTTTTTTTATCTTAACGCATTTTTGATGAACATTTTGTAAAAATTGTCTTTTTTATTATTATTAGATTATCAAATTTCTCCAATTATGTTTCTGCTTTTTATTCAGGTTTTCATTGTTTGGTAAATGTTGGTGATATTTTTGGTAAACTAAATTCAGTAAAGTAAAAGAAATAAATATCCAATTTTTTTTTTAAAAAATGCATTTCCATGTCTTTTCGTTTAATCTTAAAATTATATAGGCACACATGCCATAGATTAATGCTTTCCAAATAATGTTATGAAAAAATTTAATTATTCAGCTTCTGGGGAAAATAAATACAATGCAGACTTAAAAACAAATAATACAATAAAAAGTAATTAAACAAAGATTTACATTTGAAAATTTTCTTATAACCTTTTAGCAAAATCTATTCAGTTAGTATCAATGATTGTTAATCTTATTTTTTTATGAATTATTGTTGTTCCTAAGAGCATAACTATGAACCATCTTTTGATTGTTAATAATAATTTATTTATACAAAAGTTTAAATGACTTTGGTAATTATCGATTGAATTTTAAGCTGTTTTTCATGAGAAATAATAAAAATGTTAACTGGATAAACAGATTTTATATTTTTGAATGTATGTTTTGTATTTGTGTTTCCTTAGTATATTAGTGTACAATATATACGCAAATATGCTATTTTGATTTATCAGGAAGTTATCCTTGTGAAGAAAATCAATAAGATATATACATTGAAAAGAATTCTCTATTATGATTTTTATGATGATCATGATTGATACCAACATATCAACAATATATTACTTTCTTTAAAATGTCAGTAAATATTTTTGGACAGCATATATAGCTGTAATATATAGATCAACATTTATTTCAGGATTGTAAGTGTGAAAATTTTATCACTTTTACCATGAAAAAACTGCAAAATATTAAATAATATTCTAAACTGAAGAATGCTGCTAAATAAATCATTGAAAAGAAATGGTCAGATTTAACAAAGTTAAATAAACATGGACTCATGTATATTTTAATTAATTGAATAGACCTTTTAAATTACCTTATAGAGAAATGAATTCCAAAGACACTAATTAATTGTATAGATCTAAAATCTTACAGATATGGAAATAAAACCTTATAGATATGGAAATAAATTCCTAAGAGAAATTTCATTATATGAGAACAAAGCAGAAGTAAAAATACTGCAGAAAAAATTAAGGAAACGAGAGAAGAGAGAAGTTATAAATTGATAGGAAAAAAGGACTGGGCACTCTTTCTATGATTTCTGCTACTGTCACTGTTCCATGTGTTGTAAAGCTGCAGATCATCATTGGAGGACTTCATTCTCAAAGTCTTGGCTCCTGTAAGTCACTAAGCCTATTAGTACTTTTAACAAACTGTCTCTGACTTATTATTATTTGAACATCTAAAGAAGCCCTTAAAGGGTTGTGTTATAAAGACAAAGTGAATAATAGCTTACCTAAACTGTATGAACATTATTTACTATTCAGTAATTAACCTGTGAATTGGGATTGCTCAAATGCAGACTTTATATTTATGTTAAAGATCCATATAGTAATTCTTTTTTTTAATTATTAATAAATTGTTATTGCTAAGTATATATGTGCTGTTATCTGTTGAGTTTATTGTATATTTGTTTGCTGGTTACGCAGTCATAGTTGTGGACACAGCAAATTATTGGCACAGTCGCATCAAACCTGTGAATAGTGAATAAGTTAAAAAGCCAAATTATTGGCATTCACTATTATTTGAACCTAGGGAAATAGGAAAGAGTTTAAGCCATTAGTAAGCTTCTCGCATTAAGGTTTTGAACTTAGGGAGAACAGTATAGAATTATAGTCATTAAAGTTAGTAGGAACTTAGGGAGAACAGTACAGAATTATAGTCATTAAAGTGAGTAGTAAGACTAATTATTCAGCAATCAGTCATGAGTGCTTTTAGGCAGAATAGTATACCTGAATTCAAGGTTAGCAATGCCTCTGAATGGCCATTGTGTATTACCCAGTTACAAAACTTCTTTACATTGAATGGCATTGAACATAACAAAAGGAAAAGTAATGGAACTCATGTGTTTTGTGGGTATTAAAGTAATAGAAGTCATAGATAGATTATTTGGCTTCCATATTACAGAGGAAATAAAGTATGAGAATCTTATTGACAAATTAAGTGATCATTTCAATCTTCATCTGTCACAGCATGCAGCTTGCATAACCTTGCAAAGAAGGCAACAGCTAAAGGGTGAGAAAATTAAAAGAGTATGATGCAGCTCTTAAGGAATTGACCAAAGGTTGTGGGTATGGTGAGTTCATGGACAAAATACTCATGGACCAGTGACTATGGGGAATGGCTCAGACAACAATTTCTCAGTGAACCTGAGATTACATATGAGATGGTCATTAAGAAGGGCATAGTGTACAAGTTAATGATTGAACAGGCTCAGGTTTTTAGCACTAAAAGGGATGAAAGCCCTAGAATGAGTGGGTTTTACAATGGAACAGGAAAAGTCTGTGCTGCTGAAAGCTGTAAAAAGTAAGAATGTTAGAGTAACATGTGTTTATTGTGGTAAAAGAGGCCACATATCAAAAGAATGTAGATGATCTAAAAATCATTCTTTAAATGCATAAAAAAGAGACACTTAAGCATATATTTACAAACAGGAAGATAACAGGAAAGGCAAAAATAAAGATTACCAAAAAAAGAGGCACTTAGCATAACAGGAAGGTAATTGAAAAAGCAAAAATAAAGATTACCATATGATTCAAAACATGGGCACCCAAGGTCTAAATTAGTTTATGATGAAGCTGAGACTTTGCGGCAAAGAACTGTTGATGGAAATTGATAGTGGGTCAGGTATTTTTCTGATGTCACTCACTGATTGGCTGTCATTGTCATTGGCCAATGCTAAAAGTAAAATAGAGAAAACAAATATTAGGGCACGTGATGTAAACAGAAACACCCTTAAATTAATAGGCCATGTGATAGCACCCATTAACCACTGAAATAAAAAAGTGAATCTAACCCTGTACATAGTCAAAGCAAAGATCAGTCCCATGGTTTGGAGGGAGTGTTCCACAAACTAGCAGTCCAAATTAAAAATTATTAAAAAATCCCTCTTGTTCGAGAAACTGCATATAAAAAGCCAGATTTGTTTAATAAAGAGTTATGGGGGAAATGTGCGACCAGTCATGAATAAACCTTGGAAAATTCCATTCACCCAAAAAACTGGAGAAATAGAAAATAGTGCCAGTGAAAGGCATAAAAGAGTGATCCATGTATTAAGCCACTATCACTGGCAATAAGAAGACAGCTGCAGGAAAAAATTTGAATCATTTCAAAAAGAGATTAGAGTTTATAAAAAAAACTAGAAACTTATAAATTAAAAGTAAAATCCTTACAAAAGTAAGAAATTATTAGTAAAATGCACATAACTGACTAAAAAAGAAAAAAAAATATTTATAATATGTGACAGATTCGAGATGTAATCTGGAAGAAATGGATTAAAGGAGTAAGCATAAAAATGTTATCATAAACAATAACAATCATCCAAGTACAGGATGAGACAACGTACAGAAGACATGTAAATAATGTCCATCAGTAATTCGAAGAAGATTGGCAAATTGCAGTACCCATGCCAAAAGATGAAAAGAAATACAAAACACAGCCCACTGAACTAACACCACGTGGAATACAGATTGAGGATGAAGAGAAAAAACCAGAAAGCTGAACCCAGAAGAAAGGAACAGGAACTAGAATCAACATTGAATCTGACCAGATAACAACTAGATCATCCAGATGTCAAATATGAAGACTGGCCAGATTCAATGACTGTACATAAACCTAAACAATTTTCTGGAGTAAGGGGATGAGTACAAAATATTAAATAATATTTTAAACTTAAGAATGCTGCTAAATAAATCATTGAAAAAAAAAGTTAAACATTGACTCATTTATATATTAATTAATTGAAGAGACCTTATAAATTGTCTTATATGGAAATGAATTTCTAAGACACTAATTAATTGTATAGATTTAAAATCTTTCAGATATGGAAATAAATTCCTAAGATTAATTAATTGTATAGACCTAAAACTGTAGGAAATAAATTCCTAAGAGAAATTTCATTGTATGAGAACAAAGCAGAAGTAAAAATACTCCAGAAAAAGTTAAAGAAACAAAAGAAGAGAGAGGATTATAAATTGATAGGAAAAAAGATTGAGCACTCTTTCTGTGATTGCTGCTATTGTCAGTGTTCCATGAGTTGTAGAGCAGCAGATCATCATCAGAGGACGTCATTTCCAGAATCTTGACTCCTGTAGGTCACTAAGCTGACTAGTACTTTAAACAGACTGTTTCAGTCTTATTATTATTTTGAATGCCTCAAGAGGCTCTTAGAGGGTTGTGTTATAATGATGATAGATGGTAGTGAAGATAAAGTGAATAATAGCTTATCTAAAGTGTGAAATAGGCTTGCTCAAATGCAGACTTTACATTTATGTTAAAGATCTGTATAGTACTTTTTTTTCTTAATTGTTAATAAATTGTTATTGCTAAAATATATATGTGCAGTTATCTGTTGAGTATATTTGTTTGCTGGTGACTCCATCACAGTTGAGGACACAGCAAAAACCTAGAAAAACATTTAATGTATTTTACTTATTTAAATATTTATGCCACTATAAATATACAAATATTTATTGTTATATGATAAGATTATCTGTTATTTTGATTTCTAATTGTGACTGCACTTTGAATTTGTCTTCAAAATAATTTGTTCTGCTATTTGTTCATATGGGTTTTTATTAGATTGTTTGGGATTCTTTAGTCACTATTCACTATTATCATTTTCAGTCATTATCAGTCAACTTGCAGAGTGAATGAATCTTCAAATTTAGCCCAGTTTCTCTAATCTCTAGATTTTCTTGTCCACATAATATCAACAAATTCCTTATTTCATCCATCCATCTCTTATGTGGTCTCTTTTCTAGTCTTTTACAATCTCTTGGGGTTTACTTTAGAATATGTGTCAATTTATTAGCATCTCTTTTAACAATGTGCCCAGCCCATCTGTGTTTCAGTTTCTTAATTCTTTCAATGATGTCAGTAATACTTATGTGTTCTCTCACACATGTATTTAATTTTTAATTTCTATATGTTACTCCAACATATTCTTTTCTATATTTGATTAAGTGGTCTGAAGTCTTTGAATTTCTTTTTTGTTAAATGTCAAAGTTTCAGATCCATAAATAAAAACTGATAAAACAAATTTCATAAGCATAAGTACGAACTGGTAAAACACATCTATTAAATACTTTCTGTTTCAAACACATAGCCATCTTATCTTTTATTATTAAGTTATTTATATCAAAAACCCTCCATCTACATTTAATTATATGATTAACATTTCCATCTCTGTTAATATAATAATCTGACTAAGGTATTTGTACTTGTTAATTTCTTCTAATTCATGATTATCAATCTTTATCTTATTTGAGAAAGTCCATTGAACATTACTTTAGGTCTTTAGCAATTATCTTTAGTCTTAGTTTGTTACTTTCATCTGAAAATTTTTGTAACATTTCCTGAAACTCAGAAACATTATTTCGAAAACAAACTCATAATTTTCAAAATGTGAATGACTTAAATAATCTCCATTTATTTTTATTATCTTAGTTTCCCATTTTAATCCACAAAATACTTTTTATAAAACTGCCATAAAAGATTTTGGAGAAGTAGAATTACCTTGTCATATAACTTCTCTGTGTTAAACTTCTAAGTATCACTATGTAATCTAATCATTACAGTTACATTTTCACAGATATTCTCAAGTGTATGACAGTATCACTGCTCTATATCTAATGCTTTAATCATTGTAGAAATGTTTATATGATTAAATGTCTTTTATAATCTACAAATCCATATCATAATGATAATTCATATTTATTGATCCTTTCCATCCATTGTGTTAAAACCCCATTTACATTCAGCTTCTTCTTTTGGTTGATTAAAATCCAAAGTTTGCTGTTATCAAGTTGTAATTATCTATTAAAGGGATCCCCCAAATAGATTCAGTACAGCAATCTAGGGTGCATAATAGTACATATCGGTAAATGTTGAGCCAAGATCACCATTAGAATAGCACAGCATAAGTTCTTATACAAGCACACTAAAGAAAGCCTTAAATATGTGTATGTTTTCTTGAATCATGAAAAACAACACAGGCACAGCATCAGTCTGCAAATCATCAACCTAGTGTGTTTAGAATATTATGAAAGAAAGAGGAAAAGTAAAGATGGTATGGTTTATAGCTAATCATAAGGATACTACAAACAAAAGAAGGAATAGCATTCAATTATCACACAGGTGGAATATGTAATCAAATATATTATATAATTAGAATAATAAATAAATATTATCAAAGTAGTAGCACAATGAAATAAGATAGTTATAATTATTATGCTTGGCACTGAAAAGTGCATTTAGCCAAACAAATATTAGATGAAAGAATAATCCATTTCACCAATCATATCTATATTTATGAAATATCCAGATACATCTGTGTATAATTTATTGAATATATATAAACTGTTTATATCAGGTCACACTTGTCATCAACTGGATAACAAATATTATAAAATAATCGTAGAAATGCTGTAAACACTGATGTTTTTAAACAGCAACTTTACAATTATTTTATAATATCTGTTACCCAATTGATGACCTGTGTGACCTAGTTGAAACATTAGTTAATATCATTTAAATAATTAAGAAGCTGAAATAAATTGGACTGGCTATGTCACTTGCATAAAAAAATATATGTTAGATCATTAGTAGTCATTGAATTGTTGAACTTTGTTAGAGTGATATGGGTTAGAGAAACAGAATAAAACTTGGTGAGATTATCATCCTATTGAGAACTGGTAATTGTGGAATGTTGATATTTTAAAAAACGTTTTTTTTTCCTTAATACATTGAAAATGACTATTTAAAATAACTAAAGTATATATTTTATGATAAAATTTTAACATGAAAGATACCAGGCATGTTATGTGAGATTTTTTTTTTTTAATTAGTTATTAAAAGTTTTAATAGAAGATAATGTAATATTTGTCAGTAATATAAAAATTGTTGGTTTTATTTATGTGTTATTAATTTCAGATTAATGAATTGTTAGAGAGGAGGAGAGCTGAACTGGATTCCGGTCATGCATCAGTTAGAAAGGCATTTGAGGAAGAGAAGGCACAGGTAGAACTTAAACTTATTGTAAAATAGATAGTTTATTATTATTCCAAAATTGCAATGACTAAGAAAATATTTCATTGCAGTTTGGTGAAGTCAATTGCAGAATAAGCAAACAAATAATTAATGAAATAAAATTTTACCACTGATTTATTTAACTCATAATTTAATATATAATTTTTTTAACTGCACTGACATGTACAAATTTATATATGAAAATAAAGTTACTGTTAACACTAACTGAAATAATCATACACATATATAAACCATTATACAATTACAAATAACCAGTAACGCCCTCTGTTTAATAGTCTGTATCTCAATAATAACGAACTCCAAAATGATACCACTTTGAAGTTGTACGCTAAAGGATGTTAAATATTGAAATACAAACTAACTCAAACACAGAGCATGAAATTTTAAATAAGCAAACGATCTTAAATTTTGCTAATAAACTAACAAGTTTACTATTATTGAGATATAGACTATTAAACAGAGGTCTTATAATGGTTTATATATTTGTATGATTATTTCAGTTAGTGTTAACAGTAACTTTATTTTCATTTATAGTTTGGGAGAATTATTTAAAGATTAAAATCTAATGTTTAGTTTGTCTTTAAAACAGTTTGTAAACTTGTTAGTTTATTAGCAAAATTTAAGATCGTTTGTTTATTTAAAATTTCATGCTCTGTGTTTGAGTTAGTTTGTATTTCAATATTTAACATCCTTTAGCTACAACTTCAAAGTGGTATCATTTTGGAGGTCGCTATTTTTGAGATATAGACTATTAAACAGAGAGCGTTACTGGATATTTGTAATTGTATAATGGTTTATAAATTTATATATATATTATAATGTACATTTAATATAACAAAAAGAATTATTGTCGTCTATTATACAATAAATATAATTTTCTAAACATTACTAACAAATTTAAAATTTTTACTTACAATTTCAAAATGCCTAAATTCACCCAAAGGTTCACTAAATAATAATGAAGACTAAGTGACCTTTATAAAGTATCTTATACTTACTTTTTGCTTTATCACTTCAGAAGGCAGTTTATCTTCCATTATTTTATTCTTCCTTTTCTAGATAAAGGATACTAGTTGTGCTGTTTAATTTTCAAGAGCAACGACAACAAATACAGTCCTTTCCATAATTCAGTTTGTCATTTAAATAAGTTTCATATGTTTTTTGGGATCTTTTTTTCTCATTGTAAATTATGAAAAAAATATTATTCAATTAGTTTTGAAACTATTCAATCTAATTAATTCTTTAATTAATTTTTATTTACTATAAACTAATTATATCTTCTATTAGTTTTTATTTATTAGATAACATTGCCTTGATGCATATCAATCTTTGACTCCTCTACTCCAGAGTAATTATAATCTTAGATAGACCTTTAAATATTTTGGAACCTTCTGTTTTCTTTTAATTTTTGGTAAATATCTTTTACATTCATTGTCAGAGCTCATGATTTTGTCTGCTCCCACATTCATTTGCTGATATTGGGTATTGTTTTGACATTCACTTCATTTTTTTTTTCTCTCACTTCATTCATTTTGCTCTCAGTTATAGAGTTGTCTGTAATATTAATATTTTGAAGTGTCTCTTCAGTCATTATCCATCTTGTGTGGATCAAGATCATATTATTGCTTTAATCACCTTTTTCACAGTACATCTCTGGTTCATATTTCCTTGGCTGTTGAAATTTATTTTGTTCAGGAACTTTCTCTTCAGAATCTTTATTTGAAAGTACCATTGCTAGCTTATTTCTAAGATTCCTACCAAATGATAATACTGCAAGGTTTTTTTTCAGTTACTTCTGTTAAAACTGAATGTTGATGTAATAATGTAGTAAACACAATTCTTTGAACATAAGTTTGGCTTTATTTAAAGTCTTTTTTAATATGTCTATTACCAAACCATTAGCCTGGATGGTAGAGCAGCATAAATACTTGTTTAATTTCCACTTCTTTTGAATATTAAATGAATTCAATGGAGGTAAATGCAGAGCCATTGTAAAACCCAAAAGTAATTTAAAAACCTAGATAACAGAAAGATTTTTCTTAATTTCTTTAGATTATTTTGCTATTCAATATTCAATCTATCAAAAAATAAGCATTTACATAAATTATCATTTTATCAATTATAACTTTTAAATATATATATATATTTAATATTAATATTAACTCTATAGATCTATTTCTTTTTATTTCCTAGAACAGTATAAATTAATTTATATTCAGTATGCATGCATATTTATATGGTAATTTATAAATTTATTAATCAATCTATCAGAATATTTTATTAAGCTTGACCATGCAGCTTTGTAATACAACTAATTCAAGCTATGGTCAAATTTATTCTGTTACAAGATATATTACACTATTGTTTTCATAATTTTTTTATGTCAGAAAATTGCAGTATAACAAAAAATTATTAATTATAATTAAAACTTATTAGAAAAATATATTATTGTAAAATAGAACAAAAGTTAATATAATATCAAAATTTGTTATTGATATAAATGTGATAAAATAAAAATAATTTATTCATTGAATATTTAACTTAAAAAAACTTAAAGCTATCAAGCGTTGGTGGTCAGCAGCTTTACAAGCAGTTGTCCCAGGTTAGCATGTTCGCTTCCCAGCCGATGCTATGACACATGGAAAAAAAAAAAACTTAAAGCTGCTAACTAGCAAACTAAGTTTCCAGGTTCAATTTCAGACTAAGGAAAGAAATTTACAAAAGGAGTTTATTTTTACTAAGCAATTTTTTTGTGTAAAGAAAAAAAAATTTTAATTTTTGAAATGCCCATAGCTATATTATTCCAGCCACACTCCTTTAAATAAAGAAAGCTCAAATTTTAGCATTACTCTGAAAAGGAAATCTTCAATGTTATGTGTGATGATCTAATATATATCAAAATTCAAGCTAATCTAAATGAAAAGCATGAATCTAAGAAAGCAAAGATCTTACATTGCAAATAAACAAAAATGTTTAATTTTGAATATACTTAAAAAACCTATACAATAATCATTTTTACTCTTCAAATTCAAATATAGGAAAGAGAAACAATGACTATTGTATAGTCTTTCTAAGTATATTTAAAATTAAACATATTTGTTTATTTGCAATGTAAGATTTTTGCTTTCTTAGATTCAAACTTCTTATTAAATTAGTTTGAATTTTAATATATATTCGATCATTGTACATAACATTGAAGCAGTTTCTTTTTCAGTACAGTGCTAAAATTTGAGCTTTCTTTATTCAAAGGGGAGTGTAGCTAGAATAATATAGCTATAGAGTGTTTCAAATATTTTATATTGAGTTCAGCTAGTGTTATGCATTGTTTCTCTTTCTTAAAATAAATATTGTATGTATGTAAACTTAAAGTTTTAGATGAGCAGAAAAGGTAAATAATCTGAATTGGCTATAAGAACATGACTGAATATTATTTTATTGGGGAAGTAATTTCATTTTATTCGCAAGAGCTTAAACTGAGAAGTAAAAAAAAAAGAAAATTAACGTCAGTGAATTATGAAAATATTTGACAATTAAATAATTATAATGTTAACTTTTATTTTATTATATTCAAGTAGGTACAATTGTGGTAATTATGATATATGTAAATTATAATGATAGTTCAAAACCAGGTAAACTTATTTAAATATGGTAAGTAGCTGCTTACTAATTTCTTTCCAATCGTAACATAAACAAATACATTATATTTCACTAAAAATTGTAGTACTGCTTATAAAGAAACATTTTAGGAGCAGATATTCACATTGTTTTTTTATTCTAAAATCATCTTTTTCAACCTTAGGATATTCACATTGTTTTTTTATTCTAAAATCATCTTTTTCAAGCTTATGCAATCAATGGATATCATATGGTAGCACTATAAATCATATCCTGAAACTATTTCTGGCTAATGACCATCAATAGGGAACTTAAACTACATGTATTTACATATTTAATAACCATTTTTAACTTCTTTATGCTATTTAGCTAATAATTTCAAAATCAAAAATATCCTAAAGTTTGAATCCAAGTGTTAATATTTACTAATAGATTTTTATTATGTACGTACAATTTCATTAACATACCTGAGTGTCTTTTAACACTATTGGTCTCATAATGTAATGAATGACAGGGAAAAAAATATGACTTTCATATTGGTTTTTATTTTTTGTAACTGGAATGAAAATCTAAAAACATTGTTTTGCTAAGTATTATAATTGTCTTTAGTTAGTCTTTTCAATTTTGTTTTTCATTTTATCTATAGTTATAAATATAAATATTTGTTATTTTTTATTGTAATAACATTTACACACATATATATACATTTTCAGGCTCGAATTAGGTATAAAGACAGTTTTGATAAAAAATGTGCCAATGTGGTGGATGAGATTAAAAAAGATGCCATTTTTGGCAGTTCTCTTAGCGTGCAAGGTGAAGAAACAAAATTATAACTGACTGGTAAGTTAATAATTTTTATTAGTCATTACATCTTTTTCATATGTCTTTTTTATCTTATGCTTATGATTACACTCATTCATATGGTGTTAAAAGTGGATAGAAACCAGTTCTAACTTGCATGAGAATGATAAAGTAAAAATTGCATTACAGAAATATTATTCATTGACTGGTAAGTTAATTCAATTTTTATGCTGCAAATCTAACGATGTTTATTATTTTTAATGCAAAAATTTTGCAATTTATTTGAATTAATTTTATTTGTATTATAAGTTTGTTGAAACTATTTTGTATGACAGATTTTGTGTTTAGTGTGTAATTTTTTGTCTTATTACTACATTTTAGTTTGTAATAATCTAAAAATTTTAATTTTTAACAATAAATGACTATATTTAGTTATTTTTTTGTTGTGACTATTCATCAGCTATTATTATTAGATGGTATTAGCAGTAAACATTTTTTTTTTGCAAAATTGTAGTAATACATTATGCTTTCTATATATACTTTACATTCTTATAACTTTAAAATGGAAAGCAATCATTCTGTGAATTGGCTATAGTTTTTATTTATTTATTGGTATTTTTGACAATTATAGTTAATGTCATTGTTCTGTTTTATTACAATACTTTTATATGCATAAACACTCTAAATTTGTTTAGAAAAAAGTTTGTTCAAAAAATTTACATAATTTAATATAGATATCATTATTGTTATACATTGAATTTTATGCTTGATAACTTATAATGACAATCCTGTTATACTAAATGTTGATTATCATATTTTTTAGTTTTGTTTATTCATTGAACTAAAAAATTTTGAATCAAAGAATATTTGAAATGTTCTTTTTTTTTCCCCTCTGGATTTGTGTTAAATTTAAATTGCTGATTATCTAAGGAAATTATTTCAGATTGGTTTACAAAAGAATTAAGAGGATTTAGAAAAAATCATATATTAATCCAAACAAAGAAAGAAATTCATACTACAAATGTCATTTGATAAGTCAGGATAATGTTATAAAGTATTATTTGTGTGTCCTGATATTTATACTTAATTTATAAATTCAAAAAAAAATTTTTCAATTTTTTTCTTCGTATTTTTAAATAATATGTTGGAATTGTTTTAAGACTTTTATATATGAGACATTGTAATATTATAAGACTGATTTCTGTTTGCAAAAAATATAATTATTTTGATTGTCATTTATAAGCAAAGAGTGTCTTTATAATTATAGTAAAGAAATGTTATATCAATTGACAATCATTATAAATAATTTAAACATCCTATCCAAAATATTGACATTATATACTCAAGTGATAAAGATAAGTATGTATACACTAAATTACATATAATAATAGAATATTTATAGAAGTAATGGTGTACATAATGTTTTGATATATAATGTTTTAATTTGGTAATTTTATATGTATTATAATTATTTTAATTGGAAAATTTAATATCTAATCCATTTAGTAATTATATGTGTCAAGATTTAACATGTTTTTTCAATGTGTTTTTTTTTTGTTTGCAATATGTAGTCTATTCTTATAAATACACTGTTGTTGTTTTTTAATTTAAAAATTGATTATTTTTGATTAAATTAAATTAATTAATTTTGATATTTTGAATGGTTTAATGGACCTGCTTATATATATATATAAAAATAACATTCAGTTGCTTTATAATTTTCTTCTTGTTTTTTTTCTTATGTATTGATTTCTATATTTGCATGTCATACCATTTCCAGCTTTCTTAAACACTTCAACAATACTATTTTTTGATATAAAAGAAAATAGTTTTGTTGAAGTATTTAAGAAAGGTGGAAATAGTATAATATGATGCCGTTGTTTATTTTGGAAAGCAACTCTAATGTAAATATGGAGATACCAACAGAGTATTTAGTTTTAATTTAGTTTGAGAATAGGAAAGAATCCAACAAGAATAATAGCTGCTATATGATAAGTTTCTGGTGAAAAGCCTTGCAAATTGATAATTTTATATAGGCACTATATGCATGATGTCTTAGGAAATTAATACAAAGTCATAAATAACTTGTTTCTTTAACAATTATTAATATTGTAATATTAACAATTAAATATTATTTTTAAGAAATATTTTTTTATTCTTGATACTTTATGATCTTTTGATAACTGTGATTTTATGTTTTCCAATGATTGATTTTTCAAGATATTTTTATGAACATGTGTGTGTGAATATTGTGGGTTATTTTATTAAGCAGAAATTTCATGGTGTCAACAGACTGTCACCTTATACCATCACGTTGAATCTATGGCATTTTAATCTAATCACAGACATGGGAGTTTTTCTGTAAAATGGGGTTTAATGCTAATTAGACAAACCATGATGAGACACTGATAATCACAGTCAATTATCTAAAGATTGGAGCAATGGTAAAAGAAATAGTTCAGTAATAAAGCAGAAATGCCAAAATAAAATTTAATAATATTATTAATTGATATTAGGTGAAAAATAATAATGCTGGCAGATAGGAATTCTGGGGAAGTAGGAAGCAACTGAATTAATAATATAACAATAGTGATGTAGTTTTAGAATAAAATATTTATTCTGAATAGTCAAAATTAAATTTGCTTTAAAATTGATAATTTTACTGAACGATTTGTTCAAATATTTTATAAACTACACAATATGGAAGAAAACCCAAAAAGTTACAAAACAAAATGGAACAACAAAAAAAAAAGATTAATCCTTGAATTTCTTTTAAAGAATTGTCAATGAAGCATAAGGAAAAATAAAGAAAATTGTAAAAGAAACAATAAATAAGTAAAATGGAAAGTAATTAAAAGAGTAGTATGTTTAAAGGAATAAAATGCAGATAACCTAATAGAATCATTTTAAACTAGTGTAGAAACTCAAAAAATTTTAAATTTATGGAAAAGTTACAGAAAATATCAACTTAGATACAAAAATGACATTTTATCTAGTATAATCTAAGAGTCTTCTAATGGATTATTGATTAAGATAGTATAATTATTGATTAACAATAGTATCATTAATACATTCAAAATGAAAAATAAACTGTCTTAAATTGGAGAAACAACTTTTAAAATTATTATATATAATGAATTAGTCCCAAGATTTTTGGGAACAGTTTCTTGAATTATCCTAAATAGTGATAAAATGAAAATTAATATATATAAATAACATGATTAAAAAAAGGTATATATGTGATTAGGTTGATAATTTAATACCTAATTGCTCAAGTGCAAGAATCACTATATATAAGAAGAAATAGATAGGAGATATAATACACATGCTTTAATTTCAGGATAAACAAAAATATTTATTATTAGATAAGGGGGAGAAAAAAATGAACAGAAATCAAACATCTTTCCCATTTTAACTATCTATTTACTGCATTTATGAATGTAAGAATATTCCAGAATATTTATTACAAATCTTGTAGATAAAACTTGATCGTGAAATATTTGGTGATAGAAAATTATAAATCTAATGAGGATAAAACACAAGTAGAAGGCAATATAAATTTTAGGGATAAAATTATGAACAAAGGATATATATTTGTTGTTAATGAAATCATGAAACACTGATATCAGACCTTAGTCTGTGAAGACATTTTTATATCCAACTCATAGATACAATGAATGAAACATTGACAGATTGGAATAAGAAATATATGCTATTAATTATCTGACTTTATACCTCAAGCATTTTGAAAAAGAATATTATTGGTTAAATTTTGCTTCTTCATACTTAGAATTTGTTGATGATAAAAACATCTTCTTATAATCAAATTACAGATTCAAAAAAGAGAGAAGAAGAAAATAGTGAAACAACTAAACATAATAACAAATATCCTTCTTTTTCAAGGCTGCAATAATGTGACAATAATGAATAAGCATATAACTAATTTGATTGTGCATTAAATAGATTGGTATATATGAGATGGTGTGTATAAAGAATTGAGATTTTTTTATGTAATGTTATGGGTTTTTAATTTTGTTTTAATTAAAAAACAAATTATGCTAATCCATAAAAATAAGAATCAGTGGCAACCATAATTATGTTTTTTCATTAAATTTCTTTTGTTTTTTTGTAAATAGGATATATATTTTTAAGTCCAAAAATTAATTATCTTCTCTTGTATTAAATTTTAATGGAATATATTTATATAAAAGAAAAAGATGTTTTTGGAAAAAACAATAGCACTAAAAATAGATATTAAAAGCAATATTGGTTGAGTTTAGATTTTAGTTTAGTTTGAGAAGAAATGTATTAAAATAAGTTCAGTAACATGTTTATGGTATTGAGTACTGCAGATGACAATCTTGCCATATTTGTCATAGACACATTATATGGGAAAGTGGCTTTTAAATAATATAATTCTAGGACACCTACTTTTGGGTCAGTTGTGAAAACTGACTTGATTGCTAATGATTGCCACATTAAGAATAGGTATCTCACTAGATCTTAAATGTGGAAACGTGAAATTTTTGTAGAAGTATTTTTTAAAGAAAAAACAATTCACTTGTTTTTCTTTTAAACTCTAAATTATTTTACAATTGAGAACAAAAAATCTCATTAAACTATGTATAAATAGACATAATTGTTAAATAAATTTAAGAAGACAAAGCAGAAGAGTTATATTTATATTCCCAGATTAGAGTTATAAAATTTGTACCAACACATAAAGTTATAGTTTGTTAGTTTACTTTAAGTATTTTTTTTGCCTTTTTAAACAATATATCTGTTTTAGAAACTATAGGGGGTATATAAGTATTATTTTGTCAACATTTTTTTTTTATTATGATTTTATCAAATAATTTTATGCAAACAATTTTGTACTATGACAATAAACATTATACCCAAAAATCATTGTAGTTACCAATCCATCAAAAAAAAAATCAAATAGTTTTTTATTGCTAGGGAGTTCTTAAGAAGTTTGAGTGTTGGAAGTAATAGAACTGAAAATGATCAGAAGATCCCAATCAGAATTTAATACTCTGCCAATGCTCCAAAGCATGCCATTTACCAATACATTTAATTTTATTTGTTATTAAACAAATTTAAATAATATTATATAAAGTCAGGCTTGTTTTATTATGACAAGATCAATTCTATTTTTGAATAAATATTTTGGCATTTGTTACTGCTTCTAATTTAAAATATATATAATTTTCCTTTCTTTTCTTACAAATAATTTAAAATAAATATTTCTGTACTAATTAATATAATTCTGTCAATCAATTAAATACTATTTTGTTTCAATCAGTATTTATTTTATTTTCAGTACTCCAGTCTTGATTACTCTGTTTATCACCTTAGTTTGATGTTTCCTACTGAGTTATGAACATGTGTGCATGAATATAATTTACATGTTTTATTAAACAGATAAATATAACCATAAACCAAAAGAGGATAAACATTGATGTTTGTAAAATCTCTGGTTTCTAATCTTCTCACACACATGAAGATTTTTCATTATAATATGTGTATATCTTATTGATATATTTAAAATGCCCCATAGTTATATTATTCCATCCATGATCTTCCTTTAAATAAAGAAAGCTCAAATTTTAACACTACACTGAAAAGGAAATGATCTACTATATATTAAAATTCAAACTAATTTAAGTGTGAATCTAAGAAAGCAAAAATCTTACATTGCAAATAAAAAAAATATGTTTAATTTTAAATATACTTAGAAAGACTGTACAATAGTTATTTTTACTTGCCAAACTCAAATATAAGAAAGAGAAACTTTGCATAGTGCTAGCTGAGCTCAATAAAGAATATTTGAAATGCCCCATAGCTATGTTATCCCAACCACACTCCTTTAAATAAAACTCAATTTTTAACACTACACTGAAAAGGAAATTCTCTTCAATGTTATGTGCAATGAACTAATATATATTAAAATTCAAACTAATTTAAATGAGAAGTGTGAATCTAAAGAAGCAAAAACCTTACATTGCAAATAAACAAGTATGTTTAATTTTAAATATACTTTACTCCTAAACTCATTTAACTTAACTTGAATTTTAATATATATTAGATCATTGCACATAACATTGAAGAGGATTTCTTTTTCAGTATAATGCTAAAATTTGAACTTTATTTATTTAAAAGTGTGTGTGTAGAATAATATAGCTATGGGGCACATCAAATATTTTATATTCAGTTCAGCTAATATTAGGCATTGTTTCTCTTTTTTATTGATATAATGTACTAATTAAAGTTTAATGGTGTTAAAAAGGGGGGGGGGGGAATAAAAAATGTAATATATGAAACATTATTCAAAGTTTTTAATTAAATCAAAGAAAAAAATGGAAAAACATCAGTATTATGGAATATGAATAAATAATTTGAGATATAAAATGTTATAAAAATCATTTTAAAAAATAAAAAAACACTGAAATACACATTAAATGTACTAAAAGGGAAAGCAAAAAGATATTATTTTTTAAAAACAGGAAATAGAAGTCAAAATTAATGAAACTGAATAAGATAATGAAAAAAGTTCTGTAAATCTTGAAGGTAATTTTCTAAGGAAATAAAATAAGAATGGCTTGAGTTAAAATGTATCTACAAATACTTGGACAGAATTTGAAGTAAAAACACATCAGGTTACAAATAAATTAAGTATTGTGTGCATACAGTATTTATTAGTATACTAAATGGTTGTGGAATATGAATGATAACCAAACATTTAGTGATAAGAATTTTGGCATTAAAAGAAAATATATGATGAAGGAAATTACTGAGAATTGGATGGGTACAAAAGTTCCCAATAAAAGATATAGCCAAAATCTAAACTTCCCAATTTTTGGAATTGTGCAAAACACAAAGGAGGGAGGAATGCCTAGAATGATTTGGAGCTAATTTACATTTGCTCAAATTTAGATAAAACTAAAGACAGTTGTTAAAGCACCTATAGATTGTAAATTTATAATTTCTAATGATTATGCTCAAACATATTTTATTACATAAATATGAAACCTAAAAATGTCTATAATGAATTAGAATGGAGATCAAAAATAAGGCATACAGAAAAAATCAACTTTAATGATATAAGAGACATTATTCTTTGTTACAGTTCTAAGTATTGGAATTTATTAAACTTTATAATAATATAGAGTATATGAGCACAGACTTTCACATGACCCACCATATCACTAATACACTTGAACACATACATGTTGAAAAAATAAATAATCGCCAATATATGTATTTCATGCTAAACCAGCCATTATCTCTACACATAAACTTTATAATATAAAAACAACACTTTTAAATGCTTTACCTTTGAAACTGTAATATAAGTAAAAAATATAAACAACATATTAAGAGTGAAACTTTATTAGTGCAGACAATTATGAAGTACTGAGCATGCTTTTGACTGGATTCAGTCATAGACATAACAATGTTTATGACTGAATCCAGTTGAAAACATGCTCAACCCTTCATAATCGTCTACACTAATAAAGCTTTGCTCTTAATATATTGTTTGTATCTTTTACTTATAAACTTTATAATATAGATCTAAATATGAAAAGCTAGATTAAACTGCATTAAGAGAAGGTAAAGCAATGGAAATTATCCAGAAGATAATCAAATGATTCACACTTTTAGTTGAAGTATTCTGATTTTTTAAATTTCTGAAGCTGTTTTCAGACAAGTGATTATAGATAATTAAATGTAGAATAAATATAGATCGAAAATATAAAAAAGAAAAACCAGAGAAGAAATATATATAAATAAATGCATGGATAAGTAATGAAGTAAATGAAAAAATAAAATTGACTATTGGATGTGAAAAAATCTTTTAGAATGCAAATATGATGCTAAATTTTTACATTATAATGCAAAATATTATTTAAAAATATATTTATTTTGAATGCATCATAATTGTTGTTGAGTTGTTTTGTTTTTGTTTTTTTAATCAAAGAATGAATAAGAGTTGTGATTGCACTAAAAAAGCATATGTATAATTTTCTTCATCATTACAATAAATCACAGATGAAAATCATGTTTGAAAAAGCATTTGCTTGTTCATTAAGTATTATGAATTTAAAATGATAATATTTAATGAATATGTATGGGATTCATATTTATTATGAGAGAGAGAATTAATCAATCCAATTACTTATTGATTAAAATTGTAATTAGAATGGTGAATAACTCAGCAGTTTTTTTTTTAAAAAAATTGAACTCTTTTTGATTAGAAATCATGTCAATAAAAATTACATGAAAAATTACTATCAAAATATGAATTAATAAACAATAGATTATTCATGTTAAATTTAGTTAATTATTGTTAAAAATATTTGCTTTTTTTAATTCATTTAAGTAAATTGCTAATCAAGCATAATTAATTTTAAAAGACATTTTTCATATATATTTATATGTAGATAATATTATATATAATAAAATAGAACTAGAATTAATATTGATAAATATTAAATTAAAGCTAATTGACAGCTTTTTCATCATCTCCAATAATATATACAATCTATTGAGAATGGTGGACATGTACACAAGCTTGCTATAGTGAAATAAATGTACGATATTTAATATTTAGATTTATATATGTGAGTTTTTAGCATTTTTGATTAAATGCTAGTTTATAAAAATATACAGATAGGATTAAAATTATTATTAACTCTAAATAAAATTATATACTACTATTATTTTTTTTTAATACTGTTTTTATTCATTTCTATCAGATTTTTTTTTTTGATCGATATTCTAGAAAAAAAAATTGTTTTCATCTTTAGTTTGGAAATGTTTTTTAAAACATTTCTATTTCAGAATTTGGTCTCCTTATAACACATCATATAATATTTGATTGTGTCTTTCATTATTTTTTTTTTGATATTTCATTCATACTTCTTTTTTTTTTAATTTACTACAACTTTTATTTATTTTTTATATAGAATTTATTTTTATGAAAATATATATTTATAATTATATGTTGGACAATTTTTGTTATTTAGAATTATTAAATGTCATTAGAAAATTTTTGGAATACATTCAATTGTTAGCAATAGTACATCAAGTTAGTATATAACACAATATTTTGAGTAGTATTATACTTTTTTCTGATGTTGCTGATGCATGAGAATCAAACCTGAGATCTTTAGATTCATGAATATAAAATTTAAAGTGATGCTGTAATTAACTGTTCTGTCAAAGGCAATGATCAATAGAAGTTTTATATACTTTTCTATGAGAATCTTCCTGATTTTTTCCTTTTTTCTTAAGAGCATCTTTAATAAGTGGTTTCTAAACAATATGAATTATCATATTAGGTTGACTTATGGAGTTAATTGCCATTATTATGTAATCAGCTTCTTCAAAAATTCTTATTTTTACTTTTTTTCTCTTTTTCCAATATTCTTGTCTTTTTTCCAGTTGAACATATTTTCATTGGGATATGCATGATCTGCTAGTTTTGCTGCATTTGAGTTTCTCTTTAATCATTATTTTGTGTTCTTCTTCAGGTAAAAATAGTCTAGACTATACTCCATATAATAAAGCCCACAAAGTAATCAAAATATATTCAATGTTAAATAAAAATTCAATTGCATAGTATGAAAAAATGGGGAAAAACATTTTTTTTATTCATTATTAGAAAACTATTTTTTATCATAGCATTTTTTTTTTAAAAAAAAAAGCATTTAAAAAACTGTTTATTGTTTCTGTATGAATAATATGGAAATTTTTCCTACTTTATTTTCTCCTCACAGTGTTTTTTTTTTAAAAAAAAATGTAAATGTTAGAAATTCCCACTAAAATAATCTTCTCTTCACCTAGGAAACACAATAAATTTATTGGGTACGTATCAAACTGGAGATTCATCATTTTTATAATAATATCTATCTTCATCAAATTTCTAGATTTATAATGTTTCTTGATAAAATACATTCTAAACATAATATTGCTATTTTTGTTTCAAACCCCTCTCCCCCCGTAAAATAAACAATTTTCATTGAAGATAGTTCAATATGATACCACAATTACTATTTAGATAGATTATTTTTTGCAATATTTATAAACCTTTCATACAATCTGACATTATCCTATTATTCTGTATTTATAGATTCTATATTTCATAGTAGTCCTTGAGGAAATGCAAATAAAAAAACAGGCAGGTTATTTATCTTTTACTTTATGATGCCAAGCAAAAAGAAAAACATTCTGTACAAAGTAGATATGTAACAGGAACAACTTCTAATTTATATTTTTTTTTAAAAAATTACCATTACATACTGATCTACTGATATTGGATCATTTCTTCCATAACTGATATAAATCAATTCTCATTTTTGAAATTTACATTTCCTATAGTTAAAGTTGTCCTGTTTTGAAATGAAATTTACTGAAAGGCAAACTGGATTTAATATACTGGAAATCTTGAACAGAATATTGATTGAATTTCTTCAATTCTTTCTTGCTATGAAACAGTGATAACAGTTTCCAGATTCCATCCTTCATAGGAATCAAAAACAATTCATTCCAAGTTGGAACAAAACCAACAGTACTCTTTATAATTAATTTTTGTCTACCAAATTAAAAATTGCTGACAAACTTTGTAAAATCACTAAATGATGCCAGAAAAGAAAATTAGAAACCATGGAAAAACAAAACTTTACAGGATCTAATCAAAGGGCCTAATTAATTTTACTAAGTCTGATGATTATAAAAGCATTATCACTTCTAATGAACTTATCAATCTTATATATTAAGCTCATAAAACAGGTATTGAGAAAAAGAAAAAAAGGTATTATTATAATGGAATTGTAAACTTCTCTTTCACAATGTTCCTTTGCTTTCAAGCTGACCAAACAAGAAACATTGCCTTAAAATTGAAAGGCCATAGGAGCAGATGGTATATTTCCAGAGTTTTTTTTTTTGTTTTTTTTTTAAAATTAGATCCTAAAGCCAAAGCATAATTGTCAAAATTATTCAATAACATTAATTCATATAGAATCTATTGTGAAAATTTAACATAAAACCAAAACTATAGCAAACTTAAAAGCAAATATACCCAATAATAATTTAAAAACATATCTTTATTATGTATTAAGTTATCTATATATAAAGCAGGCTGGATTTAAGATAGAGAGAAATTGTCGTGAATAAGTTTCATCTTTAACACCTTGCACAGAAAAAGGCTTTCAAAATAAATTAAAAACAAGTTCTGCTTTTTTTGATCTAACATCAGCTTATGATTCTGTTTGGTAAAATAATCTAAAAATATTAAAAAAAATTTTAAATGCAAAAAAAGCTATTAATTTATTTGACAAAATGTTCTTCATTTGAAAAATTCAAATGACACTAAATGGTAATCATTATGAATATATAATTTTACAGAATTTTTACTACCAAGTTAATTTCTTTTAGTTCATTTAATATATTCATCAACGATTTTTTGCAATCAGAATGCAGAATATTTTTTATGCTATTTCCATTGTTTTGACTTCACAAAAGAAAGTCTTTCTTGAAATAGAAAAGTCTCTTAATAAGAATATGAACAAATTGATAATTTTTTTGAATACCTGAAATTTTATTAAATCTCTAAAACCTCACATAACCACCATTTAATATGCTTACACATTAAAACTATAGTAACTGTCTTCACACCATAGTGCATCCACTGATTACTATGGCTTGCCCAGGTGGCACTACTGTATGGAGAGAGTTGTTAGTGAAATCTTACTTTTAATTCAGTGGAGGCATTGTATTCAATTTTTTATCTAAACAAGAGGAAATCATTTTGTAATCTGAATATACCTCTTTTACAAAAATAAATTGAAACATAATCCTATACCATATTATCCAAACTTATTTTTTTCATTTATATAATATTAGATGTAAAATAATTTCTAGGACTATAAAGTAAGCTGACATGACTTAGTTTTGTAATTCAATTACTTTACAGAAAGTTTTTTTGCATTAATTTGTTTTATTTGTGAATATTATGCCCCTTGTTGGAAAACAAAGTTCCCACACAAAACATGGGTACTCAATTAAATATTACTAACACATTCAAGTTTATTTCTTTTCAATGGCTTTCTGTTTTAATACATCTTCCACTAGATGTCAGAAGAGAAGCCTCACAAAAAATATTTAAAAATTATTAAATAAATCAAACTTATAAATAACTCAAGACAATTTCATTCTGATTGTTCAATCAAGAGTCTATTCATTCAAAGAATCATGCCCTCAAAATTACATTTTTATAAGATTTTAAACATTTTTTTTAGATCCAACAATAAATCCAGTTGGATTTTATCTTTCTAATTGTAACTAGAATCTCATTAATAGATTCAGGACAGCTGATGGTCATTGTACTCATCTACTTCATAAATGGAATTTAAAACCATTGACTTATGTTGATGTGAATGCACACAAACTATGAATATAGTTTGTGACTGTTGAATCTATAACTACAGAGGCAGAATTAAAGGATTTAATAAAACCACTACTGTATGTATTTTCTGATTGGAATCTTTTCAGATTTCTTTATAATATTTTGTTAACAGTTAAACTATCTAAAATTATATAATACTATTATTTTCCCAAATGACTGTAAAATGATAGAAATTATACCTTACCAACTTTCATAATAATTAATTCAAAAATTAATATTTTTATGGAAGTCGATAAGTGATAATTTTTTTTTTTCAATTTTTAAGGCATAACAACCTTTAAATGCTCAAAACAGGAGTTGAAAATGATATAGTAAATATTTATATATGATTGATTCAAGAGAAATAAATAGGTTTTTAAAGAGAGAATTTTTTTTAACAGTATATGAGTAAAATAATTGAATCATGTTTTATAAGGAAGTATTAGTAGGGAGGCCTTTTTGAATTTGAAAAAAAAGGCGTATCCATTATTTAAAAGCATAAAAGGATAGCTTTTTTTGAACAGCAACCTAATGAATTATTGAATTGTTGCATCAAATAATATATTGAAATATGGGGGTAGTACTATTCTTTTTTTTACCTAAGTATTCTCTCTTTTTATATATAATTCTAATTTTTTTAATTTCATTTTAATATATTTCTGTCTCAATATTTATACAAATCTATACAGTTTAAACTTTTAAGACAAAAATGAGTAATGTCATCAAAAATATTAAATGTACATTGAAAATTATATTTATGAATTCATATACATTTAGATATGCAAACTTTCATTTATCTATTATAAATAATACATATTTATTATATATAATTTGATAAACTGATTTTAGTTTATAGCATGTAGAAGTGTGTTAACATTACTTATAATATTTAGTATATCACTCAGAAAGGCATAAAGACTGCTTGTAGCTTGCAAACTTTTATTTAAGGAAAGCATGCTTTAAAAATTGTGTTTACACATTTGTAAATTTTTTTAATTATAAAAGCCATGAATTGACTGTGTGTTTCTTTATTACTCTTTTGACCCTTTCACCTCCTACATTTCCTTCTGTAACCTGTGCTATTCTTTTTCTTTATCAGTTAAATGATAAAATGGAATAGCAAAGGTCTTTTCAGAATCAAAAGAAGAGTCATTGCTCTACCTGGCTAATCAACTGCCAGTTTAGAAGAGATTTTATGGGCAGAGGGAGGGGTGTTTTCTTGTTTTTCTTGATGATTAGGAGTATCTAGATATTCATTTACTTATCAGTACACGAATGACTGACTAACTTGATAGATTATAAACTGCCTAAAATTTTAGTTCGAAGTCTTTTAGATACTGAACAGATTTTTAGAAGTTTCAACCTCAGATCAAGCAGATAGATATGACTAACATTTTAATATCTTAGGATTCTTTATAATATATATTATAGGTGATTTATGTGAGCACATGCACGTACAAAGTGATTTATAGAAAAAGTATTCTCCAAATCTGATAAATCAATAAAAAATAAATAAACACGAGAGGGGAAAACCTGTGAAAAATAAATTGCTTTAAAATATCACAATCATAACCATACAAATTTCTTCTAAAAGAAATTCATAATGTTTTCACAATGCTTCAACTAAAACTATGATTCAAATATCTTCTGTACATGATGTTCTGCATTATTAGGCACATCATGAAAAGACTTTAATTTATTAATGTCAGTAGAAATTTAATGAATGCAGTGAGTGGTGGCATTCTTAAAATATTCTCTAATATGGAATTTTAAATTTTTAAAAAATTACTCAGATCACTCTCAGAAAAGTAGACTGCTAAAAAAATATTATCTTGGAAATAACATCATAAAATAAATAAGTTTAACCACTGATGAAAGCCGAAAACTAGAAACTAGTCTGGGGGTATTAAGTGAGTAGGCACAAGATAGGGATTTTATGCACAAACCTCCATCCATTGATTACTCTGGATTGCACTAATGGCACTACTATATGGAGAGTTTTGCCTATGTGTAAATAAATTTGTTGAACACATGAGGATTTTATGTAGCTTAAATTTTTCAATTTTGAACTGAATTAACAAATATAATTTTTACTCAATGATAAAATATTTTATGTTAATTCATTATCAGTTTTTATTTGTATAAGAAAAAGTTAGGTAAATACTTTTCTGCAAAATGGATTAACTATATTTTTGAATTTTATAAGATTGATAGTGCAGCAATTTTTAAATGACTTTTTGACAGTAAACTTAAGTATCCATGTAATACATGTGTTCTACAGTATGTAAACAATTTTTAATACTTTAATATTGCAATCAAAAGCTTAAGTTTTTCCTGTGCAATTTCACTTATCTTTCAAACTCTGCAGCATTTACCAACTTAAACTATAGTTTATTATAAAGAAAAATGTTATATTTGCAAAATATTTGCATAATAAAATTTTAAAAAGCATAATTTTTAAGGTTATTTTTTTCCATTAGATTTTGCAGTAGATTTATGGTATTTGAATAACTTGATTTATAATCTTTTAACTAATGATAACATAAACTCTCATTTAAATATAATTGAATGGCTTGTTGTTGAGTACTGAAAATGGCATAAGTAATAGTGATCCATAGATATTTAGGTTTTGAGTCTACTATTTTCTTCTGCTCTAAACCACACAGTGCCATTTTTATTTAGCATAATATTCTTTTTTTTTTTAACTTTTTGAACTGTTTCATCATTCACTGTCCTTGAACATTGAAATTTTTTTTTTTAAAATTGCCTTTTTTTTTTACTTCTTTTTCTATTTATAATTTTAATATATATTGTAGTAAAGAATAAAATAATAATAATGGTTCATCAAAATTTTGCATTAGAAAGGGCGTGTATACAGTCCTTTTTATTTATATTTTTTTAATATAAAATTGAGATGGTATATATACAATTTTTTTAATTGTGTTTGTTTTTCTGTTTATATAGTCAATACTTTTTTAATATAAAGTAAAGAAATCTCAATACTTGGAACAATCCTTTTTCCATTCCCTAATGCAATAAACTACAGACACAAATTGAAAAAATAGTAATTGTTTGTTTACTTTTAAAAAATTATATAAAAAAAATTATTTTCAAATAATATACTACAATATATGTAGATATTTTGTGCTAAAATTATTATTTATATTTAAAATTTTTAAATTTAAATATTTAGTAAACATTTCCATTAGTTTTTGATGTTTTTTTAAGTCGTTATTCCAAATAAATAAAAATAAACTCTTTCACCTTATTTTCTTTATTAAAAGTGGTCAAAATGCTTTTAAAATAATTATAAAATACACCAAATCTTTTAAAAACTTGTTTTTTATTTTTTTGCCACCAAAAATGAAATATATATATTTTTTTTTTTTTCATATGTCATAGCATCGGCCGGGACGCGAACCCACAACCGTCTGCAACCAACTACTTGCTTGCATGGCGACTGCGATACCTCTCGGCTAACAACGCAAGACAAAATGAAATATATATTAAAATAGATTTCCAACGTTTCGGCTATTTCTTTATTTTTTCTAGTCTTTTTCAAGGAACTAAAAATATATAAGAAAAAGAAGAAAAAAAAATTATAAATTTTTTTTATAAACAAATAAAAACAAAAATCCTGCTACATATACATACTATCTTGGAAAATATATTCTTTACCAATTGTCCTCACCCATCCCAATTATTATCTAATTGCATAAGTAATGTGAATTACTTTTTTTATATAAGTGTATATTTAGTATATATTTCTGTTGCTTTGTATATATAAAATTAATTTCAAATAATTGTTAGATCAAATAAAATTTTATAAAAATAAGTATTTTTTAAATAATAATGGTTTTGTTGACAAAGTTCTTTTTTAAAAAAAAAAATCTTCGTAGATGAAAAATCTTTCTTACCAGTATTTTTTTAACATTATAGTATTATAAATACTACTGTATATTTATCTCTAAGATTTGTATTTAGAGATGCTATTTATAATTTGTTTTGAAATGTACCTCCCTCCCTTCTTGTTTTAGTGGATCTATGTAATATTAATATCAATAAATACTTCTTTTTGCTATGGCTTTTAAATGTGAAATAATATTTAAATGAACCATGTATATATTGTATCATTGGAGTATGTATCATCAATTTTAGTCAAAGTATGCACTATAAAAAAAAAAATTTCATCTAACAAGATCCCCAATTAGTGAAATGTCTAATAAATGTCTCTCCAATTTCCACATTATTTCATCTCCACCCCATTAGTAAGAATATATTTCTATAATCATAAAGATAAAAGTAGAAAATAATAATGATCTAATATAAATGATATCTTCTTAAATGAAAATGTACTATCTGTTTAATAATGTTACTACAAGAATTCAAATTTTAGGAGAAATATTTTTTTTTAATAAAAGTTAAAACAACATTTAAAATGTCAAAGTAAAAGCCATAATTTAAATTTGTCACATAAAAGATTTATTTATACACACACTTCATAAAATAATTAATAAACAGATTTATACATCTATATGTATAAATGTGATTATGTAAATATGTGTAACTATAAATCAATATTGAAATGAATTTTATTATAATGAAGATTACTTAGTAAATTTTATAACAACAATACTATAAGCAAATCAAACATAATGATAGTGAGCTTTGGATATCACTTAAAAACAAAGAAAATAACAAGTAGGTAGTTGAAGGAAAAGATTTTCTCTTTCGATTCTTTTATAAAAAAATATAAATTTTTAGATATAAACATTATCCATCTCAAAGAAGAATTTAACAATGGTAAAATCTTTGTGTTATAAGGAATTGTAAAAGATAAATCTATTCAAAAGTATTAATACAAGAAAAACCTTGAAAATGCATAACTAAGAAGGAAATTTTATGTCTGCTTCGAACACTGAGTTCTTAAATTCAGATCATAGCTTAGCTACATCTGGAACGCATTAGCATGGTACTCTAAAAGAATTTATTCATCTCTCCAAATATGCATGCTTGAAGGTAAATAGCATTTTATATATGTATACAATTTTGTTAAAATCAAATGTCAAACCCCATATATGAAATGATGATAAGTTGCCTTGGAAACAAAACAACATCAAAGATAGTTCCAAAACATTCATCACTATGCCCTGAAAATATGCTTGAGGAAATTATACATATATTCCCAGAATTTTAAGGAATTTCCTCATGCCTGAGGATTATGTTATTTCATAGTGAAATATATCTTGCGTTATCTTTTAGGAATATACATATAATAACAGAGTTAAATAAACCTTCTCAAAGAAACATTAAGTAAGATTGATGGTTCATACATTTCTATATCTATTGCTAAAGACTGAAGTTATAAAATATTAGATCATAGAAAACTAACTAATAAGGATTAAATAAATAAATAAAAACTACTAACAACAAAATCACCTAGATGTATTAAGGATAAATTGTGAACAGTTATTGTCTCTCATGAATCCAGCATAAATTAATATGCACTGGATCTCTTAAAATGTTTATGTATAAGTAGACATTACGTGTTTTATTACTTTTTTGCTTTCAGCTTTTTTCAAGTGCTTTTATTTATATAATTAATGGTTAAGATTGTAATGCTACAGGGGAATACAGGGTCATATCTCAGGTAATTGTCACCAGTATGTGAATATCAACTCCCCAGAATTGGTTAGCCAATTGTAACTCTAAAGAAAATTGGGCTTTAAACCACGAGGTATCAGAGGAATTACATTTTTATCCTCAAAGTTAAAAAAAAATGTATAAAGACCAAACTAAATAAAGGGTAGTACATGGACTTTGAAGAATATCTTCTTTGTGCCAACCCAGGAACCATCATCATTATCATCTGGATGCCCATATACTAAATATAACACTCATATCCCATACAGCTGTTATGCACAAATCCAGCTCAGGAAGCAAGAACTCTATAATTTATTACTGTGAGCATGAGGGAAATAAATAAATTAGCTTATTATAAATAATCTTCATCAATTCATGGGCTTCTCCTATTTATAACTAACTAGTTTTATTGGGATCATCAAAAAACTAAATGTTAGGGTGCTTTTCTTATAGATAAAGATGCTGTTGGATGGTGCCATTTTCATGCTAAAACTATAAAATATGACCATTCCCGGGCCGTTGATTATAATAATTTTGCTGTGCTTTTTTGTAATGCGAAAATAAAAACAAAACAAAAATCGTCTTTTATAAATATTATTTTTTATTAACGTATACAATTTAAATGATAATAATAAATGTAAAATAAAATTACAATTTGATTCGTGTTTTTTCTATCGTATATTTTTTTAATTGTGTTACGGCTTTTGTTTATCAATTTTCTATTGTATATTTTTTTACTTGTGTTACGACTATTTTTTTTGTTGTTGTTTAATTAAAAAATAATAATCGTAATAAAAAGTAAAATTTTTTAGTCTATTTTTTATTTTTTTAGTCTTCATTTTACATTTCTTTTTTTTTTTTTACAGACAAAGAGATATTACGGCTATTTTTTACTTCAAATAGAATGACAATAAAAAGTAAAAGTTGTTACGGTTAGATTTAGGGTTAGTTTTAGAGGTTAGGTTTAGGGTTAGTTTTAGGATTAGTTTTAGGGTTAGTTTTAGAGTTAGGGTTAGTGTTCTGTTGTTTGTGATGCTAAAATAAAATTCAAAATCGTAACCGTACTCTGACTAAATAAAGAAACTCAAACTTTTTTAAACAACAACAAACACATATAAATGACTTCTTTACTTATTAAACATGTTTATAATATTTGCTTTTTATGAAATTTACAAAAAATCGTGTATATTTGTACTTTTCCTACTGGATATTTTTTTGGTGCCACTCTTTTTTACTTCAAAAATATGCACATGGTAGAATCTGTCTCATGGAATGTTACGAACAGTACGTTACTTGACGTGTTACCTAATTGCAACTCACTAAAAACATAGATATTTAACATTTTCCCAATTAAAACTTCAATATAGTAAATTGTAAAAAGTCTTAGAATTATTACTTTAAAAAATCTGAACATTTCAGTACTTTAAAATAAAATAAAAATCCAATGAAAACAACATTTCCATACAATTCAAATACAAACTCTCATCAAGCCGTAACTATTTTATAAACTGTGCAAATTTGGAAAATGTAATTGCTGCGATGCAACATACATGCTGTACTGGGATGCGACATAGCGGCCTGCATTCTGTAGCACAACAAAAAAGTTGTATTATAGATAAACATGGGTTCAAACATGTCAGCTGCGACAACAGCATTTTTATGTATTTTAGCATGAAAAACGCGCCATAGAGCGGCGTCTTTAGCTATAAGATGAGTACCAATCTTAGAATATAAGCTGTCATGATATAAGGTCACACACATACTGCACTTCATGAAACATGAATTGGATAGAATAAAGTAATTAAGACTAGAAATAATATTTAAAAAAAACAATTATTAATATCTAATTAACAAAAAAATGACATGATAGCAAATGATTTCAAACATCCATTTCATTTTTAAAAAAATAATAAATATACAGTTTGATAAAATTAGATTATTTTATTCATGAATTAACTTTCAATTCATTAGGTTTTAATTCATTGGATTATTTCTTTAAAAATAAGTAAGAGTTTGTTCTAGCAAATTGAGAGAAAGAAAAACTTATTACATTTATGAAACAAAACAAAACAGATTTTTTTATTAATAAAAATATAAAAAAACAGGCAAAACTTATGTGCAAGCATAAAAAATGGAGATCATGTGAATAAAAATATAGGTGTGCACATATAAAAACAAAAAAAATACTTATAAAAATCTTTCCAGTTGCAATTTCTATTTTTTCTAATGGGGTTTCTTCTTGAACACTTCTAAACATGAGCCTGATTAAATTTGTCCTTTCCTGGGTTTGTAGCAATTCCAGGTAAATGAAAATAGCAATTTTTATCCATTTGGTTTTCCTCTTGAATTTCCAGGTGAGACAGATGTAGGCAGAAACTTTTGTTGTTCTTGGTTGAAGGCAAGGCTGCAGACTGCTTAAAGGGAGTTTTACCTTCTCTAGATTTTCTTCCAGTGAAGGTATGTTACATGGAGAGTGATGCCTAGCTTTTAGCTGAACTTAGCACATGCTTTTCATTGTATAAACCATTTTAATGCTAAACTCATAGTATGCTAAAAGCTTAACTGCTATTTTATTCAGTAGCTTGGTATCATCTGGATTAAGCTTGGACTGCTCTCTCTTCAACAACTAAGTTAAAAATAATTTTTTCTACTATCTTTTTCAGCAGCAGAATTAAGATTTGACAGCTCTCTTCAACAGTTAGCAGATTTTTATATTTTTTTAGGATTAAGATTTGACTGTTCTCTTCATCAGTTAAGTTACCAATACCTCTCTCCAGATACTTGGGTATTTTTTTAAAACAATCTTGCTGACAAGCTAATTACAATTTGTCTCTTACATTATCATTTTTATGACAACCAATTAAATAAAATTTCATAACTACAATTATTCAGCTAATTATCTACTTAATCATAGATTAAAAAAAAGTTAAGAAAAAGAATTTAACAATATAAATTCTTGACATTCCTTTATAATTAAAAATTAAATCTTGCAAAAAAAAAAGATAATCTGCTAATTGCACTGATTTGATTTTTTTTTCATTAAATAGAGATAACGAAAGAAAAACAACACTGATAAATTAAAATGTACAAAATTATTAAAATCCTATTTTTGCTCTTCCCTATTCTTTCTATTTTTTTAAAAAAATATATATACTTAAATATATTTAATGTTTGAGAATTTTCACACGATCATATGGGGATTTTATAATGATTGAGTTAAATAATAATTTTTGAATAAAAATAGATCTAAGAAAAATTAAAGACTATTTTCCCCCATTAATAAAATATTTTTTTTTTTAATTCTCACACCTGAGGAATATGCTGCCAACTATCTAATTATTTATTTATTTTTTTCTAGTGCAGCTATGTAATCAACTGCTTGCAATATATATATACATGTTATCGTTAGGAATAAAAAAAAATTTATGCATATATAAATTGAAACAAAAACTTGATCATTTGTTGAATCATCATTAAATAATAATTTTATGTTCTACTTAATTTATTTAAATTTCATATCATTCCAAATCTGAATAAGTTATAAAATTATATAAACTTCATATTCTTACTAAATGAGAGTAATCACAGATTTTTCTTTAATTTTAAACTTGTCATTTGTCTAACATCATAAGTGGTTTATCCATTAAATAAACACCATATATTATATTTATTAACTTATATTTTACTAAGAGTATTTATGAATTATTAGAATCAATATAAATAAATTGCTCTTATTATTAATTTATAGACATGAATTTTATTTACTTTAGTCAAACAAGGTATAAGAATAAATATAAGTGAATAATTTGGATAATCTTATCTTTTATATTTATTTAGATCAAATAATAAATATGGTATTATTTTATGAAACCTTATTCCATATACATTAGAACTAGCATTCCTATGATTTTATGTATTTTCAATTTTGTAGTAGTATTGATCGTATGACTTGAGGAATCAAATTAGCATAAATTTTACCAAAGTAAATTCAACTCTGTTTCAAGAAAGTTTCTGTTCTTTGGACACCATATATATATACTTGTTACATTCATATCATTATAATATATATCTGATTATATAGCCACAAAAAAACTAAGTAAGTCTACTCATGTACATTATAATATTTTATGTGGTTTTAATGACTTTATCATTTATTATTATTTTTTGTGAAACAAAATATTTGATTTTTTCTCTTGTGCAAATATTTTATTTTAATATACTTTGCTTTTTTTTAGAAGAAAAAAGGAGAGAAAAGTATTCTATTTAATTTTGGATTATGTAATATTTGTAACAAAGAAGATGAATCATTTAAATGATTATATTGTTGTGTACTGAAACAAAAGTTGTTTTTTAAAATAATAATATGCATAGAAAGTTAACTATGCTTGCACATATATATATATATATTGTAATAGAGGAAGTACAGATGGACAACACATTGTTACCCTTTGTGTAATACGTAGTTTGAAAAAGGTTGAATTGGGTTTGAGCTTTGTCATGCTACAATTTATGGAATGCGAAGAAAAATAATAAGTGTGGATATGAAACATTGGTTTGATATTTATATAAGAAAAAATATCTATGATATAGCATTCAATCTCTAGTAATGGAATCACAATTCTAGTATTTATCTATATTTACTTATAATTTGAAATTTTATAAATAATATGTTTTCCTCTGATGATTTAAGTTTACATTGGTCATCCATTATTGAAACCAGAAGTAAATATGAAATACATGCAGGCTGGTTATATATATTCCAGATAGTCTTAATTTGAATATACAATAGTTTTTTATGATGATTTTTAAATATTGGGGATGATCAAGCTAGGAATTTATTTCTCTAAAAGTTCTACAAAAGGACTGTTATATATACAGGTTTTATTTCCTGATCATCATCACTTTTGGAAACATTACTCCAATAGTGGTTTCTTACATTTGTAGCTTTATTTATGAGTGGATATTAATTTATTGTAAACAAAGGCAAAAACTCCCCATACAGTAGTGCCACCGTGTGCCAAACAGAGTAATCAATGGATGCCAGAAGGCTTGTGCATAAAATCCCTATCTAGTGCCTACTCATCCAATATCCCCAGACTAGTTTCTGGCTTGTGGCCATCATCAGTGAGGATTACTCTGTTTGGCACAGGGTGGCACTACTGTATGGGGAGTTTTTGCCTTTGTTTACAACAAATTATGTGCTAGTATAGAGATGGTGATCATGTGATGTTTGATGGATATTAATTTGTTCATCGTAGAACTACTTCATAATGGAAAAACTACCAGTGATGGCAATTGTGACTACTCTTAATTAAAATTATCCTAACTTTTTCCTGCACATATTTTGGCAATGACTTATTTCTGAATGTGAACCCAAATTATGATCACGTAATTAATGAGTGTGAGAAATAAAATGAAATTAACTAAGAATTGTAACAGACAATGATTTTACTTTACATAACAATAACAATGTTTATTAAATGACAGGTATACTGTAATATGTTCAGCCTTTTCTAATATATTATACTGCCATATCTTTCAGATACAACAGTAATTATAAATTCCACACATCCTTAACTCACATGATTAAAATGCATTGAGATCATTTTACCTTTAAATATAGAAGAGAATAATTATAAGAAAGATTTTTATTTATTTTACAACTCCAAACACGAATGTATTCAAGCATTAAATCTATACAGTTATAAATATATAATTAATATTGAAATTTTATAATTAAAAAAATAGTTACTTTAGATCCAAAATAAAATAAATACATTTTTTATCCAGAATTTTTATATTGTTGTAAGTTTACATATCTTTTCTACATGTGTGTGGTCATGTGTATCAGTAGTATGAGATAGTGTGGATAGTTGAAGATTGCTTGAAAGTCTGAGTTCAAATCCCACATATTTAAAATGAGATACATTGTTTGAAACATGTATCTTAATAAAAATTATCTAGATTTTCTTCTAGTGGTCTGAAATTGGTTTAAACCAACATTACAGTAATTTGTCTGTTTCAATTAGTCTCCAAACTTTTTTGTTTGGGATCTTTGGGATATTGGGTTAATAATATTGAATTCATAGTTTTATGTTGGCATCGTAAGAAAACTCTTGGGCACAGGCAAAATGCCCCATGACAATAGGTAAACAATAGACTATGAGCTCATAATCTTAAGGAATGGGAAGAACAATGTTTTTTTTCATTTTAGAGTTTTTTTAATTTCAAGATATTATCTGTGCAAAAGAAGTAAAAGATTGTTGCTTAATAGTAGAGGCATTTGGCCATAACCCCTCATTGATAAAAACCTTAATTCATAAACTAGTCTGGGAATGTGGATATAATAGCCCTATTATCCGATATCCACTGATTACTCAAACTTACAATGTTTTTCGATTCGAGTGAAAAAGACTGCTTCTAAAAATAAATCTGTGTTTTAAATATTTATAACCTGCACTCCACACGCATTCGTGTGTATGTATGATGTAAAGGGTATATTGATTTGTACATAATTTTAAAAAATTAGAACAAATAAATTCAGTTTTGACATATTTAAACTTAATAATAAAATATGAAAAAAAAAATTTTGTCTTAAAATAAATATATTTAATTTTCCTCATTAATTTGCTTACTCTCAATAAATATCAATTTACCGTATACAATATATTTTTTGTGTGTATATTATTTTGTTGTTGCTGCTTTTTTAAATCGATTTTTCCTTATAATTTTCCCCCACCAATGGCACTTACTAAAAAATAGAATTCTATCCAATTCATTAAACTTCTCAATTTAGTTAAGCTATTAAACTAATGCCAACTCAAATAAAACTTCTCTTTACAATGACCTTTCTTAATGGTGATAATTGAATTTTATAATTTTTAGATTTTTTAATTGAATATAGAAATCTTTTTTCTTAATTTAAAAAAATAAATAAAAACTTGAATCATATGTTTATAAAAATTTATATACGAAAATCTAATACACATGCACATACAATTAAAAAGACCTTAAAATTTTTTAATGCAGTATATATTTTAATTAAGTATACTCGAAGGTCTTTGTGGTATCACAGTGACATCCAGATTACATCTGGATGAAACTTTAAAGTTTTTTCGTATATCCTTAAGGTTTAAGTAACCAGCCAATAGAAAATCCAATGTTTAGTCTGTAAGCAGCTATTTAGTTATTCTTGTAGTAAGATTTTGAGAAAGCTTTTACCCTAAGACAGAGGTGGGCAATTGTTTTGGCTCAGGGGCCACAGAGGTTGGTGGAGGGCCGCATTGGGGCCACTTAGTGGAAGCAAAGATTAGCGGAGGGCTGCACCTTTTTTCATGACACAATAAATACACTGCTTTATTCCCTGTATTACCAAAGAAATATTTGTTTGACCATTCTTCATTAAACACATGACATTCATCACCGATTTTACATTTTTTCGCAGGGTTCATGGTTTCACTAATGTTGGAAATGTATATATTTGCTAATGCAAAAACAAAATTGGAATTAACCAGATCAACTGGAAAAGCACTGCACATGGGTATTGACGTGGCCATCCTAGTGGAAAATATGAGATGAATCTTCAGTCGCACATGGGAAGGAAATTTCAGTTCAAAGCGGATTTTTCTGATTGTCTTGGCAGGCCGCATAAAAACTTAACAGATCACATGTGGCCCTTGGGCCACTATTTGTCCACCCCTGCCCTAAGATGATCATTTAAAGTTATTTTACTTTTTCTTATTGCGTAAACAGCGGAAGTAATCAATTAGTCACATGTTAAAGGTAAATATTGACTATGTGGAAGTGGATGGAATGCATTATGTTAATGTGAATGCATTTCAATCTTTTTAAATATTTCTAACGGTCAGTATGCAAAAGTGAATCAATGATTGTTTGTTTGATAATAGAAGGAGATAAAAAGCTCTGACTGTTTGATCTTCCTAGGGCCCCCCTCCCCCAAAAAAGCTCCCTATTTCTCTAATTATACGATTAATTTTATTTACTAAAAACAAAATTATTAAAAATTAAAACATATTTACTTATTAATTTTATGATTATATCTAAGTTATAGTAAATATTCCATTGTTTTTAATGATGTATTTATTGTATCATATCTATGAAAGTGAATACTTTTTTTTAATTCATGCTTGATGCAACTAATAAATACAATTCCACTATTTTATTTTGCATTTATAAACGCCAAATAGTTAATAATTGGATGTGATGGGAAATGGATTTTTCTTAAATAAAGTCAGAAGTTTGTCTTTCAGATCATATACTGAGAAAACCTGTTAATTAAGTTGTTGTTGTTTTTTTGGAATTATTATGTCATCATCACTTTTAACTATTATTCAGTTACTGCAGGATGAAAATCCAAATTTAATCCAGTTTCTCTGATCTCTACTCTTTCTTTTCCACAACATATCAGCAAACTTCCTTTCTTCATCCATCTATCTTATGTAAGTTCATTTTTAAGTCTTAATTTTTTGGAATCCAGTTTAAGACTTCAACTGTCCATCTATTGTCATCTCTTCTAGCAATATGTCCAACTTAGCTCCATTTTATTTTTTTAATTCTTTTAATTATGTCAGTAAATCTATTTGTTCTCTCACCCATGTTTTTAATTTTTGATCTGTTCTTGCTATTGCAGATTCCTCCATACTTTGTTGAGTGATTTAGATTCTCTGAATTTCTCTTTTAGTATTAAGTGTCCAAGTCTTAGATCCATAAGTAAGAATTGATAAGACACATCTGTTGAAAACTTTTCTTTTCAAACACATAGGCATACATTTTTTTAATATTTAACTTATTTCTGCAAAAGTATTTCATCTAAGTTTAATTCAATGATTTATTTCATCCATCATATTTTCATCTGTATTAATAATCTGATCAAAGTATTTGTATTTGTTAACTTATTAATCTTTATCTTCTACTTCAAGAAAATCCATTAAACATTACTGGTGTGTTTTTAGTTGTTTTTAGTCTCACTTTTTTATTTTCATCTAAAAATTCTTGCAACATTTCATGAAGCTCAGTAGAATTATTGGCAAAAATAACCACATCATCTTCAAAATCTAGATGACAAATAATCTCTATATATTTTTATTTCTTTAGTTTCCCATTTTAATTCAGAAAATAGTTATTGTAAAACTGGTGAAAAAGATTTGAAGATATGGTGTCACCCTGTTGCATACTCTTTTCAATGTTAATTTTTCTGGTATCATTATGTAATCTAATCATCACTGAGGCATTTTGATCAATATTTTTCATAGTAAGATAGCATCAGCTTTCTTCGTACAATAGTGTCTTTGTGCATCAAAATAAGAAAATAGTTGCCATGTGATCAATATGACAGTATTGCGAGTCTTTCTTGATTACCCAATGATTTAATCACTATAGAAATGCTTATAGAATCAAATGCCTTTTCATAATCTACAAATCCAAAGCATACTAACTCATATTCATTGGTTATTTTTATAATTTCTATCAATATCTGTATGTGATCCATCTGAGTTAAAACCACTTCTAAATCCAGCTTGATCTTTTGGTTCACTTAAATCCAAAATTCACTATAGAGGAGTTAGAATTAGCTTGGCAAAGATTTTGTATAGAACTAATAGACATCTGTAATTTTTAATATTTTCTTTGTCACCTTTTTTAAATATCAGTATTTACTGCTTCTTCCAGTCATCTAGTATAACTTTATCATTTATACATTTGATATATAACTTTGCCAACTTTTTTTTATTTCCTTATTTGCTTCCTATAAGATATTAAATATAATTTCACTACTTCCTTTAGTTTTTCTCATAAAATTAATTGCATGTTTATTTTTTCATTTAATTTTCTAGGTAATTCAGAAATTATAATAACTGTTAGGGATGCTTCTTTATTACTATATAATTCTTTATAGAACTTTCAGGGTGCCATTTTTTTTAATAGTAGTTCCATCTTTTCTTTTTATTACTGAAATAATATGATGTTGTTTTACACCTTTGAGATTTTTTTTTTTTTTTGTAACATTCATTGACAATTCACAAGTATGTCTTCATGTATTGTTATTAACTTTTTTTATATCATATAAGTCTTTAAATCATTTTTAAAAAATTTGCACTTCTATTTTTCTTCATTGCTGCTTTTTATATCAACTATTTGTTTTGCAGTTCTTAATAGTGTGTCAGTTATTTTCTTATTGATTTTATTCAAGTCTGAACCATCTTCAAAATCTATTACTTTTTTTTAAATGATTTGCATCTTTTAATTCAAATCTTGTATTGAATCTATTGCATATATTATAATTCTGAAATATTTATTTTCAGTTAATCAAAATATTACTCAATTCTGCTATATGTTCACTTACATGCTTCCTTATCCATTCCTGATCAGCATTTTTCACAAGTAAAGAATTTATAATATATGGTTTTTTTCTTTTTCCATAAAGTCCACAAATCTGCCCACTCATTTCTTTCTGCATAACCAAATTTACCCATAGTATATTCATCTTGCAGTCATTTTCCAATTCTAGCATTAAAGTATTTCATTAGAATTTTAAAATACAGTTTGTTCTGATCAAAGGTTTTTGTACATATATGTAAAAATTTTCTACTTCTTCATCACTTGTTGGAACATAAACCTGAATTATCTGCATTTGATATGTTTCATTAATTTGAATCATTAATCTTGTCACTCTTTCTGATATGAAATCAATCTCCATAATGTTTTTATTTCAATTTTTATTTAAAATAAGTCGACTCCATTTGTTTGCTTTTTAAATCAATTTTTTCTTTGTTTTTTTAACCTGACAAAATCCAATAATATCCCATTAAATATTAAATAATTCTTCTTTAACCAATCTTCCTTCACATGAAAGTGATCTACATTTGTAGATATTTCAATAGAAGATCATTGTTAAATAGCAACCTGAATTTGTAATTAAAGGATTCTTAGTATTCTCTATCTTCAATTGCAATAGCTGCCTTGCCTGGTGACTTTATAGTCTCTTGTGAATGAGGGCCATAATTTTGTAATATCTTTCATGATTGAAAATATTTTTAAAAGCACACATTTTTTCTGCTTCAAAAAAAAATCAACTAAAATTTCAGTTAACAACTATCAGGCAACTGAGAAGAAAGCCTATGATATTTCTTGATCTTAAAGATAAAATGTCAAAAACTCACCATACTGACTGATCCAGATGTCAATGACACATGCATCCATATTCATTCACTATATGAGAAGTCTTATAAAAATAATGGCTATAATGACTAGAACATATGGAATGGACATGAGAAATTTGCCCTGATTCATTTTTTGAAGTCTTCAAAATGTGATCAAATACTTTCATTTTATGTAAAAAGCAAACTCCCTCTGCAGCCAAAACCATTATATTCCATAATAAATCTTCTTAATTTTTATTACCAAATTATTTTTTCGCCCCTTTTTTTTTTTCATGTTATTTTAATAAAAGTTGTTTTGTAAGTAGCATTATTTTATCCTCATATTCCCTAATTTTGTTATAAAGATCTAAAAAAAAAAAAAAGTTATAAAATCTTTATTTCTTTAGCTTCTTTTAGCTTTAATTTTTTCCCATTCCACATTTAATTTACCCTGATTTTTTTTACAATATCTTACATTCTAAAAATAAATATCCAATGCTTTTTCTTTCATTTCCATATAAATTATATCTAAATATTCCCATTCTTATTTCATTTTTGTTTTCTGTTTTTATACCACATAATAATTATTTCCATTTATTACTACCATTTATTCTTTCATATTATATATATATAGTAATGGATGTTTAAAAGCACCATTACAAAGTTGAAGTGTTACAGGGCTAAAAATAAATTTATAAATGTCGATTTTTTTTTATAAAACTTGATTAAAAGTTTTGCGGTTTTTTTTTTTTTTATGTTTGTACAAATATATATGTATGTACATGGGAATTATATTTTAATACCACAGTTATATTTGGTTTTTAATTTTAATTTTAAAAGAAGAAAACTAAGATTACTTTTTTATATATATTATTTATGTAAAAGTAAATAGTATAAATAAATTGCTTTTCAGATTTGGGGATTTAGATTGATACGAATAATTAAAAAGAAAGAAAACAAAAAGAAAAGAATTTTTCATTAGTTAATTCCTAGATCTGTAAAGGGCAATTTATTTTCGTTAATTAGATAACTATTGTTAGCTAGATAGAGAATTTTATAAATTTTAATTTAAAAAAAGTTTTGTAATTGGTTCAGATATGATTTAGCTATAAAAGGCTTAATCGGGCCATTGTATTATCTTTTCACTAACTCTGAGATACTTCCACAAATTCTGAGAGATACTTAGACAAACTATTCCTGCAAAACTAGGAGAGAACAATTCCTGCATATTCCAAAAGCAAAGCCGACCCGGCAATTCTATTTAGAATGAACGCTAAACCTACAGCAAGAATATTTTCTCCTACCATGATGTACTAAGCTTCTCGCCAGGACAGGTTTGGACATCTTGTGTCTCCATTAACTGCCTATAATGATATAAAGACCAATTACAAAGGAAGCACTAACCAACTCACCCAAGCCTACCGTCAGCGAATCCAGAGCAACAGACTATACTTAAGAAGTCTAGTGCATAAGCATTTAAATAAATTATTAAGGTACCTTTCCGTTTTACAATTTAAATAATTTTGTCTTAAATTTGATTTCTTTTTTTTTTAAATATAAATATGTTTCAAGTTTTATCTTATGTAGTTCCTTTCTGTGCATTGATTTTTTTTACGAGTGCTAGTTTCAAACGTATACTGTATATCCCATTTAAGTCTTAGTAAGTAGTTTTATTTATAATCTCACATTCCTTTTTATTATAGAAAGCAGTCTGGATATTACAGACTATTTTAATTAACTTCTGGCTCATGACCCATTTTATTATTAGTTCTACTTATGTCGAGAAACTATAATTATTTATAATAGACTATTATGAAATATAATAGTCATTAGTTTTATTATCTTGAACTTCCAATTCTTTTATTAGGGGCATGTACGATCATTATAACCCTTTCTATAGGTAGATCGTGAGCTCCTAGCCTTTCTCACTGTGAGGGAGATCAATCGATTGAAAGTAATAACTTTCAATACTCTTTTTTTATTAATGTTTTGGAAGTTACCTTCGCATCTTCTGTTTCGACATAAGCTTGCATAAATCTCAAATATGGAAATTCAGCCATTTCCTAATTATGGATTATAAGCAGGAAGCTAACCTCCCTTGTCTTGCATGAGATCACTGTATTCCTACTAATACTTCTCTTACTATCAGTATTTTTATTTTTTTTTTGCACTCTTTCACGCACAGGAAATCACTCTCTAAGCCATATAAAATATTTTAATTTAATGTTGATGAATGTAGGAGTAGTATATTTTAAGTGTATTTTAAAGCTTATTATTTAGATTTATGTTTATTTAACCATGCTACTAATAAAATAATTTTTTTTTTTTTACTTAGTTGATTTTGTTTTCTGTTGCTACCTTTCCAACTTTCTGAACAAAACATAAGATCTCATTTGCTTGATTGAGCTAGTCCAGCACATTCGGGTTTGTATATCCTGTCCACCCTTAAAATAAATGTCTAGTTCCGATTTTCGGACTAGTGTAGCCCTTGTGGTCAATATATGCGAATCCAAAGCTTTCATCCGGTACAATATATATATATAATTTTTAATTATTCTTATATAACTCCAAACTACTTTTTTAATTTATATTCTTTTTCTATCTTTTTTTTTTCTAACTAATTTATCTATTCTTTTTCCCCATCCCTCATAATTATATACTGTAATTTATTCTTAACACATTTATATCATTTCTTATCCAAATAATAAATTGTATATCTATTAACTTCATATATTGTAAATTTTGTGTTGCCCAACATGTTTATTGTTCTTTTTACATAATCCCTTTTTTTTACTAATCTATTTTCAATGTAATCTTCCAATTCTCCTCATTAAAAATAGAAATTCACTTTATTTCTTTTTAAATACCTTGTTTACTCCCCATGATTCATTATTCAATGCATATGAATCTACTTCTTTTTATATTCTAGTTTTAAAAAAATTAAGTTTCTTGACCAAAACAATGCTTTAATTTCCAAATCTTTAAGTAGGTATGATCATCCCTCTCCAAATTAATTTTTATATCTCATAATTATCTTATAAGAAATTTGTTACATTTTTAATAAATTTCAGTTTATATTTATAAATGGCATCAAAATATTTATATTCCACTTACTATACACACACTTCTTTAAGATGAACATTTATCATTTTCCATCTTCAGTTTTATTCTTTCCATTAAATACTAATATCTTAGATATTTTTTTAATTCAGTTTAATTTTTGTGCTTTTCGTTACCTCTCCATATTTCTCTAATAATAATTTCTTATCATTTCATAATTTTGCAAAAAATGTCATTCATCTACAGAAAAGAGAACTGTCATATTATGTATTTTTCTGATTCCAACTATGAGAATCACTGCTTTTATCCTAATCAATTGTAAAGTATGAAAGTTATATGTGAAACTGATTAGAAATAGATGATAATGGGCATACTTACTTCAATTTAATTTCACACAATTTTTACAATGCCTTCCAGATGATGTTTATAAAAAATATCTTTGTAAAGATTCTTAATCATTCTTAATAATCTATTTTCATACTTTTAAGGCTTTTCCACAATCAATTCTTATTTACTCCATCATAAATGGTTTTTTTTTTTACATTTAAAAATGTATTAATGAATTGTGTGGTTTTTTTTTACACATTTTGATTAACTGAGATATAAGAAATTATTCCCTATATTTTTTATCCTCATTGAAATCTATTATGAATCTTCCCTGAAATTTTACTTTTTTTAATTCAAATCCTAACACTAACCAGTAATATATATGTAAATATTTTACAAATCATGAAAAATATTGCTACTATTTTAGATAGTTTTATATATTAATATAATCCTCATACTTTTGCATTCATATGGAATCTTATTATCAATAACTTTATAAAAAAAAATTTGAACCAATCCTTTCATATCTTTGCATTCTTATTACCATTTCAACTGTCATAATATTAGTTCTCTTGCAGTTTTTTAATATATCTATTGTATTGTTTGATTTTTATCCTAACTCTATTCAGCTGCTCATAAATTAAATTCTTTAATGAAGTTTTCAATTAACAACTCTTTTTTTATCAAAAGATTTATTTATTCAGTATTTTTCCAAATTCTTTCTTATCCTTACATCAGGGGTCCCCAACCTTTTTGCACTTAAGAGCACATTCTATAATACCGGCCAGGTGGCGGGCACCAGCACCATGTATTTTTTCAATGTAAATTTATAGTTGGATATTGTTAATAATACACATAATGTACAAAAAAATATTTATTTTAAAAGTAAAATTTTAACATAATTAATGTTTATATTTTTACACTGTAAAAGTATAGTATGCCCTACAATAATTTACAAGAAATTTTAAAAATTAAATTTATTTGTATCAGATAAATAATTTTTTATCATGTTCGGATAGCAGCAGGCACACGTAAAATGGTCTACGGGCACCATGGTGCCCATGGGTATAGGGTTGGGGACCCCTGCCTTACATTCTCATTTTTTTGTATAAAACAGTAAAATATCAGACATGGTAATGTGATATTGTGATAATATAAGTGTTTTTACCTGAAAGTAGATGGAGTAAGTAAGCAATAAAATACTGTGAAATCAAGTAATAATGTTTAATAATTATCATAAATAAAAATAGGTAATCTTAAATGTATGACTTTTGGGATATTTCAAGATGTCATTTACTTATTGAAAATTTAAAATGTTTTAGAGTTGTTAATAATTATGGGAGTAATTGAAAATACATGCAACTCTACAAAATGGTTAATAATCAGAAAGGTATCTATCTATGAGATGAGTATCAAATTAGAATTATGGAATGAATGATAAATAAATAAAGATGTATAAGATTGAATGGGTGATGTAGAGAATGGATTTAAGAATGAGGAGAAGAGAAAAGAAGGGTGGTAGGTGATGAATGGTTAAGGTTGTGACAAAATAGGGATCAATGAAGTATGAATAAATTATGATAGTGAAATAAGATGAGATGATAATGAAAGTAAGAAAAATAAAATATAGATGAGCTATGATAACAATGTTGGTAATGATAAATGAGATCCTGATTTATTAAACTGTATTATTTTAAATAAAAGCAAGATACTATTGAAATAAAGGCAAGGAATTCTAAGCTTGACTAATTAAAGAAGGAAGCTTAAATTTTTGAGATTTTAATGAATCAAATAAACAGTAAGAATGAACATAAGAGACTAAGAGAATGTATATCAAATAACTTAAGAAATGAAAGCTGATGATAAAATCAAAGTTAAAACTATTAATCAATAACTTAATTTCTAAGGGTTTATATAATTTGAAATATCAATATTTTTTACAAGATATATCTGGATCAGTAAGAGGGATTTTACTACTATCCAAATATATAAAATAAAGATGACTCATAATATATAAATGGAGTTAATAAAGAATATTTAACTACTCCAGTGGCAATAATAAAAATAAATTTTAAATTTTATGATAAATCAATAAATCCCTAATAATAAGATAAATAGCATAATCATGTTAGTCATTAAATAATCTGGAAATATTTTAATCACAATTGTAATAATACCAATAGGATAACTATGACATCATTTATAAATTAATTTAGATTTGACCACAATGAACAATATGACCAAGTTCAGTGAATGATGGTATTGTATAATTTATTGAAATGCTATTCCCCAAAACTAAATATTTATCCTTTAAGACATCATTTGAAAATAGCATATGTAATTATATAATATTAACAATGTTTTGATCAATAAATAGCAAAAAATTTCATACTCTAAATACAAGAGCTTAAAAAAACTTATTTCTGTTATGTTAAACATATAATAAAACCAATCATATTAAGTGATGATGATGTTGGTAGCAATAACAATAATGTGTGAATAGCAATAACAATATGCTCAGTGCTTAGCAATATAGCTACAGACAACTGAGTACATTTTCAAAACAAAATTTATATTTACAATATTTCCATATTTTAAAAATTAACAACAACAAATATATATATATTCTTAAAGAATTTATAGATGGAAAATACACAGAGCAAGATTTAATTAACATATCTAAATATTATCAAAGAAAGATCTCTTTGAATCTGAGTAAAATTATAATACATCATCATCTTGTATTGAATTCTTATTTACATCTATTCTTTAATTAAATTTGTTTTAGCCTACTACACATTTTTTTATATATATTTTATTTATCAAGTATAGTTTTATGAAACTTATTTATTTAAAAATAATTATAGATAGGATAATTCTAAAATCCATATCCGATGAATAGCAAGCTTGCAATAATCAATATTAGGCAATGTAATATAATAGGTATTCCTAAAACATTAATAATGATTCATATTATAATATGTGTCTGCAGAAAGGAGTTTGGTATTAACTGAAAGGAGACCCTTTGATTTCTCTTGGAGGCCTTAAAGGAACTGAGCAGGGCAAATTCCTAATGTCCACTCCATACGTTCTTGTCGTTGCAGCTGTTATTACTATGTGATTATTCATATAGTATACGAATATAGATGGGCTGCTTACCAACACGCATTAGCCAGCATGGTGAGTTTATTGGCTTTTTACCTCTGAGTTTAAGATCAAGAAACACCATGGTCTTTCTTCTCAGTGCCTGATAAGGCAGAATGAATGTTTGTGTAAATGATAAATATTTTTCCAATACATATATACAATTATGACAGACAAAAATAAAGCATGGCCTTTATTCCCAGGAGGCTGTAAAGTCACCAACCAAGGCAGCGGTTGGTGGCCGAAGGCGGAGGGTGCTAAGAATCCCCTGATTGCAGACCCAGGCTGCCATTTGATGACGACTTTTTATTTAGGTACTTACAACTGCAGATCACTTTCAAGTGAAGGAAGATTGCAAGAATTAGAAGAAGAACTGTCTTATATTAAATGGGACATTATTGGACTTTGTGAAGTTAGAAGAAAAGGAGAAGAAACAATTGATTTAAAAAGTGGACATATACTCTATTATAAAGGCACACATATTGGAAATACAAGTGGAGTAGTATTCATTATAAATAAAAAGTGGAAGAACAATATTGTGGAGATTGATGGTGTATCGGACAGAGTGGCAAGATTAGTTATATAACTTAATTGCAGATACCAAAGTTCTCATAGTGATGAATTAGTAGAAGATTTTTATATGGATGTACAAAAGGCTTTTGATCAGAGTAAACAACATTTTAAAATTGTTGTGAGAGACTTTAATGCTAGAATTGGTAGACAAATGAAAGATGAAATTGCTGTAGGTAATTTTGGTTATGGTAATAGAAATGAGAGAGGACATAGACTTGTGGAGTTTGCAGAAAAAGAAAAATTTTATATTATGAATTCATTTTTTGAGAAAAATGTTAAAAGGAAATGGACATGGAAACATCCAAATGAAGGTACAGCAGAATTGGATTATATTTTGACTAACAGAAAATACATATTTCAAGATTGTAATGTTCTTAATAAATTTAACACAGGAAGTGATCATCTATTAGTAAGGTGTAAGTTACATGTGAATGTAAAACTAGAGAGACAAAAATTATTAAGAAAAACAATATTTACAGTTGATATTCCTAATCTTGAGAAACATTCTAATGAATTTAAATTAGAACTTACAAATAGGTTTCAAGTGTTAGGAGATTTTGAACATGATTCAGATTTGAATGAAATTAATATGAAAATAACTGATACACTTTTAAAAACTGCAACAAGCATAGCTGGTAGAAAAAAGCAGCAATTGACTAATAAAATTTCTACTGAGACTAGAGAATTTATGAAGAAAAGAAGGAATATGAAGATATACAAAAATGATGTATTAAAAAGAATTGAATATCTCGAATTTTGTAAAATGGTACGGAAAAGAGTTGAAAATGATATAAGAAAGTATAACTGTGAAATAGCAAGGAAAGCTGTAGAAGAAAATAAAAGTCTCAAAAATGTTAAACAACATTTTGGTATTGGTAGGAAATTTATATCTGCAATAAGAAAAAAAGATGGACATCATGAAATTGGTAGAAGATTTTTATCAAGAATTATATAGTAATAAAGAACAAGTACCTCCTATATCTATTACATCTTCCGAATTGCCCAGAATTTTAAATGAAGAAGTGAGACATGTAATTAAGTGTATGAAGAAAGGAAAGGCTCCAGGAAATGATGGAATTATAATTGATATATTAAAAGAAGCAGGTGAAGAAATAGAAACAATTTTAGCAAAGTTATATACCAATGTCTAAATGATAAAGATGTACCGGAAGATTGGAACAATGTAGTAATAATATTAATATTTAAAAAAGGTGATAAAGAAGATATTAGAAATTACAGACCTATCAGCCTTTTATCAGTTTTATATAAAATTTTTACCAAGATAATTACAACTCGTCTACAGAGAACTTTGGATTTCCACCAACCAAGAGAACAAGCTGGATTTAAAAGTGGTTTTAGTACAATAGATCATATCCAGGTATTGAGAGAAGTCATAGAAAGGACAAATGAATATGAGTTGTCATTATGTTTTGGATTTGTAGATTATGAAAAGGCATTCGATTCTATACACATTTCTTCAGTGATTAAAGCATTGGATCATCAAGGTATAGATCCAGGATATTGTCATATTTTAAAGAATATTTATAAAAATGCAACAGCAACAATTAGACTACATAATGATACTGGAAAAATCAACATTGAGAAAGGTGTAAGACAAGGTGACTCCATATCTCCAAAACTCTTTACAGCAGTGCTGCAAGAAGTATTTTGTGGATTAAAATGGGAAACTAAAGGAGTGAAAGTAAATGGAGAGTATTTAAGTCATTTAGATTTCGCAGATGATGTAGTTTTTTTTTTTTTGCAAATAATGCTTCAGAGCTTCAGGAAATGTTGCAGGAGTTAGCAGATGAAAGTAGAAAAGTAGGACTAAAGATAAATGTTAAAAAGACTAAAGTAATGTTTAATCGATTTGCTCAAAATATGAAAATAAAGATTGATTATGAAGAATTAGAAGAAGTTAACAATTACAAATACCTTGGTCAGATTATTAATACAGATGGAAACATAATGGAGGAAATTAATCATAGAATTAAACTTGGTTGGAGTGCTTTTGGTAGAAATAACTTGATACTAAAAGGAAATATGCCTATGTCTTTGAAAAGGATGGTTTTTAACAAATGTGTTTTACCAGTTCTTACTTATGGATCTGAGACTTGGACACTTAGTAGAAGGTCAATACAGAGACTTCAGACCACTCAAAGGAGAGATGTATGTTGGGAGTAACAAGAAGAGATCGAAAACGCAATGTATGGGTAAGACAACAAACAGGTGTTACTGACCTTATTGAAAAAATTAAAAGATTGAAATGGAGTTGGGCTGGACATATTGCTAGAAGAGATGATAATAGATGGACAATTGAAATTTTAAACTGGATTCCAAGAGATTGTAAAAGACCCAGAAAGAGACCACATGTGAGATGGATGGATGAAATAAGAAAATGTGCAGGGGTGTTGTGGAGAAGAGAAGCTAAAGATCGGAGAAGATGGATTAAACTTGGAGAGACCTTCATCCTGCAGTGGATTGATAATGGTTGATGATGATGATGATGATGATTATAATATGTTAAAAAGATTATATGACTTCCTATTTTTATTTATTTCAGATGCTGGACTGTCTTTCTTTGAGAAATCAATATTACTATGGTTTTTAAATTATTGTCATATTATAAGATTTTCTCTAACACTAGTGAAAACCATCAGCATTTTAACACATAGCTATAAATAGTAAATAAAAAAGGTGATATGTATATTAGAGATCACTTCAAATAGAAAAGGCATTAAACAATAATCTAATAATATAAAATAATACTTGATAAGATATTATTATTTCCTACTATCATTTGCTTAATGTTAAACACAGTTTACATTTCTAACTACTATCTTTTCAGGAATGATTTCATTGTTATCAATATCAAATCATTAAGACTTAAGAATATGAAATCTAGTGAAATATACAATACATTCAGGGGTATAATGGTGTTGATATACGGCAAATTAGTGAATAAACAACCTAGACCATGGTCATTCCATGACTGCAAATGGTCTAAAATCCTGGTGCCACTATTTGGGAACACCTATAGGGATATGGGGAAAAAGAATGGGCTATTAATCCCTTGTTTAAGATAGTATACAAAATACATTATAATAGCATAGTCTTAATTCACTCAAAACTTTATGGGTATCATACATGATTCAACCATGATGATAATTTATGCTCTCATGCAGGGTAAGGGAACAAGTACACCTGATGTGAAATAGCATGGATATAAGGATAAATTATAAACATAACAATGCATATTATCATAATCATTTAACATGAGAACAATCAAATCCATATCTATCATATAAATGTAAACATTAAGCAAAACATAATATTTTATTAATACACAAAAATTATAATTATCATTTTGAAAGGGATCCACAATTATAATAAGCATTAACGGTAATTAATTACATATCACAATGTACACCTTAATATTCAATGTGCCTAAATTGATTAAAAGTGGATGTTAACTTTTTTTTATCATTCAGCAATTGCAGTTTTAACAAAAAAAATATGAAGATAAAAAATATAATAACATAGCAAGTTCAATAATTTATTGTGAACGATTTTACCTTTTTTCCCCTTCTTGTGATCATTTTTAAAATGTAAACAAAATCTAAAATTAACTTTACTACTTTTTTTTTTTTGTTTCATGAACCAGCTTATATTCACTCTAATTGTTTTAGATTTCTATTTTATGAGCAAACTAGTTGCTGAATCTATAACATCAAACACAAAAAATTATAACACAAGACATGTTAAAATAATAATAAAATATTATATAAAGTTTCTTCACATTTCTGTTAAGAAATGCAGCTTAAATACAACAATTTAAAAACTGCAGAATTCTTTAAAGATCACATGACTTTCTTTATCATTTTACAATACTAGAATTACTACATGTTCCTTACAGCATTACTTCTTTATGAATATTGCAATTAACTATTTCTTTTCTCTTTGCATACATTAAATGGGTTATAGAAAATACCAACTTCAGTTCTCGAATTTCTAATAAACAATTAACGTAAAAACTTGTCCTCCATATCATTACGATTCATTATTTTATAGATATTTGTAAATATGCATTTTAAAACATATTTACTAAGGTCATACATCCTGGATATGTTCATTATATATTTATTAATTCCATTAGTGATCCTAAGGAATTGTTAGATCATTAAATGATTGTGGTCTCCTCTCTTAAAACTTTTAATACTTTGAAATAAAAGAGAGTAAACATTGAAAATAACCATTGATTTTGGTTATGATTACGCATATATTTTTTTTATTTTACAGCATGACTATTCAGCAAATATTCTATTATGCATTTAATATTTATAATAATACTACATGATAACTTATTGATTGGAAGTTAAGTTGAAATCTAAAATAATATTGGTGAAATACTCTCGTTTCATTTAATGAATATGTCAGTTCCACTTGTCAGACCAACTTTTATAAGATCAAATCCATTTTTATATCAACAAGACTTTAAGGTAATAAAAAATAATATTTTTATGTCAAGAATTTTACTGAAATACTTTAAGAACTTTAGTATTTTAAATGTATTTATTCATAATTATTAAATTAAATGGGTATAGGTTATTGTTGCTAATAAATTAAATGCAACAAGGTAATTTTTCATTTCCCACATATTTTGTAGAAAAATTAGTGATATCTGGGTTTAATTTAAAGTAATATTTCATTTTTAATGGAAGCATGTGATGAGTGTATCATAAATTTAGTTAGCAATAAAAGAAAAATTAATATCTTTTATCATAGTTCATTTTTTAAACTTATTTTACAAAAGAAAGTCTAAAATGTTTTTTTTTACCTTTTCTCTTATCATTCCAAATCTATTATAGCAATATTTATAACACATTTTGTAACTATTATAAATAGAACATTTGTAAGATAAATAATGAAATTTTAAGCTTACTAGTTTCTGGACTAGCTTAAACTTGAATTCAATTTTAGTGGGCTTTTACTCTGTATATCTTGTAGTTTTAAAGTGAACCATTTTTCTAATTATCAGTTGACAGTTGTGGTATGTTCTTCCATGGGCGCAGGGCAATTTAAAATTTTACTTCATTGTTTACAGGTTAAAAATTTGTGTTTCTTTACTGTAATAAAAAAAAAAAATTCTTTTTTTCTTCTTCTTTATGATGAGAAATGAATTATCAAAGAGATAGTTAGAGAGAAATAGCTGTACTGAGAGCTCTATTATTTTTCTTCTAGTCCTCAATAGGAATCTGTGTTGGATCTCAACATCTAAGTCCACCTTTTGATTTATAAAACTTCCAAGGTATTTGGACTGACTTCCATTTTTAAGTTATAATCATCTGAGTTAAAAGTTGCTGAAGATTTTTCTTATGTCACAGGCTAATAAAGATATGTCACTGAGAATTCAAGACAATCTTAGTCTGATAAAAGAACATGTACAAATATTTAAGAGAGTAAACTATTGTTACAAAAAGTGTTAACTAATGAGGTCCAGTCATTAGAAAGAGTACCAGAGCTGAACTGTGCAATATCAAAATTACTGAAATTGTGGTATGGAAAAAAAAAAAATCAGTATTAATGTTTTATAGATTCAATTAATAGATAACTAATCAAGTGTGATCAGATATTATCTAATGTATATTTAGAAAACTGGTTAATAATAAATGTAGTACAATTAACAATAGCTGAAAAGAACTCAGTAATCAGAGATGAAAAATTAACCATTTACATGAAATATATAAAGTTAAAAAAAAAAACTTATAAAAATTATATACAAATATTATTTCTTGCATATGGATTTTCTGTCTCAAAGAAATTTTATTTTTAGTCAGTTTGAAATTTATTCTCAATGATTTGAAAAAAATTTGAGTGTACGATTTTGAAAAATTTGTTCAGAAGTATATATATTTTTAATTAAAAATTAAATGCCAATTATTGTTTATAAAATTGTATGAAAATCCGATTGTTCTTTTATCCTCAAAAATATTTATGGAGATCTGTTGTTGATTATTCTGTAGTTATATAAAAAAAAATTTCTAGCAACCTGTATCGCAGCCACCTATTGTTGTGAGGAACCTTTTTAAAAAGTATCTAAATCCGGTATTTATTGGGAAAAAATAATTTAAGATAATTTATTAGAACCTAAAAAGTTTTAAATATTTTTGTTTCGAATATTTTTTTCTTTTAGAAAATTCTATTTCATTATAATATTAAATAGTTCTGAAATATTAAAAATTGGAATATTAAAGTATTGAAATAAATTGTATATTTATTTTCATTTGACATATATTATTTTAAACGATGCCTGTTGTTAAGACAACCAAATTTATTTTCAATGATTAAAGACGTTTTTTTTTAAATAAAAAAATATCATTTAGAAAAACAAGGATGATCAAAATAAAAAAATATATTACTTTAATAAGCCAAAAAATGCCATTATTATTGATGAATATTTATTAGATTTTTTTTTTTAAATATTGCCATTTATTTTTTCCATTTAGATATCAATTATCGCATCTGTGCATTTGTCTGCCTTGCTTATTTCACATTGTGAAGATGAAATTAGTGCAACGGCGTATTGAAAAAATAATAAAATTTAAAATAACAATTTTTTTCTAAAAAAAAAAAAATACAATTCAATATTTGGTTTAAAATTATGATATTGGCTTATGTATAACAATAAAAATACGTTCATTACTAAATATTATTTCATAATAATGAAGAAAATAATTCAATGATTTGTTGCTCAAAACGTAATGTGACATTTGAGCATCAAAAATAATGTGTCGATCTGTGGACTTGATCACTTTATCACTACTTAGTTTTATATAATGACGATGTTTAATCAGAAAATAAGGAAACCAAATCATTTAATATTATTTGTAAGCAATCTGTTTTATGTATTTGTGTGTATGTGCCTATGTATAGAAATTTTTAGTTACTCTGTAGAAATGTATGTAACCCAATAGATATCAAATTCATATCACAATTATCCATCAGTATAAACGCTCTAGATCACTTCTTTATTGTTATATATGGATTTTCTGAACGATGTGGTAAATTAAAGCTGCCTTGAAACACCTGAATCTCTACATCCATTTTGATAGACTAATAGTCATATATATTTATATATTTAATTACATGTATAGTGTATATAAACTTTAAGCTAGATATAATTAGAAAGGGTGTGAACCCAGACTTTCAAGCTCTCTTTAGTCATCCACTCCATCTTATACAACCGATACATATGACCACTTAGATGCAGAAAAGATAAATGATCTCCAATATATGTATTTTGTTCTGAATCAGCATTCATTAGTTGGTCCAGATCATCATCCATCCATCCCATTACAAATGGCTTCCCAAATGAGGATTGATGATGATCATGTACTGGTGGCAATCATTATAGATGGAAGTCCAATGTAAGGCTGATGATGATCACAATCTGGTGATCATCATTTGATCAAGTTTGATCTCAACCACAAGTGAGAAAGAAAAAAGTATGCATTTTATGCAGAAATAATTTTAAAAATTACTGTGGAATATGTGACAAGAGTATTGATGATTTTAAATTATAAAATAGTAGTTTTCATGTATATTTAAAGAAGTTCATGTTGAGAGTTTAGTAGAAAATTGATGATTTTGGAAATTGGATTTGGTGTTTGATTGTTGAAGTTTATTTAGCTGTATTTTCAGTTTTGGTGATGGATAGAGATTTTTGTCATTGGCTTGAGGATGCAATGTTTTCATGCAACTCAAAGGGTTACTCCAACCCATTTTTTTTTGTATTTCATATTGTTAATCACAGAGCGTTATACATAGTCCTGTCATGATTCCAGCCTCTAAGTCTCCAAAGCAAAGGAGCAAGGCATAGCTAATATTTCCCAGACCATAAGTTTCAAAGAAGCAGAATGTGGGTTTGTATTTTACAGCTCCTTTATCAAGAGTTATAGTAGCTTATAGTTTCTCAATTAAGGTGGAGTATTGTGAACTTAATCCAATGGCTGAATTCTTTATCACCATTCATTCTTTTATCTGTCTGGTCCCTGTTACATCTCTAAAAAAAATTGATGAGTACATAGTTTTAGATATGAAATTTTTTTTTGATCATACATATGTATTATGTAAAATATTGTTAGATGTTTCATTTATTTTCTTTTTTCTCAGGGAGGGGGGTGAGAGGCAGTAACCAGTCAGGTTACATGGCACTCAGCAACATGATTGTATGTGTGCATATATATATATATATATAAAGTAAAGCAAAAGTGGAAATAAACACAGCCAAAAAATTTAGTTGTTATTTTCTACATTTCCTGGAATAATGACAAATAAGTAAAAGATTAAATAATTATGAATTTAAAATAATATTTTGTCGTAAATAAATATTTTAAAAGGTCTAATAAATATTTTATTGAATTCACATTTTGAAATTTAAAAGTAAGCATGTTTTCTGATAATTGTAAAAATGGCTATCATCTATTTTGAAATCTTTTTAATTAATAGGTAAATTTCTCTTTATGTAGAAATCTTTGTATATCACACTGTGATAAAAATTTCAAAGCTGCTTGCAAAAGGATTAAAATTGTTTATAATCAAGATAAGGATTAGACAGAAAAAACTTTTCAATTAAGGTGTTTTTATCACCTCAGATGACTTATAAATAGGGCTGATAAAAATAGCAGTTCAGTTTTGCTTGTAGTTTTTGTAAGAGCTGGTAGCAAATAGCTGGAAAATTGGCCAGCTGCAAGTTTGGTTTTAATATTTTTGTGAAACAGTTGGCCAAATTAGTCAGCTGCAAAGTTGAGTTATAATGTTTTGTTGCAGCTTGTTGAAGTTTGCAGTAGTTGGTTTTAGTTGGCCAGAGTAGTAGTTGTTTTTATGGAATGACCATGAAATAATGCAAGGGCAGAAACAGCAATCTCCTGTTTTCTCTATGGTAGAGTTGATTCACATGAAGTCTGGATCAACTTCTAATAAGTCTAACCTGCTTAAATGTGTTTTAGTCTAAAGTATGCCAATCCTTGACAGAAGGAAACCAATCAAGGCTAATAAATTACCTGAATTATACCTCTATCATTTATGACAATCCTGGACTATACTTTCCTGATGATGATAATTATCTATCAGCTTGCCAAAGCTGTGTATACATGCAAGGAACCATAGACAAATGCATTGTGTTGCACATATATAATATGAGTTGTTTAAATATTTTATCTTTTGAAATGACATTCTCCAAGTGAGATATATATAATGTTAATGATTTTGTTTAAAATCATTTATTGAGAAAACAAAAAGACATTTTGAAATTTATATTTTAATTTCTAAAAAAAAACATAGTTAAGAATGACCTGTAATGATCATAGCTATATACAGAAAGAATTATCTAAAATTTATGTTTTAAAAGAAAAAAGATTTCAAAAAATCTTTTAGATTAAAAAAAAGAAAAGAAAGAAATTTTAAATTTAAAATCTTATTGATGATTAATCAATCAAAACATTTTACCTGGAAAATAAAAAAATTGACTATATTTTGTTTATGAAAAAGAAAACTTTTTATGAAAGTGTTTATTATTAATTTATATCATCTATAATTTTATTTATATGAAAAATATATTTTAATAACTTTTATTATCATTTCAAATTGAATATATGGTATAATTTATAGCATGCACATACATTTCTATGTGCCCACACATATATGTTAATAGATATCTGCATCATTAAAATATAACTTAAATTTGTAATCATTTATTATTTTATGATGATTGAAATATAGTCATCAAATTTACTGCACTCTGTGTGTGAATATATATCTCAGTATCAATTAGATACTTATATGTATATTTTAATCATTTTTTGATAATTCACATATATTCATTATAAACTAAAGTGTATATGCAAATTATATATATATATATATATGTGTGTGTGTGTGTGTGGATGTGAATCTATTAAGAAATATTATAAACCATAATTGTAACTTGAATTTTGTATAGTAATTATGTAAATCACAATGTAATTTTTTATTGTATATTAATCAAAATCAGAGGGATTAATTGATATGTATATAGTTATGTTATAGGGACCTTAATATTTTTTATTGTTGCTAATAAATTTTTATTCAATTGTTAAAAATTGTATCATCTCTTGGTCACAGTTACAGTACTTGAGCTTGTGTTCTTTTGAGCTAGATTCATGCATAATGGTTGATATAAATGGGAATGTATTTAATGCTTATGGGGCATCCAATGATGATCAATCATCATTCTCATTGATGTATAAGATTATATTCTTTAAAGCCCATGTACTGCATTTTACTTTAGTTTAGTCTTATTAGAATTTAAGTTTATAGTTGGCCAGTATATTAAAGGTACTAAGTGGCCAGAGCATTGATGATGACCAGCATGTTTTAATATCCCAGAATTGTTGTTCACATGGGTGTATATTCTATGGATTAGCACTTAAGTTGGTGCATCCAAATTATGTTTAAGTAATTGCACCAGGATGGCAAAGATTCAATAGTTAGCCTAAATCCAGTCACTAGATTGACTGTTGATTTATATTTTGATTGATCATTTATGATGATGAATGGTTTCTTATTATTTGAGTATTATTTATACTTATTGATAATGCTGGTTAATTTATAGTTACGTTTAGTTGCTCTGAGGAGTTAACTAGCTGATCTCAGAGAGATTTCTTGATCCTATGCTCTCTATAATACATAAAATTAATTAAATATATTTTTGGATGTTTAAACATTACTTTAACATTTTTTAATAACTCTTATTACTTTAATATCATTACCTTATTTTAAACATAAATATTCTACTATCTTAAATATTATATTTTTTTGTAAATTTTAAATGTGTGTTAAACTGGTGTTGATGATAATTTTCCATCACCCCCAGGTTCACCAATGATTTTGTCATTCATCACCCCATGTTCACCCTAGGTAAACCACCCTGATTACCCATCCTGTTACAAATGCTATTATAGTTTTTATATATGTTCCATTAGGCTTACTTAAAACCCATTCAGCACACAGACATGTGGCTTGAAATAAAATGAACATGTTTGAATTAACATTTAAAAAAATGATTAAAATTTACTTAGAAGTGTCTATTTGATACACATTGAGACATATATATATATGCACACAGAGCGCAGTACATTTGATGAATATATTTTAATCATAAAATAATAAATGATTAAAAATTTAAGTTACTATATTTTAATGATACAGATATCTATTAACATATATGTGAGTGTACATAAAAATGTATGTGCATGCTGTTGTTTATACCATATATTCAATTTCACACAATAATAAGTTATTCAAATATATTTTTCATATAAATGCAAACATATAATGTACATAAATAAAATTATAGATGATATAAATTAATTATAAACACTTTCATAAAAAGTTTTCTTTCTCATAAACAAAATAAAGTCTTTTTTTTTTTTCATTTTCAGGTAAAATTGTTTTGATTGATTAATTATCAATGGGATTTTAAATTTAAAATGTCTTTCTTTTCTTTTTTTTTCGTCTAAAAGATTTTTTGAAATGTTTTTTTTTTTAACAAATTTTAGATAATTCTTTTTATGATCATCACAGGTCACTCTTAACTATATTTTTTTAGAATTTAAAATATAAATTTCAAAATGTTTTTTTTTTTTCTCAATAAATGATTTTAAACAAAATTGTCAATGGAGAATGACATTTCAAAAAATGAATTATTTAAAACAACTCATGTTATATATATATGATACTGCTTTTGTCTGTGGTTCCTTGTATGTATTCACAGTAGTATACATCTATAAATTTTTTGGCAAGCTGTATAATTCAGGTAATTTGTTGGCCCTGATCAGTTTCGTTTTGTCCAGAATTGGCATACTTCAGACAAGCTGTCTTTTAGAACACCTTTAAGTAGGCTAGATTCATTAAAAGTTGACACAGACTTCATATGAATTAACTTCAGCATAGTGAAACCAGTAGATTAGTGCTTCTGCCCTTGCCTTCCTTGCATTATTCCATGGTCATTCCACAGAAACAACTGCTACCCTGGCCAACTAAAACCAACAAGCTGCAACAAAACATTATAATCCAAATTTCCTGCCAGCTCTTACAAAAACTACAAGCAAAACAAATGATATTTTTGTCAGCCCTATTTATAAGAGTCATATAGATGATAAAAACACCTTAATTGAAAATAGTTTTTTTTCTAATCCTTATCTTGATTAAAAACAATTTTAATCCTTTTGAAAGCAACTTTGAAATTTTTATCACAGTGTGATATACAAAGATTTCTACTTTACCGAATGTCTATATATTTTGATCAAATATGAAAACCAAAAATATAATTAACCGATAACGAATCCATGCAAGCGTCTATACCCAACTTAAATTTAATGCATTTAGAGTGTCGAGTATGAATAGACTACATAGATTGCATTTGAAAAGAAAATATTTTATCCCTTATTTAACCTTAGGCCAAAAGTTCGCAGTTAAACCAACGTCAATCCATCTGATTTATCATAAATTATAATGATCGGGATGAATAAAGACTTAACATATCTACACTACAGGGTGCCACTAGGCATTTGAACCTAGAAAATTTATATAGACAGATACGTAAGTTTGGAAAAAAAAATTTTTTTTTATTTATATATTTTGATTCCTGATCGTTATCCCAATGTCACCAGCTTAGTGGAACAGCAGAGATAATAAAATAATTCTTATCTAAAACATTTTCAAAATAAAGGAAACCACTGCCAGAAATAACACACAAACATTTATTTACACATATATAATATTTAAAATTATTTTAGTATCAGTTTTACATTTTTTAAAATTTAACTTACATTTTTAACTTTGATTTTAGATTTTAATTTACATTTTAATTTTTATAAATTTACATAAGTTTGCACAGATGGATTTATAAAAGTTTGTTTTAGAATGTTGAGTATAGATCGGTTACATAGATTACATGGTTAAAAACATTTCAAAATAAACATAAACGATCGAAATATAAAGTCATTGATGAAATTGCAGAGGGAAATTTATAAGAAACCCAATGGCATTCATCGTAAGATGCCGCATTGACACCAATAACTTAAAAGACATCCGAATAAATACATTTTAGATACTCACCGTAAGGTATCATTATTTACCGAATGTCTATATATTTTGATCAAATATGAAAACCAAAAACAATTAACCGATAACGAATCCATGCAAGCGTCTATACCCAACTTAAATTTAATGCATTTAGAGTGTCGGGTATAAATAGACTACATAGATTGCATTTGAAAAGAAAATATTTTATCCCTTATTTAACCTTAGGCCAAAAGTTCGCAGTTAAACCAACGTCAATCCATCCGATGTATCGATGTATTCAATGTAATACAAATACGACAGCACAAATATAGGTCAAGAAAAGAAATTGACTCTCATCTAGATAGGAATACTACATCTATCTGATGAGAAGAGCAATAAAAAAAAACTCCATAGGAAGGAACAGCATTCACCGTCTTATTATCCCTTCCATAGGCAAAAAGGGGGTGTGTGGCGTATAAAGTGATTCTTCCCATAGCAAATCTCATACTACATTTACTAATTACACCAATATATCCAATCCATTGACCTAATTCAACTACGGAACGAATAACCTAAGATTACCCTCCCCTAATATAACTTTACAAATCTATATAGCCATTCACGCCTGACTTAAATTTAACATTTATATAATTTAGTTTAACGAAAAACAGAAATCATAATAAAAACTTAAAGAACAAAAAAAAAATGGAAATGATTTTAAAAAAAGAAATACATCACATAAAATTACTTATTAATAAATTAAGTTGGTCAGATAGGATTCTATTTCTATAAATTAAATACTGGGAAAGTTTATAGGATTCTATTTCTATAAATTAAATACTGGAAAAGTTTATATTTTAGAGTTTTTAGTGTTTTCAAATTAATTAAAGTTCATGAGATTTCATAAAGTTCTTATGGTTTTAACAAGTCTGTAGTTTCTAATTTCTTGCAGTTGCTTGCCATTTGGATGCCAGCGTTAATTCCCCCGATGTCCTGTGGTCCTCAATATAGGAAAAACGATGTCATTTCTTTCCTATTAACAAAACTGAAGGGATTGAAGAGTGTGTCTTTTCAATCCCTTCTCCTTCAACTCTCTCTCTGCACTAACACATATAGTCACATCTCTATCTTCTCTCCCTCTTTCTTCATTCACTAAAATTTATTTCCAAACTTTTTCTTTTTATATGAATTTTGCAGATTAACTCAACATTACGTCATGACAGTGGTGATGATCCTTTCACTGAGATCCAATTTGAGGGATTTCTTTCATTGGCTATTAGTTTCTATTGTTTTCTCCTATCTGACCATTGCTTATACATTTTAAATGCCCAAGGGCTAGTTTACTTTTACCTAATTAAAATAAACATTTTCATTTTATGATTAATTAATTTGTTTTCCAAACTTAAAGATATATTTTTATCTCTAAATCTTTTTAAGCCTTTGCTTTTAAAACACTTTTTCTATTTCTAATAAAATTTTATTTTAATAATTTTTTTCATCTGTGCGACTTTATATATATACGAGTTTAAGATGATTTTTTTAATTTTCAATTTTTTATTCTTAAAAAAGAAGTTTTTATTTGTGAACTTTTATTTTTCAGTCTAATTGTAAGAAAAACTAATGTAACGGCGTATGTGCCCATTACACTACATAAATAAAAATTTACCAATTAATTAAAAATATTTCAAAATAGATAATAATCATTTCTACAATTATCAGAAAACATACTTATTTTTAAATTTTAAAATAAGAATTCATTAAAATACTTATTAGACCTGTTTAAATGTATTTTAAATTCATAATTATTTAATCTTTTACTTATTTGTCATTATTCCAGGAAATGTAGAAACACACCTGGGTCTCATTTTATGCGGTAGAAAGGTTCCTCAGAAAATGCGCACAAAAATAAACATAACTTACCTTGAAAAATGGGAGATAGGTGCTGTAATTTTCAGAATTCGCATAAAAGCAAAGCAACATGGAAAAATTACTTTAAAATTCGCATTAAAAAAATAAGCAATTTAAGTATGACTAATAAAAAATTTCAAATATTTGAAAAAAATTAATACAAGACAAACTTTTTATATTTTTTTTATTACTACAGTATTTAATTTAACATTTTTCATACATATTTTAATCATTATTTCTAGCGTTCATTTGTAAATTGGTAAGAAATCAGACTCGATATGATATGATGTATTGTAGCTTCTCCTTAAACAAAGTCAAGAATCTCTCGGCAATTATGCCCAGAGAAACCTGTTAGCCACTTTATTTTTATTTGTGATGTGATGTACAACTAGCGCTACTTTCAGTCTTATGCTGTGTTAATGGTTTTCTGTTTCTATATTTAAAAAATGAGATAGCAATCAAAATAAAATAGTATGCATTACCATTAGAAAGATTATTTTCAGTTTATAAAATCTTCATTTTTTATTTTAAAAATCTAAAAGATTATTTATTTCTGTTACACATAACAAAATACATTTTAAAAGTTTAAGTTTTTTTAATATTTATTGCGATATTTTTATATGTAAGTATAAATCTATTGTTATTATTATTATTTACTCATTAGTTTAAATAGGTTATTTACATAGAAGCTAAAATTCTAAATACAGCTTCAGGCCATATTCACATTAGCTGCTAATATAATGTTATATTTTTGAAAAAAAAAAGTATTTCAAGTGAAAATAAGTTATTAATAATTTAAATTTCTTGATATCTAATAAATATAGTGAAATATGAAAGATATTAAGAAGAAATGAATCGCATAACTTCAAAATCGCATTAAAATAATCCGCATAAAATGACACCCAGGTGTATCTACTAAAATTTTTGTCTGTGTGCTATTTCTACTTTTCCTTTACTTTATATATATATATATAATCAGTGCTCAGTTTGTATTAAGATAGCAAATCTTCAAATTTTAATGGACAGGCTTCAATCTTCTCCACTCTCCAATTTTTCAGTCATCCACATCATTGAAAATCCAATGTTGGTATGTTCATACTTCTTGTTTTCCAATTTTGCTGTGTCATATCCATGTTGACAATAAGTCAATCTGACCCTCATATGTAGAACCTTAAGCCCATTTAAATACACAGAATAGAGATAAACATAATTCAAGCTGAATATGTAATGTTTAAATACATATATAGTATATTTACTTTAAGCTAAATGTAATTAGAGATGATTTGAACCCAGACTTTCAAGCTCCCTTTAGTCATCCACATTACTTATTCAGCATGTATTCAACCCATTCCTCTTCTGTATATTTAAATGGTCTTAAGGTTCTACATATGAAGGGTCAGATTGACTTATGGTTAACATAGATTTGAAAGAACAAGATTGGCAAGCAAGGGCTTTGATCATGCCAGTATTAGATTTTCAATGATATGAATGGCTGAAGAGTTGGAGAGGGGAGAAGATTGAAGTCTGTCCATTAAAGTTTGATGATTTGCTATCTTAACTTAAACTAAGCACTGATTATATATATATATATGTGTGTGTGTGTGGAACATGATGACCCAGACTAATCGATGAGTGCTTGTTCAGCATGAAATACGTATATTGGAGATCATTTTTCATTTTCACGTATATGTGGTCATGTGTGTCGATTGTATAAGATAGAGTTGATGACTAAAGAGTTCAGAGTCTGGGTTCCATCTAACTTAAAGTATATATACTATACATGTATTTAAATATCACATATTATCCCATTTTTTCTGTGTATTTACATAGGCTCAAGGTCCTATGATATGAGGGATGAGATCGACTTACTAACAACATGGGTATGATACAACAAAATTGAAAAACAAGAGCTTTGAATATGCCATCATCAGATTTTCAATAATATGAATGGCTGAATAGTTGAAAAGTGGAGAATATTGAAGCCTGTCCATTAAAGTTTGAAGACTTTCTATCTTAATATAAATCTGGCACTGATTTTATATATATATATTGGTGATCACTTGTACTTTTTCATGTAGGTGGTCATGTGTATAGGTTGTATAAGATGGAGTGGATGACTAAAGGGAGGGCAAAGTCTTGGTTTATATCCCCTCTAATTATATATATATATATATATGTGTGTGTGTGTGTGTGTACATTATAAGTATAATCTGTTGAAATTTATATTTTAATGATCAAACTTATCATTTTACTATGTTTAATAGTTCAGTACGCAACAACATTATGACATTTTATGAAACAGTAATTTCCACACACAGCAAGGATTTGTATAAGTAACAATTAGTGGTTTTGTAATAGAACATATTTAATCAATATATTTTTTATAATTCTCTTTATTAGACATGATACTGAGTGAGTATTATTTCTATCCACTTTATCTTATAATATACAACATATTTTGCACCACAAAAAAACAGTACTGTGTGCAAAGTAGTTTGAAATGTTGCTTTTTTTATGTTTCAAGCTTAGAAAGGTTTCACTTCATAATTCCAAGCCATATGCAGCAGTCCCTTGTATATCACTTTCTTTTAGAAAGCATTATTAATCAATGCTCTGTAGTTGAATAATGTAGTTCAGTTTAAACTAGAAGAATCATATGATGCTCTATTGATTGCCTAAAGGTTTGTAATGATGACATTTTAGATGTACTTATATATTGGAATTATTTCCATCATTTGATCAAACATAATAATTGTGAATATCTTTAGAATTTTTTTTAGTAATACTGAGATCTTTAATATACTTAATCACTAAAACTTTATTCAAATTTTCCAATTACATTGCACACAGGTTTTTATCTACACAATGTTTTAAGAAGAATTATTCTCTTCTCTTTTTCAGGGTGCTACTGGCCTAACCAGTGACAGTACTAGTATGGATATTGAATTAAATCCTTAAGATTCTTGAATATTGAATGTACTAGCATGAGAATTGAACCTGGGTCTTTACATTCTTGAATATTGAATTTTAAAGAAAATGCTCAGTTGGCATTTTCTTAAATTTGAGCATTTCCCTAAAATTCAATATTCAAGAGACTAAAAGTTCAAGTTCAGTTCCCCTGCTAATATTGTTACTGATCAGGCCAGTAATATCTGAAGAAGAGAGGAGAATAATACCATTTAAAATATTGTATAGATATCAACCTGGGTCCTATTATTAACAGTTGAATATAATTAAAAAATTTTAATAATGTTTAAATTTTTTCTAAAGACATTCATGATTTAATGTTTGATGATAGAAATAGTCTAACAGATAAGTATAATTTGATTCTTTAATTTTGGTATTAGATTTATAGTGTTAAGGTTTTGAGTAACTAGGAAATAGGTACCACAATCAAATGAGAATATTTCAAGTAGTAATTTAATATTGCCTGTTATCCTGTAATAAACTCTACTCAAGCAATTTAAATTTACAGCTATACTATATAATAAAGAAGTCCCTTATATCATTAAAATGCAAGCAAAATGTTAATGTCATTCAGCTTTCATTCAATATGTTTTTAGGAACAATAATTCATTAAATTTGCTCTACTTCAGAGCCATCTTCTGTAAGCTTGAGTAATCAGTGCTCTCAAGTCACACTGCTATATCTACATTTCCAAATTAATTTTTGACTATTGGTGTTTGCAATTAAAGCAAATTTACATGCTTTTTAAATTGGTTTTGAATTTTAAGTGAAAGCATAAAAGAATTAAAAAATGTTATTTGATGTCTAGATGCAAATTTGAAGACCAATTATCAGAAAAACTAATTTGAAGAATGTGCATAAGTACTACCATCTTATATCTGTTGTTTAAAACTTACAATCGAAGGCTCTTGAAAATAATAAATCACTATTTTCAAAATCATTAAGAACATTTAAATCAATATTAATATATTTAACCTGACATCAAAATATGAAACTTCATTATGAATCACAGTGTTTCTATTAAGGATTCACAGAAATAATATATGATATAAACATTACACTACAGGATGCTATCAGTTTAATGTTTTCAAATTTAGAGCATTATGATATGAATGCTAAGAGTTTGAAATTATTCTGTCTAGAAGAATGGCTTATTCTGAGAATGTGATCCAAAACTAAGTTATGAATGAAACTATTTTTCTCGTTCTTTTCAACTCAATACTAATGAAAAATTAATATGGAAAAAAGTATTACTTCTGAAATTTGAATCATTATTAATGATAATTTTTATATTGTCTTGGTTACTGTGGATCAGATTAATGTTTGGATTAATTGTATCAAATATTTTTAAGCCTTATATTTTGGAAACATTTGATTGTATATAAATAGTCATTTCCAGATTTCAATTCTGGGAAAAAAAATTTAAAGGAATTACTTTTGTTCTCTGTCAGTTTATTGAAACAATTTCAAAATAAAAATGGAAGTAACTTTAAATGTGTTTTTATTTTTCATTAATACTTTTATTACCAATGCAGCTCAATTGTTGTCTCAAATACACAACTTTTTAATAGCTGGTATTTTTTCAGATAACTGATTTCCTGCTTGGAGATTCCATTTTGTAATCAACTATTTTTTTCTTTTTTTAGAATGTTATGATTTTTCCTGATGAATGTGTATCTTATTCATATTTCCAAAGAATTTTTAGTTAGATTTCATGAAGAATTTAGTTTACTTGCTAAACATTTAGTGTTTATTGTTCAAATAATAATTAGTAGTAATTGTGGATAAAATAACTAATATAGAAAAATATCTCTTCATATAGATTAAATGCTACAAAAGATTAAATGTCAGTGTTAATACTTTAAAAAATAAGTCATTATATTATCATGATAAAATACATTACTAAAAACTGTAGCAACAGTTTAATAATTTAATTTCAATTATCCAGTATTCGCTTTTCATTCTATTATTTAATTAAGCTAATGGCTTATAATTTTAACAACTTTCAAAATTTTGATCCAAGACAATTTAATTGTGTTGTTACTATATAATTCTAACAGCAATTAACACCAACTTGTGCATGGTTTCATAAGAGACCTGTATTCCATTTGTATTATAATAATTATCTTTAAAAATAGTATAAAGAAATATGGTTTTGATTGTTAGAAAAGCATATTTGAAGAACTATAATTAGACATGGTGCTAACATATTTCTGAAAGAAAAGTTTTTTGTCTTTTTCTCAGTGATGAGTTTATTCATCAAAAAAAAAAAAAGATACAAAATATAGTTAGGAAAAGGTTTACAAGGGAGTGATTAAATGATAAATTGAAATTTAGAAGCAACATGGTAAAAGGGGAAGGATGCATGTGAAAAGGGAATGGAAAGTGGAAAAGGGAAATGGTTATTGGGCAAGCACCGCATGGGTCACAAATGTTTGAATGATTGAATCCTATGATAGAGGCTGAGAGGATGGGAGTTGGAGGATTTCCCACGTGTCTGTGTGGAGTGGAGGGGGGGCTAGTTTGGTATCTCTGATTTTGAGAGAGCGAATTAGATCCAATAGCTTTTGATTCACTGAGTGAACTCTCTGGTCAAAAATAATGGCACATCGGAGCAACCAGAGTGCATAAATGAGGAAAACTGATCATCTAATAGTTGCAAAGACCCCTGTTGCTATGGATTCTTGGAGGTTGAAGATGGTATTCCTGTGCAAGGAAAGGCAAAAATACAGCATTGTGAAATATCAAATAAACAGAATAATGCACCACCATATGCTATATGTGGCCATATTTGTTGTGTTTTACAGATTGGTTCTATAGTTATCATAGCTGGGAGAAAGTGTTTTTCTTTCTTTGTTTACATATACATTGAGCTATGTTTAGTTTAAAGTTTTCATATTAAATTTTAATTAATTATTATACTCAAGAGGATAAAAGAAAGATGCTATCTCCAGTCTCCTATAATTAATTATGAGTTTAATAACTCTTTAAGTGACATATTCAATCTGACTGATAAATTATACTCTGAATGCCAACAAAATGGATTCATTCTTTTCTTGATCCTTCATTCAACATTTAGAGTGCTTTTAATTCATAATCTGGGGAAATTTACTCCCTTTGTGTGTGTATATATATATATTAGCGACATCAATTATTATCTGCAGCCATCTTTAACTTTTTATATTAGACTATCAAATCACAAACAAACTGTTATTACTATCATTTAGAATCATTTGGTTATAGATTTTAGGGTTAAAGTTTGATGAATTAAGATAAGAGTTTCCAGTTATATAAAAATAAAATACTAAATAGAATATTTAGAGTATTTGTTTAGGGATTTAAGGTGTTTAAAGAGGAACAATATACATTGCGATGGGGTAATGAGATAAACATAAAGATGAAAAGAGTGAAAGAAATATATATTTTTTAAAATTCTTTATGATGAGGCTGAGATATATAAGAATGGCTTGAAACTAATAAAAAGCTTGTTATAAAAAATGTAGATGTGTCAATGCTATTATAATGATATGATAAGTTATAGATTGGAAAAAAGTAATGGGTAGATAGAAGTAGAAAATTTGCAGTAGTATAAAAAGACAAGAAATAGGCATTTGGTCATTTACTACATAAACTTCTGGTCTTGTATTGAAAGAAACCATTTTACATCATGTCAGTGATGTTTAATGCTGACTTTTATTAATTATTTCTATAATTTGTAAGTTCTTAGTGGAATAATATTATCATGCCCCATGATTTTAATTTTAATCTTATCAAGTTAATTTTTCAAGTCGTAATCTGATTTACAACAGGTGGATAATCAATTCAGCTAACCATTTAATATTGGTCAATAAATGATTGTCTAGATTTTTTTAAACTAAAGAGTGAAACAAAAAATTTAAATCTATCAAATCATCACCAAATAAAAGTTAGCTTTCTTTTGCACTGATTCCTATAAATAAAGTCTGTAAACTAGACATTTGCTCTGCAATATAAGAGTAAATGTTACAAGACCTAAAAAATTATTTATTGGCCTTTTCTTGTATTAGCTGGATCACAGCAATCTATTAGTTTGTGATTAGTTCAGTCACTTATGCAACACAATGATTAAAGTGAACTATAAACCAGCTTATAAATATAATGAAATAAAAAAAGGACTACTCATATGTGTTTGATTATCTAAACTGGGTCTGTACCTAGAAGAGCCTGTCCACGTATAATTAAAAAAAGAAATAAAAATGGTACTAGTAAACTATTCACTGTGCAGCCTGTGTTGGCGCTGTTTCTGTGTAAAAACACAGAATTATACCGCTTTCACGGCCGAACCTACGGCTAATAAACAAGTGATCATTAATATACGAGTAGATCGTATGTAGTGGTTATAATATGCGGCCAATTACTTCCGTGTATCAATAACACTACGTCTACTAACAATACTATGATCGTATAGTTTGCCGTTGATTTCATTGCGGGTTGAATTCCTATGCATATTGACAGAATTTGTATCGTCACTAGAATTTAAGATGAGAGTGTGAGCATTGTCTTCTTTTTCAAGTGTTTATGTGTTGATGTTTATGATTTTCTGTATTTCCCAACTGAAAGATTTTTGCATACTAGTAATTTTCAGCGTATTATTGATATTTGTCAAAAAAAATTTTTTTGGCTAATTTTGGCTTTTTTGGGGGTCAACAAAGACAAAGTAAAATTTCTCAAGCTCCCTGTCAGATGATTGGAGTTTTTTGCGGAAAAATACCATTTCTGTCGTGACTTGGACGAGAGTTGAAAAAGAAGAACAAAATGTCTACCACGTTATTATATTTGTGGGATGTCCCAAACAGAGAAAGTGAGGCAGTTGCATTTTTTCAAGCCCAAAACATCCTGCCATTCATTATAGTTGATTTAGTTCAGTTATATGTGGTTAATAAATGTATTTTCTGAAAAGAATTTGTGTATTGTTTGCAATTGTTTTTATCTGTAAATCATGTAATTAACACCCAGAATGACAGTGTTAAAAAGGGGCAGCGTAGTTTGTTGGACATCTCTTGATTGATTGATTTTTTTTAAAAAAAAAAAATACTTCTTCTTTTGACATACCTATTTGTTCCGTTTAGAAGCAAAAAGAGGTTTTTTGTTGTTGATGTTTTAAATCAATAAACAGCACGTTAAGTAGATTTTAAAAATAAACCCAAGTTTAATTTTTGTTGTTAAAAAAGAATAAAAATACCGGACGTTTTATTGAAAAAGTTAAAACTGTCCCTTATTACTTTGAAATGTATCGAATCCAAAACCAAAAAATAAAAGACGTATGTAAAAAAGAAACAGTAGATTTAGAATGGAAATCCCCCCCCCCCCCAAATAAAGGCATATGTCAAAAATTATGTACTTTTGAGATCCAAAAAAAAGGTCAAAGTCTCCTTTATAGTTTTAAATTTATCAAATGAAAACAAAAAAAATAATTATGTCCAAAACAAACAACAACAATATATTAAATATTAAAAAAAAAAATAATTATGTCCAAAACAAACAACAACAATATATTAAATATTAAAAAAAAAATATTACAGCCGTATGTTAAAATACGATCTATTAGATAAAAAAAATCTAGCGGCCCGGTAATGTTATAACGCTCTGTTTTTAACTAGAAACAGCGCCACCAAAGGCTGCACATTTAATAGTTTACTAGAACCATAAAAACCTATATCTTTGTATTTTCCTTGAGAGTTGTCCATGTATAATTAAAAAAAGAACTAAAAACCAATATCTTTGCATTTTCCTTGAGAGTTAAAATGGAAGCCCAGCTGGACAGGTGAATGGTCAAAGAAATTACTGAATCAATAACTTCAAAAAATAAGCTAACCCAATTATACTATCATAAAAAATAATGCACAATTAACAAAGCATTGTTGGTCAATCTTCCACCATCAATCAATCAGATTCTCTCCACAGTGTCTTGTTGGGGATTTATAAAAAAAAAATTGACCTGAAGCATGCATACTTGACCAGTCTGCAAGAGCATTAGCAATTTATTATCTACAAAGGTTTATTTGAAAGAAACAATCTGTCCCACCTCACAATATATCAGTGACTAGTTGATCAGCTTGCTGCTGTAATAACTGCAGCATTTGAATTGTTTAATGATTTTTATTGGTGGCTAAGACTGGAGAACAACTCTGATTTTATGAAAAACTATTAGATAGGTTCAAAGCCTCAATTATTAAGATATGTCTAAAATAATACACATTCATTACTGATGAGCTTGAATTTCTGGAAAATAAAATAGATGCAAAAAACATCTATCTAAACAAAATTAAAAAGTTAAAGTAATTAAGCAAGGACTACAATAACCAAAAAAAGTCTCCAATTATTTTTAGGTCTCATTAATTATTGTGAGAGTTTTCTGCATAGTAAAATAGGCTGCTGAAGTGTAAAAACAAGCATAACAGAGCTTTATAAATCTGATATTTGATTCAATAGTGTCAACACACTTTGATCCAGAAAAAATACTGAAATAAAAACATTTTATGACTATCCATATAGGAAGTCATTTATCTTGTTATCCAATCTTGATAATATTGTAGTTTAAATAAGTCCATTATTTGAGAGGAAGTTCAAAATGTTGTATTACAAATATGAAAGGTTCACATACATTGATTATCCAAGTCTTAGGTAAATAACACTATCATAGGCATAGAGATTGGTTACAACCAAACTATGAAACACTGTGCAGTAATAAAGAGCTTACCAGACTTGATGATGAAACCAAATCAAATGATGATGGAATCAGCCAATAGATGAATCAAGAATATGATGTAGACATCTACCAAGCTAGTTTAAGGGTTATATATTCCAAAGCTAACTTTTGACAAGTGGAAAAATATTGTAATTATTTAATCTTCCCCTCAAATAATGGGTCAAATTACAATATTATTAAGATCAAATAGAATATGCAATATATTCAACTAATAAAATTGCAATGGAAGTAAATACCCATTGGCATAAACAAACCAATTGAAGAGCTAAATTAGTAAATTTGATATTTTCAACAAGAAAAGGGATTGGATTGCCTCCATGATACTTAGATGACAGTTGACAAGTTCAGACATTAAATGACTGTAAACTTATTATCCACCATTTTGTAGAATGCAGTGAGCCATTCTCAAGCTTGGTGCAGAAAGCTTTTAACTACTGACATCACCATAACTGCACATAATGCAAGCTACCCGTAGGGTATAAACATCAGGGTTTGAAAGAGGAATCTCAGCATTCCTTCTCCTGCATTAATTGTATCATTCACAATTAAACCTTGACAATTTACCAATTGTAATAGAGGTCATCCTTTGTGTTTGAACTTTCTTGTTATTGTAAATATCTTAATATTTATCTGTTGGGTTTGTGTTATTATAGAATGACTGGATATGTGCTATTTTTTGTTAAAGAATAGTTCAATTTCTTTTGCATTTAGTCCTGCTTTTAATTTTAAATGATATTAGATCTTTTTCTTTTAAAAGCAAGCACAAATTCTGTCTAAGCTATTTATAAGTAATTAAATAAGCTTAAATTTCAGTTTGACATTTATAATTTTAAAAATCATTCTATTAAGTAAAAAAAAAAAAAGTCTCCTAAATGATTCAAAAAAGTCAATTAAATTTCTTTTCTGTTTTGTTTTGTTAATTGATTTTTACAGCTGAAAAATTTTAATTCTATTTTTTAAATAAAAAAAACTTTAATAAAAATTATCAATAATTATTTTTAGGTTGTTTGCCATTGAGAGTTATAAATTAAAGAATCTCTATTTTTATCAATATAGTAAAACGTATTTAACTGAAAGAAGAATAAAAATAAATATGAATTAACCAATAGTTTGCTATACTTAAAAATTCTATTCAAAAGACAGAAAGCAAAAATATGTCGTTATCGGAATTAAAATGTATTGTGATAATAATTATAATTTCTTTTGTTTTTAATTATTATTATTATTATTTTACATCTATCAACTCATTTTAATAATTACTCATTTTGAAATTATTTATGAAAGAATAACCCATTTACAAATTTGATTTGAGGAAACTTTTTTTTAATCTGTCAATATATGCTCCACTTTAAACGTATGTGTTTTGTTTTTGATTTCATGACATAGTATTTGCAAGAAAAAACTTTGTTAGAAATACATTTGTGAAAATATGAATATGTATCTGCATTTTGTTTTTAAAATTTTGTATTTATTTTTTAATTGAGAAATATTCTTAGAAGTAACTCTCGATTTCTTGGACTACAGAATAAACAAAAAATATTCTAGAGCTGGAGAAAGATATATTAGTCACAATACAAATAATAAGAATCAATTTTCTGAGAAGGAAGAATTACAAAATTGAGAAAAAAATTTAGATTGAAATCAGTTGGAAAATGTCTAATGCATTCAAAATAAAAAATAATTATGATAGTGTATGAATTATTTTAGAGCCTCAAAATATCTAAAATATTTAAATTTTATAGTAAGCAAACTAATTTCTATTATCAATGTTCAATTTAAATAAACATTTTTACATCATAAGCTTTGTATTTCTTACCCAATCAGAGAAAGTCTCGATAGCTTACAGAGTGACAGATTCAAAAGCTAAATTTTTTTTTATTTAAAAAAATCCTTCTATCACTACTTCTCATAGTTATCCAAGTGACTAAATGCTCAATTAATTTTATAAAATATATTTAATATATATCTTAGTTTTAAAATAAACTATTAGAAGGCGCTTAAATATTCCCACAAATGAACTTTTAGAAGGAAATATAAAAACAATAAATTTATAAACTATATCAATCAAGAGCAATAATCAACTCTACCACTCTTATTAACATAATAATTAATATACACCAGATAATGATGCCAACCAAATTCCCAGTTGTAATAGATATTAGATTTTATTAGTTAGAAAATTTGGACTGCATACTCACAACCATGATTTAATTTTTTATATTATTCCAAATTAATTACCATTTGGTGGCAATTAATTAGTCGTGCTTGTAATAGATAGCTCTAGAAATAAGTGATGGAATGAATTATTGCTCTTAAAGCATTTTGCTAAATATAAGATGAAAAAAGCACATAATGTTTTGATTTATAATACTGAATAAAACATTCTTTATAGGCATCACCATCATATTATAATCGTTTTTATAATCAGCACATTAATACTTATCTTATCAAAATCAATTTACTTCTAAGATCAGTATCTAACTAAGTTTAATAATTTCCTATTCTCAACTATAGTTGGCTTAGAAATCCAACTCCTTAAAAAAATTTTATATAAACTTTAATTTGAATTTACATCAGAGTATGGTAAGTAAAGCTCCTATCATTGAGGGTCATTATTTATAAGAATCTACTATATTTAATAAACTTTGGGCTTTCAGGGCTCACATTACTGAAACATGGAATTCTTTTACAGAGTCTGTTATTAATGCAGATCTATTTTTTGGTTCACTGAAAAGATGAATTATGATTGTTTTTCTGATAATCAGTTCTATTAGTGGTAATTTCATTCACAGGAAATTGTGGCATTTTCAGCTTGACAAAATATAATACATTAAATGTAGAAATTCATAATAAATATGAGATCTGAAATAACTGACTTGAAGGCTTAAAATGATTTATGGATTAAAACTACAAATAAGATGACCATGATCATTTTAGATTTTTTTGATGCATTGAAAGTAACATATGTACTTGAAGAATGCCCCCTTTTATATGATGAGAATGATATTTTGAACAGGTGGAATAGAGCATTTTGATTGTCTGTTGAAGATGACAACTTTTAATGATGTATCCATTTTATCTACTCATTTACATTTGGACAAAGATATACAGCTTAGTGAAATCAAAAGAGCTTTTAATTATCTTTTAAAAAATGGAAAAGCTGCAAGTCCTGAATACATTATAAAAGTATAGTGATTATGTGTTAGCTTCAAAAATATTAGAATTTTTTAGGAATATGTGAACAAATTGCACCATCCAATCTTAAGAATGCTTTCATTGCTCCATTCATTTTGAAAAAAGAAACCAAGAGAAGATTGCAATGATTATAATGAAATATCATTATTATCAACTACAGCAAAAATTCTTTCCAGAATTTTCTTGAATATGTTGTTTCATATTATTGGTGAATGGTTGCCAAAGATTCGGTGTAGTTTTAGAGAACTGAGAAACGCTTTAGACATGGTTTGTATTTCAAGAAAATGAAAAATATGCCATATACAAATAAGTGATAAATTATTTTTATTAATTGGGTCAAAGCATTTGATTTAGTTAATAGAACAGGTCTATGGCATTATTTGAAATTAATTGGTTATCCACCAAAATTTATTCATATTATGACAGCTTCTTTATGATGGGATGAGAAGAAGTGTTATTATTATAGATGTAAAGCCTGAAGCATTTGAAATGAAAACTGGTGTTAAAAAAGCGTAGTACTTTCTTCAATATTGTTTTCATAGTTCTTTTACTTTTGATTTTTTTTGTTATTTTTACTTTATTGAATGGCCTGAAATCTCAATATTACTTTTCTGTTAAGTGACCATTTTTCAGATCCGTAAGTAAAAACTGGCAAAACACATATATCAAAATCTTCCCTTTCAAAAACATAGGCATATTTCCTTTTAATGTTGTTTTTTCTATCAAAGGCTCTCATCCAAGTTTAATTTTATGATTAATATTCATTATGTTTCTATATTAATAATGTGACCAAGATATTCTAGTGGTTATCTTCTAATTGATTTTTATTATTTATTTTTTTTGTGCGAAAAAATCCATTAAACATTACTTTAATTTTTTTAGTCTTTATCTTTAATCCTACATTTTCACTTTCTTATGATAACTCTTGCATCTTTTCTGAAGCTCTGAAACATTACTTACAAAAACAACCATGCCATCTATAAAATCTAGATGATCTATAAATAATCTCCATTTAGTTTTGCTTCCTTATCTTCCCATTTTAATTCTCAAAATACTTATTGTAAAACTGCTGTACAAAGTTTTGGAAATATAGAGTCACACCCTGTCATACACCCGTCTTAATCTCATTTGCATTTTAATAAATATTCTTTAAAATATGTCAATACTATATATAGGTTTTTATCTTTATAAGACAAATCTTTAATCATCATGAAAAGTCCAAAGCATAATAGCATTTTATAATCATTGGTTGTTTCTAAAGTTTTCTCAATAATCCATTGTGCTAAAACCATTTTAAATACAGCTTATTTTGCTTCATTAAAATTAAAAGTTTACTGATGACCATTTATATTTATCTTAATAAAAAAAATTATATAAAGCTGATAGAAAACTGATAGTTACTTTTTTTTTTTATCAATTTTTTAAATATTAGTATTGTTATTGCATTCTTATAATCAACTTATACATCTTTATCATTTATCATTTGATATAGAGCTTTGTCAGCAATATTTTTATCTTCACTTGTTTACTTTCTATTTCTTCATCTGCTTATTTTACAATATCAGCAATAATTTTATCACTTTCTTGAACTTTTTCCTTCTTTACAGATTTAATTGTGTATCTGATATTATTTAAAATACTAGATAATTTAGAATTATACTTCTCAGAGTGTGAAATGTTTTTGAATCATACAGAAATAAGATGGCCTTCTTGTGGAAAAATTCTTAAAAGGGTTGTATCATTAAAAGATGAATTGAGAATTTTTCTAATTGATAAAAACCATAAGTTAGCAACCCAGTTTTGTGATCAAAAGCGATTGTTATTAATTTCTTATTTGATGGATTTTTTTGAAGATGTGAATGAATTAAATCTCTCTCTGCAAGGACAAAGTATATATATATTATGACTGAATGCATGATTACAAGCTTCCAAAATAAACTATCTGCATGGTCACATAGTTTTAAAAATTATAATACAGAAATGTTCCCATCTCTTCATGAATTTATTGAAGAAAATAATATTTTGATATTTGAAGATAATAGAAATATCATAATTAATCACCTTGAGAATTGTATGATTTTTTGAAAAGCATTTCCCCCATTTATGTGAAAACAAAGAATATGGATTAGATAAGATTGCCATTGTTTTTACTAGAATATCAACATCTATTGTGGTTATCTCAGGAACAATTAATAGAAATAAGAGCAGATATGACACTTGAAACAGAATTCTGATATATCAGAATTTTGGATTCGCAGACAAGAGGAATATCCTTCCATTTCTAAGATAGTGATAAATATTCTGATTTCTTTTGTTTCACTTATTTATAGGAAACTACTTTTTTATTATTACTAATTAAGAATAAACATAAATTGTCTGTTAGAAAAAAATTTAAGAGTTTCAATTTCAAATATTAATAGTCTTTGTAATAATATCCATTTACGTTCATCTCAATGAACGTTATTGTTATTAAAAACAAATAAACGTTATTATTGAATATTCTTGATAAATTTTCTTTCACTTTTTTTTCATATTACATTATAACAGGGGTTCCCAACCTTTTTACACTTAAGAGCACATTCTATAATACCGGCCAGACGGCGGGCACAATTTATTTTTTTCAACAGATGGCGGGCACCGTTTATTTTTTCAATGTAAATTTATAGTTGGATATTGTTAATAATACACATAATGTACAAAAAAATATTTATTTCAAAAATAAAATTTTAATATATAATTAACGTTTATATTTTTACACTGTAAAAGTATAATCTGCCCTACAATTTGATTACAATATAATACAATAATTTATAGGAAATTTTAAAAATTAAATTTATTTGTATCAGATAAATAATTTTTTATCGTGTTCGGATAGCGGTGGGCACACGTAAATTGGTCTGCGGGCACCATGGTGCCCGTGGGCATAGGGTTGGGGACCCCTGCATTATAATAACTGAAATACGGGCTTATTATATACTTATATCAATATATGTAATATATAGGGCATGTGAGCATAGACTTTCACAGCACCCGCCACTCTATCTCATATCATTGATACACTTGAACACATTGTAACGGGATATATATATGCGTTACATTTAAATTTTAATACTTGACTTTTTTGTAAATATCTAATACTGAATTTAATGCACAAACTTTCAAAATGCACAAATAACGAATTATTAATTTATTAATGTTTGATTTAAATATTAAGATAAGCTTTAAAAAAAATTATAGAATCGAAACAAAGATTCTAATCTTTAAGTAAAATATAATAAAAAAAATTTGATTTTAAAAACAACGAAGAGAGTTTTAATCTTAAAAATAAAAATTACAAACAGATCCTTAGGGCAAAATGACCATTGAAAAGATGATTACAAAAGAGATAACAGTCGAGGAATAGAAACAAAAGACTTGCTTTTCCCGCCCAAGATAGACACAGACCTCAGTGTAAAAATTTACTTAGCCATAAACCCAAAATCTACTTGGCCACAAACTCAATGAACCAATGAAATACAGATATGGAATATGTTTGATGGATCCATGCATTCCAGAGATAAGGTGCCTGAGGACTATAAAAAGAAAAACCCAAAAGCAATAATTAATTAGAGAATCAGAAAATTAAAGTTTTGAATTCATTCGTATTTGCTGAAAGTCAAAATAAAAATTTTAAAAGTTATCGCCATCACCAAAAATGTAATCAGCTTCATCTTGCTTCCTTTGGTGCAGCCGGATGAAGGCAGCCTTCATCTTCACGGGTCCCAGGATCGAACTACTGGTGTGTATGCAGAAATCCCGTCAAGTTTTATAAATTGTAATCATCCGCAAGGACAGGGCCCTTGCATAAATTAGATCTTCGTCATGAACGAACGAGCATGGACAAATGAAGGTACAAATTTAGAAATGATAAAATGGAATATAAACTCTCTTAAATTAAAAAAATCTTCAAACTTTATTTATCTTTAAAATGAACTATAGACTTTCTCTCTGGAACAAACATGAACTTTATTTCTTATTTTTTTAAAATCTTGCAATGTTAAAAGTAATAGCTAAAGTTTAAAACATAATATCTTAAAATATGTATTGTATTTTTTTTATTTTTTTATTCATGCTTAATAAGATCTGTTTGTAATAGGGTAGGGGTTTGCGATTGCAAACTTAAAGTTAAAAGTAGAAACACATATCATTATATGTGCATTATTGAATTTAAAAGAAAAGTAGGTTAAATAATATTTGTAGTAAAAAAATAAGTTAAATATAATGTGTCATTTTAAAATGATTTTAAAACCTTTAAACTAAAGATTTTTTTTTTAGAATTAAATTAATAAAATGATTTAAATGTTAGTTGAGTGTAGATGGCTGCTAAACTCGTTTAAATATGTTAGTTTTAAAGGGGGTTTTGATTTCAGACTATTTGTTTCATAGTGGTGTCAATGCTGGTGGAGAGGTATGTGGACGTTTACATCAATGTAATGTGAAGTGTGTTGGCACATAGGGTGATGAGTCCAACTGAATGCATGACCCCAAAGAGGTAGTCACACTGTTGAAATGGATGCAGATGTATTTTCTGTGCCATTGACCCATTCCAGCTCTATGGATTGGGAGGATAAGCACAGCAAGATAGACCACTCTGCCATCCATATGAAGCATTATTCTTTTATTATATTACATGCATGATTTCTTTGCCAGATAGATGTGAATTTCTGTACTGACGAAAGTCAAGTTTCTTCAAATAATATCACTGTTCAGATGCACATTCCTGTCAGTGTGATTCTTTGCTAACATGTTCACTTTGCATTGGTTGCTGATATATATCTGGAAGCGAGTGTTGGTGTGGCTGCGGACTTTTAGCCTGGAATCAAATGTTTGGTTCTTTTAAGTGCATCATCTGGGTAGCTCATCTATACTCAACATTTCTAAGATTAAAAATAAAAGTTAAAATAAATAAAAATAATAGTAAATAATAATGAAACAAACATAAATTATTTTAATTATTTTTCAAGTTTGTGTGTCGTCACTTATATATATACGTGAATAAAAGCTTTTGTGTTATTAATACTGACAGTGATTGTTTTTATTCTTTATTAAAAGAAATATATTTAATAAATGTTTTAAACCTCTGCTACTTCATGAGCTAGTGACTTGGGCTGGCGGTCGTGATCTTAACAGCGCGTATCTGTCTACTCTATAAATTTTCTAGGTTCAAGTAATTTAGTGGCACCTGTAGTGCAGATACAATAAGACTGGATATTTTAGATCTTCCCCAACCGTTATAACATATATGCTAAAAAGATAATTAAAGTATGAAGTTTGGCTATCTTAATATATATATATATATCTGAGTGCTTATTGTATATATGTGTGGAAATGATAATCTGGACCAACTGATGTTTGCTGGTTTAGCATGAAATATATATATTGGTGATTATTTACCTTTTCAACATATATGTGTTCAAGTGTATCAGTGATATGAGATAGTGTGAGAGTGGTGTTTCCTGTGAATACCTTATATATTACATATATAATGTAAACATAAAACTTAATATATGTTAGCAATCAATCTTAAGCTATCAACAATTTCAAACTGTAGTCAAGGCCACCTCCATTAATAATAAAAGTGGTGTCACCTTTATCTATAGTTTGATATGTGTATATAGACATTAAAGATTGCAACTTGATTAAAGAGTGTGAGATTAATAATGTAAAGAAATTTAACAAACCTTAATAATCAGGCAAATATCATTGTTCTGAAAGCAGACTAATAAATAGTCAATTTTATCTACAGGTTGAAATTGTTGATAGCTTAAGGATTGATTGTTATCATCTACATTTATAAACCTATTAATGACTGAGTAATTGGCTTGTCTCATTAATGTATGTATACATAATAATAATAAAATGGAACTACCTTGTTAGAAATGTAATAAACATATATTATGATTTTGTTCAAATGTTAATTTTTTTATTACTCCTCTCCTCTTTTCATAGCACACTTTGTAAGTACATTGTTAGTTGATGGGGGCTGGGAAATGTATTATTGTTTTTCAAGAGACCCTCATATAAAAAATAAGAGAAGTACTGATTTAGAAAATGTAGTAATCGTAGGGTTACTTTGTTGTATTGTCTTTATTATTATATAATTTATATAACTACTATATATTTCATGATGTTATTACATATTTTAGAAATATTTTCATTCTTTTCAATACCAATGTGTTGTTTTACACTGTTGAGCCTTTTTTCTTCCATAGTTTTTGTTATCATTTCACAATTTATATTTTTAAGTTTTTTTCTTACCACTTTATAAAACTCTAGTTATTTAATTTTTTTATTATAGATTCACTTTTAAAAATGTATGTAATTTTTTTCTTTATACATTATTATATCTGAGTAAGAAATTTACTGTTAAATTGTTGCTTTTTTGTAGCAGCTGTCTGTCTTGCAGTGACCTATCAGTTACCATTTTATTGATCAAGATTTAAATGAACATTTAAAGTCTATTACATATTTTAAAATGATTTGCAAACTCTAATTTTAATTTATTGGATTATTTTGGATATGAATATCAACCATTAATACTGCTCTTTTTTATAGTTTTTATGTCCAGTTTTGCATTAATGCATATTACTAATTGTTGATCACTTTCTAGATTGAATGAAATATATATTTTCTGCTAATCAAAACATACTTCCATGTCCATTTTTGTTTAGTATTTTTTTTCAAAAGAAAGAATTCATAATTATTTTTCTGTAAACTTTATAAGTTTATATGTCCTCTCTTAATTCTGTCACCATAGCAAAATTTAATGACAGCATTTTCATCTTGCAATTATTCTATCATTTGTAACATTAAAGTCTCTCATCACAATTTTAAAATATTGTTTGGTCTGATAAAAAGAATTTTATACATCTATATAAGAATCTTTTTTATCATAATAAGAACTTGTTGGGACATAAACCCAAATTATATGCATATGGTATTTCCATTAGTAACTAATCTTGCCATTTTCTCTGATGTACCATCAATCTTCACAGTGTGATACTCTTTATTTAAAATCATTTCCCATTCCACTTGTTTTCCATATATATATATATATATATATATATATATATAAAACAAGTGGAGTGAGAGGGCGGGTTAGGTAGAATATATATATATATATATATATAAAGTACATATCCACATCTTCTGCCTTTATCTGCCTATTACTATCATTGCTGGTGACTATAGTCTTTTAATTTGTCTGGTATGATTGTAAATATCTATAAGATAAAAAATATCATTCAAACTATTCTGCCTTCAAGAAAACTCAACTGATATTTTGGTTAAGAATTATCATTCATGGGGGGAAAATCTGTAGTGTTACTTGATCTTAAACTCAATAATTTTTATTAGTTATTAAGATGGATTTGAAATAACCTGGTAATCATATGAATGGTATATCTCTAGAATAAACATATCATCTAGTTTTTTTTTATCATTTTAATGATGTATTCATTGTTGTTGAGGTGTAATTCATTCATCTTATTGATGGTAGTTCAATTATTCTTTCATCACAAACTTTATAATTATTAATACCCTCTTGATCAAAACAAGACAAGTTTATTGCTTTCAAATGAAGGTTTTGTCCATCTGTACTCTCCAGCTTTTATAACCACAGAAAATACCACAATTTAAACATTTCTTGTTTTCATTTTTTGATATTTGATCTTATTTCTGAGTTATTCCAGGCTTTTGATTTACAATTGTAATTTATTTTTTCTGAACTATTTGTCATTAATGATTATGCAAGAAAACAAAAACTAACAATGAGTTTTCTGTTTTCATTATTAATTTGAAATTCTCATCATAATTTTTTTAGTCCCATGTTCATCCTTTTTTCGTCTAAAATAAATAATATATATATATATTCAGATTATTTTCATTTTTGATGATGATCATCATCAACATTATTAAGGTTAGTGGTGTTTGCTACCTATTCTGAATTTATATTTTTTTCCCTCAATCTGCCTTTCTACATTCATATTGCCAATGGAATAGCAGTCTCTTTTCATTAAAGTTTGTTTTAATTTTATCTCATAAGAACACTAACATACTTTTTTTATATTTTAAGATATATAATTTAGTAAGGTGTATTATAATCAAATATCTTCTACTCAAAATACATGTGATTCATTTGAAAAGCTTTTTTGGAAAAAAAATTATTTAACTTTTAACTCCTATTTCACAATTTTCCATTTTCTGACAGAAATTAATTGCATCCATCCTATTATTTTTTCTCATAAACTTTATAATTAATATCCCCTTTTTTATTGAATAATATTATTTTATTATCCTGATTTTTAACTTTCTACTCCTCACTTTTTTAAAAAAAAATCATACTTTTATATTTTTCCCCTCCCCAGTTTGCAAACCCAGATCCTGATATAGATATGTTTATTCTATTTCGGAGCTTATTCACAATTAACACATCATTTAATATTTTATTATATTACCCTCCACTTTCTTTTATAATTTTATCTTATGCATTCATTACAAGGTGTTTTATGTATAAATTGTTGTACTTTTCTCTCAATTAATTTTTTATTTGATATATATAATTCAACTCAAACCGATGATTAACACATATATACCTAACTAAGTGTAAATATTTGGGTATTGCTTTACTCTATTTTAAGCCTCTTATACATCAATAGAAGTATTTTTGTGGTATAGTGGTTATCACATTAAACGGCTTTGCTGGTGATCAGAATTTTAAATCTGGTTAAAATTTGATATATATATATATTAGACAGCTAAATATTTTCATCAAACTTAATATTTTTTAGAAAACTAATCTATATTTGTTTAGGATTTCATTTATTGGTCAGCAAACAATTATATAGATTATGATTAGTTAGAGAATTAAATAAAAAAAACAGAAAAAAATAGTGTCCCTAATATATATATACAAATGATTAGTTTCAGAATTAAGAGAATTTGAAACACATTTTGAATAATTGTTTATGGATCATAACTTACTGGAATGTAATATTTACTGTTACTTTTCGATTGTTAGTTTCAATTTATAATGTGTAAATCAATATATTTAATTTTAAAGTTTTTAAGCATAAAAATAGAATCTCCCACCAACTAATAATTGGTTAACCTACTGAATAATGCCTTTTCATTCATTATTTTCTCTAAGAAATTCTGCCTGTCTTGCCTTACAAAATAATACTGTCAATTTGCTAACTTTTATTTTTATATTTAACTGCTATTTCTTCATTATTTTTTTTTGTGCTGTCTTCTAATAACATAAACAACTATTTTTTAAACTTTTATTTATTTATTTTGTTTGTTTGTACCAGAAGTTGTTACACATTTTCATTGTTAATACTTTAATCATGTAAAACTTTTATCCTAAATAAGTAAATCTGTGTATAATTTCCTGAAAATGGTCTGCGCTAAAGTATTTTTATTGCTCATCCTCATATATATATATATATCAGATTGTAAGTTGTTCATTTTTATAATACGTTTATTAAAATATTACAGAATATTGATCTTATTGATATTGGATCAAGTGAATTTATATATGATTTTTTTATATAATTTCAGAGCTGTGTTATCCCTTCCACCTTCTAGTATCGCGGCTATCTTGCTGACTTCCAGCTGTTGAGGATGCAAGACCCTGCAGTCCGTAGCAAACGTTGATAGTGCTAAGCCTAGGTGCTGAAGTAGCATTGTTTGCTTACTCCCCCTTTTCTATGCAACGGGGAATGATGAAGTCTTAATAAGTCATCTGGAAGAATGAAAAGAAAAACCACCGATATTATTCCCAAAATAAAAAAATAAAAATGAAAATAAAAAATAAAGTGTTTCACATTCACACTGTAAATGCTATCTTTTTGTTCAGCAAACATAGATTTTTCATGACAAATGTCTTATGTAGTGGCTGTGAACTCATGTTTATGTGTTACACTATTCAATAGGTGTAAGTTACATATATGTATATATTTTTGTTTAAAAATTTAGGTCTATTATGTAGCTTTTTTTTTTTTTTTCAGTTTTTTTTTTTAATTATTGTGCTTATATATAAACAACAAATATAATCATTTGGTTTAAGGCTTTTTAAAATAATTTCTAAAAATATTTTGTCTTTTTTTTTTAATTACATGCTTTTGTGGAATATTTTAATTTACAGTACTTTTAAATGTTTAAGCTGAATTTTAGTGACTATTAAAAAATAGATTTTTAAAATTAAGAAAAAAATATAAAAAACCTAGTATATATACAAAAGCATATATATATATTATTGATACCAAGAACTTTCCACTTTTTAGTTTTTAGATTCACTTTTGATGAAAATGTTTCATTTATATATAAATACTGTAGTAAATATACTCCTTTTTTGAGGGCAGGGGGGGGGTCTTAATTTTACATATGCTTTTTTTTTTTGCTCAATTAAATATCTTTTTTGAGTGTCATTTTAAATTCATTATTTGTATTTTTTTAAATGCATTTTTTTTAATATGTGTGTGTGTGTATTTATATATATCTAATATACACATCAATGTTAATTTAAATATGGTGGAAATGAAAACCTGCAAATAATTTTACTTATTTTGAAAAGTCGTGTATTCAAGGATGGAAATTTTTGTAATGAATTCCTTATGTATAAGCAAATTGATATATTATTATTATATAAGCTTCCAAATTTAATACTTTAATTTATTTATTTTTAAATGAATTGAAGAGCACGTAAAAGTTATATTATTATCATTTTTTAATTTGTTGGCTTTGCTTCTATTTTATATCATTGTTAATGTCATTTCGAGAGTTTCACACAAAATCAGTTTAAAAAAACTGTGGGGAATACATTTCGCTTATTATTAACAATTTAAAGATAATATAACCTTTTTTGTGGTATTCATTCTGTTTATTTATAAAATATTAAGAAATGAAATCAACAATTTTAATAATTCTCTTTATTGTATATTTGTTAATCTATATATTTTTTTTTCCCTAAGATTTTTGTAATGGGATTTTAATATTGTATAAATAATGTTTTATAGATCCATAGATTTATATAAATTGTACATATGTGAACAGCTTTATAAACAACTCACGCCTTTTTTTAAGCACTTCTCAACTTCTTGCATGATTGTAGTAGTTATAAAAGAATGAAATTACAAATACTAATAAATTACCAAAGTAATATATGCAAGAAAGTAAATGGAAAACAAAAGATTAACTTTGGCTGTTTAATACAATTAATTTACAGGTGCTATGATATTTTAAAAGAAATTATGTGTAACAATTTCCATTTTAACCTTCTTGTAGATGATTTTGCTTTGTTCAAATGCTGTTAATATATTAATGTGTGTGCACGAGCTTACGTTTAGCTGAATGTGTATCTACCAGTGCTTTTTGAAACAATAGGAAAAAAAAATGAAATAAATGTCACGCTAACGAAAAATAAAACAATATTATCTTAAATACTTTAATGATGTCACTTCATTTCACTTAAAAAAATTTTATTATCATCTTCACGTGTTTTTCAACAAAGTTTACATACATCTACCTTCTTTAGCATTTGCTTTGCTGTTTTTATAAATTCATAATTTTTGCTCATTACAGTTGGGTTTTTTAAAATCTGTATATAGATATTAATATCAAAATGCTTTAACATTATCAATAGTGTCTGATGTTTTATAACAGAATTTTAAAATAAATCTGTTACATTTATTTAATTGAATTGTGAAGACTAATAAATGTTTTTCAATACCTTGTATGATTTGTTGCAGAATAGAGTCTGGAACTTAAGAGCCATGGATTGCAGTCCAGCACAGCCACTATGAACTCTTGAACAATAAACCATTTGATTGTTTATTTCTATATAATGTTTTTAAATGATAATTATTAATGAAAGGTATTAAAAAGTAAAGCTCTGTTTTTCTAGTGCTTAATACATCCACATTTCATGCACAAGATTTAGTTGTTTGAATCTAGGTTGAACTTACATTTTTTTAAGACCATAGAATATTTTTTAAGTTTAGGATGTATCCTTCCAATTTTTTATTGGTAAATAAGTATCTATAAATTCTTAACTAGAGCATAAAGGTCCCAAGTTAATCTATGATGATCAATTGAGTCAATAAAACAAAACTAAGTTTGTAATATAACACAACATGGTGATAATATGCCATATTCTTATAAATACTGAGTTCTGATATTAACTTTATCTTACAAAAAAAAAAAAACCACTTAAATTATATCCAATTCATTTGTATGAATTGCATAAAAAATAGAAACAAAAAAACTGACCATGATTACATATAAAATTTTATCATAAAATTAGTTGACATAGCAGTAACTAGAAAATGGATATCTATACAACAAAAATGCATATTTGCAACAATATTTTTATTCATATGATTTAATTTCAGCAATATGTTCAACTTTTATCACATAGACTAGGTAACTCGAAAATGTAAATGAAATTATCCAGTGCTTCATTGATAGAAGCAATACTCAAAAGAATGTGAATTGATTACCACATTCAAAAATTTTTTAAATATCATTGCTACATATATTACTGATACAAATCAAAAACAACAAATATATTATTAAAATTAATTTCTAATAATTTAAACTCAAAAATATATGAAGTTTGTTTATTAATAAAATATTCCCTAATAAAAAAAACTCATAGAAATATATATATACCTAATGTTCCTTATCTAAATTCAATAGCAAAACTCCTCATCATCTTTTCATTTCACAAATCAATATCACCTTGATTTAATTTCTTCTTGTAAATTTTAAATATTGATTTTGAAAATCAAAACAATCATTTCATAAAACTAAATACAATTTGTTTACACTAAACAGCTTTATTTATGGCAAAATAATTAACCAAATTTAAATTTTGCAGATGATAAATCTTTCATTAATTATATATTTTATTCTATTCATCTCAATTTTGCTTGGGAATTGTAAATTTCTGACATATATAAAAAATAAATTATATAATAATAATAATAAACTATTAAATTGAAATTTTTATTTTATTGTTAACGTGAAGATTAAGAAAATAATAATTTCTAAAAAAAAACTATTTAATCTTTACCAGAGTTTGACTTTTCCTTTGTTCCACATATATATATGAAAATTCTTGGTGAATCTTTAAAGCAAATCACTTTAAAACGTGCATAAACTATAGAAGTAAATTACTAATTATAATAGTCACATTGCGTTCAACATTAAAGAGAGTGAAATATTAATATATTCTTTCACATTAATGAAAATGCTTAGAGAAAATAATTCAAATTAAGAAAGAAATTAATATCAGTTCTAACAAAATTTAAACTATAAATGAAAGACAAGATTCAAAATAATCTATTCCTAATCACCTAAGAATTTTATAGTAGACTCTTTCAGCCAATAGTCTTCAAAATAATTTGATGAATCTGTAAAAAGCATTTTGGATGATTTTCCATCAAACTATAGTGGGGAAAAGATTGTAGTACAATGTCTATAATTAAAATTATAAGGATTATTTTTTTAAATATTTGTATCAAATTAAACAATTGGAGAAATATGTGCATAGTTAATTATATTTTTTATTTGATTGTATGCTAATCCTCTTATTTGATACTGATATTAAGCCAATAAACATTATCACATGATCACCATTCTTATGTACAATGCTCTCAGATCCAAGGCTTCTCACTGACAAAGGCCACATGCATAAGCCTTCTGGCATCCATTGATTACTCTAGCTTGCAATGTGGCAATACATATAGTGAGTTTTTGCCTGTTGATACTGATATCAAATTCAAAGAGAATAACAAACTATGTTTTAACACATGTATTCTACAGACGTTTTAAACATATATAAACAGTATATACACACATTTAAGATAAACTTTTATTAAACATTATACAATTAGAATATCAAAAATAATTAATAGTTTATAATTAATAAAATTAATACAATATTTTTTTATATATATATTTTACCTTTTTTATTTTTTCTGCAAGTAAATGAAATAATATTTTTTCAATTTTTTTAAATAAATGGATAAGTAAATTAAACTAGGCTAAAACACTTTGTTTTCTCTTGTTCTTTTTAAGTTAGATAAATAAATTTATCCTTCCAGTGACTATTCAGGGTCAATGCTTTTAAAAATTAAACAATAAATTAGATTTTCTTAAGTAATAAAATTACTCTAGTATTTTTCTATATTTTTTTTATTTTTTTATGATAAAAATTATTGATGTAATGAAAAAAATACATGAAATTAAATTAGAAATTTTAAGCTGTTTTAATGAAAAAGATTACGCTAGTTATTGCTTGTGATTTGTTGCAAATACCTACAATGAACTTTGTATTCTAACCAATCAAAAAAACAAACTAAATTTAAAAGTGGTTTTAGCAGAATAGATTACATCCAATACTGTGAATTAAAGAAATAAAATTTAAAAAATTAAATTTATTTTTTATTAATTTTTAATTTTATATATATATTTAATATTTTTTTATATAAGTGAAACTATGAACATTGAAATTGGAGATATGGCTAAATTACAATAATTCAAGTAGAGTAACTTTTTACTCCAAATTACCATTGTTTTGAAAGGTGCATGTAATTTGGTTGCTGTATAAAACATATTAAAGAAGCATTAAATAAGCATCATTCTAGAGATGGCAATATCTGAGAGTTCTTAGCAAGAGATAAAACTTTGATTGTAAGTAGTATCACATAAACCAAAATGATAATTTTAAAAAATCTTGGAAAATGTATAAAATATGAAAAAACCCATGGTTATATAAAAGAACATGAAAATTTTACATGACTAATTAATATCATGGACTTAATCTATTATCTCAATGATTCACATGTTATGATGTTTTATTATGTTTCACTTTTGAAAGAATTCATTTATATATGCCATATTCAATTTTTATTATTATTTTCCTAAATAGAAGGTTGATAATAGTTCTACTTTTAGCATAATCTTATTTCGTATAATGTCATTGTACCATACTTGCTATTCATTTCTGGTATCTATCTAAAATTCCTGTAATAGATAAATCATAAAAAATATGATTGAACGTATTTGGTGAGGTAATGTTGTTTTTAAAATATATATTAGAAGCATTTTTATGAGGAAACTGCAGATCTTATCCTTAACTATACCACATTTCATTATTTTTATATGATTCCCTAATGGTGGTTTGAATTATAATTCAACATTTTATTTTAGTAGTAAAACTTTTATTCTATATTATGAATCAATAAATTGTACTTGATTTATTAGAAATATAAGTTTACAAATGAAAAAAACATACTAAAAAAAATTATCTTCAAACTGCAAATATAGAATTAATAATAAAGTGAAATATAAAATGATGACTTTTTTCTTATTGAATGGTTATTGCAATGCCAGTAAAAAAATAAATTAATGAAATCTTCATTAATTGAACTTTATTTGCAATTCCTGAACAAATTATTATTAAGGCATCAAAATGCTATGAAATTCTGTTTTAAAATTTAAAGTTATATTTATAACTATCAAAATATCAGAAGTTCTGTACCATAGTGCTTGGATAGTGTTACCAATCATACTTTCATTTGTACCATTACATGAATTTCTTAACTTAGTATTTATAAAAATAAAACATATTCAAATAAAGTCTAAGTATTATGAAAATTTTTAATAACTATTTATACAAATATTTTATAAAAATTATCATGAATATTTAAATAAACTATAAAAAATGTACATTTTTTTGCTCAGTATTCACAACAATAGAAGCATTTACAAGTAATTTTGCAAATAACCTCTCGAATAATCTATAGGAATGAGCAACATTGTCAGTCCATTTGTAGGGTTTTTTCTGTTGAATATTGATACCTTCTGGGGTTTTTTTAAATCAATAAATCAGTATTCACTTTAATCCCAGTTTATACCATCAAATAAATGCATAACTGACAAAATAATATTATAGATAGCTGCAAGAGAATAAAAAAAGTTGAAAGCAACAGCAGCACCATCAAATGCTTTGTAATGTTATACAGCTGAGAATTAAAAAATTAATAGGATACAAAACAAATAAAATGCTAATGTGGTTATTTCTCTTCCAGATATATCCTCATTTTTTTTTTTGCTTTCAATACATGTATTTCATTACCATTTTGACATATTGAGATTAATCTCATTAATGTTTGAATATCACATTTAACTTTTATGCATTTCTTGCTTAAATACTTTGATTTAATTCTAATTCTTTAACTGATTGACCATATTTTTTAAAGTATTTTTCTCTCCTATCAGTAAGAAAATCTCTGAAAAAGTTTTCTAAATAGTTGAAACAGAACTATTAAAGCCTTGAGGAAAATAGCATGGAATGGCAACAGAATTATGTTAACAGCAATTAAAAGATATATATTTAAATTTATAGACTTTCATACAATATTTAATATAATCTTTTAACTAAGGAAGTTTTTATTCTATATATGAAAATATATAGTGAAATATCCATAAATTGACATATTTTCAAAATGTAAATATTCGTGTATAAGAAATTATACTTTTTTTTTTTTTAATTTTGCATTTTCTGGTAATATCTTATAGGAAAACTAGGAAGGATAATCTTCCGTCACCTTTAGCATTCAACTCCCAGGGCTCACTCCATTCATCTATACTCTTTTGCCAAAATTTTTGCAAAAATATTTATTTCTAACAACTATTTTAATTCAATATATATAAGACATTTTAAAGTTCCAATGACACCAAATGCATTTATGTACAATTTAAAATCCCCCCTTTAACACATTATATAATATTATTTATGATTTTTTGCAAAACTTCTTTTAGACATATTTCTAAATTCTATTTCATAAAGCAGATCATTTGTTGCCCAAGAAAAGAATGATTGAAAGAATGCAATAACAAAGATTGTATTAGCTTTTAAAGGACTTTATTCAACAAAGCAAATAGAGATTACATGATTTCTTTTGTCCACATGCTATTGGGGTGATTGTTAAGAAAAACAAAAATAATCTAAAGATTGTCATGTGACTCATAGGGTTTTGAAAGTAAGAGAAAGTTTACAATTGAATCTGGTTTTTATTTGAGATACTGCAATGGTGGCAAATGGTATTTTTGTTACTATTATTAATCTTTAATGTTGAGTTTTTTTCTATAGGCTTGAGTATAAATGCATTTGAGACCAAGTATCAATAAAAGTTTTTTGATTTTTTTTTAGCTCTTTGACATATCCAGTTTGTTTTTATATGTTGGGTGCCTTTCTTTGATTATATATATATATATATATCATAAGGCATATAGAATGAAAACACTGATCCAAATGTCAGAGAAGACTCCTTTTTTGAATGAGTCAAATAGACTATTTATATATTTTTTTTATTTTTACAAAGTGTATTATTAAATAAATATTGTTGAGGCCTTGGCATGAAATCTTCGTGGCAACATGCATGGTCTATATTTTGTTGCTTTTTAAATCTTAGGAAGTGTTGTGTGGGTAATGAATAGAGTTTAATTTTTAGTAAAAAATCAAAGTATTTTGGTTCACATAATGAGAATTTGAATTTATGATAGTTGTTTATTGGTGATGTTGAGTATGGTTTTATTAGTATCTTATAAAGGGTGTAAAAGTGAAAGGATTTCCCAGTAATTGAATTTATTTTGAGACAATTTGAAAACCAAATTTTTTATGGATGATAGTGGAGTGATTAGTGTTTTTATATATCTTTGATGAGGTGGTAGTTTGTCTGTGAGAATGATTTTATAGGCTGTTTCTAAATATGGAAAATTTTTTGCACATGCTGAGATTATTAATAGTTTTTGGGATTCTGAAAGTGAGAAGTGAATGAAGCCTTGGACCATTTTGTGAGTGTTTTTAAAGATATCTTAATGATATTACGACTATCTTTTTCTCCCTTGAGAATTTCCTGCATAATGAGTCTATTTTATTTAAGAGTGCTTTAGTGTAAAGTATTTGCAAAGTGTAGTATGAGATTTTTGTCATGATTGACATATTGAAAAGTGGTGTTTTTTTTTTGCATAAAGTAATTGGTGGTCGAGAAGTCAGCGCGACTGCCTTGCACTAGCAGGCAGTTGCCCGGCTTGCGAGTTCGCGTCCCGGCCGATGCTATGACACTTAAAAAAAAAAGTAATAGGTGGGATTTGTTAGACCAATTTCTATTTTATTTAATCTATTATCAATGATTTTAAAACATTTTTTTCAAAGATCAAAAAAAGTTAAAACACTGAATTCAAATATCTTAAGTTTTTCTCAACTTTAAAATCATTATTCATATAAACTCTCTAGAAGATTTAATTTAAAGATATTTTTAAAAAAAACTATAAGTCACATTTATATATTTTTAAAAAACTATAAAAATTCCATCATCAGATTTCCAATCATATGGATGGTTGAAGAGTTGGAGGATGGAGAAGATTGAAGTCTGCCTATTAAAGTATGAAAATATGCTCTTAATATAAACTGAACACTGATTCTATATATATATGTGAGAAATGAAGATCTGAACTAACTGATGAGTGCTGATTCGGCACAATATATGTATATTGAAAATCATGTATCTTTTTCATTTATATGTGGTTATGTGTATTGTTTGTGGGTAATTGTAGGGAGCTTGAAAGTCTGTGTTCAAACCCATCTAAAAAAATTACAAAATTTTTATTTTCCCATGTTAAATAAGTTGCATTTCTTTAACATATGTTTAATTGCACCAGAATAAGTTCATCATTGTTGAATAAATTATTAGTAATACTTTTTAAGAATACTATATATTTTACTATAGATATTCTGCTTTTGCAGAGATTTTTAATAATAGTTGTTTTTTTTTTTATAAAGATGGTCATGAGTGGTTAATGTTAGTATTTCTGCCAATGGCGAGTTAAGATCTAATTTAGCAAAAAAAATAGATTTTTGTAATGATACAATGATTTCTCTAAAATTAGAGACAGAATTTACATCCAGCATTTTTAACCAACATCCCATTTGGTTCTATTTCCATTTCACTTATTTTATAGATATAGAGAAGATATACTAAAAAGTGATATGAAGTTTAATTTGTTTATCTTCTAGGTATTTATAATTTTATGTACTTCTAAAAATATCCACCAAAGTCTATAATATATTGAGAGGTCTAATAATGTTGCATTTATAATTTTTACTTGAGTTTTGGTATTTACAAAAATTAAATTTAAATTTGAGTTTATTGATTATCATTTTAATAAAACTTAGTATGAGAAGTATTTTGAAATAGAACAGTTTAGTGGGATTCTGTGTAAATAATGAATTCAAAATATTGCTTGATACATTTTCCAAGTTTTGTATGGAGAGGGGAAATATCAGAATTATTTTATGTATTTTTTCATTGTTTTTTTTTTTTGTCAAAGCATCAGCCGGATGCGAACCCGCAACCCGGGCAACTGCCTGCAAGTGCAAGGCAGTCGCGCTGACCTCTCGACCACCAATGCAAGACATTTTTTCATTGTTAAGCCAATTTTCTACAGATTACAGTAATTTCACTCATAAATTTTCTATGCTTAAATATTGAATCAAATCAATTTTTATATCAAGTTCTCATAAATAAATTTTACAAAGACATCTGGTAGCAAAGGTGTTCTTGTTTAATTATTGTGAAGTTCATATGGTCATATACAGCCTTAAAGCTAATTAAAAAATAATACAGTTAGTTGCAGAGCTCATGTAACACTTTGATTGAACACAATCATATTAGACCAAAACCTAAACAAATTTTTGTGTTTTTCAAAAACTCTTAACTTTAACTCTTGACTCACCAATCTAATATTGAGCCCTTGGTTTTCTTAATTTTTAGAGGACATGAAGAGCATGCAAAATGAAAGAAAGTAAAATGCTTTGTCATTTCTGATTTCATCTTCCAAAAACTAATCAATTAAATATTTTAAAAAAGCTGATCTTACAATAATATTGGTATTAACCATTTTACTACTGTTGTAATGAATTCAAGCAGTATACTGTTGAATAAAATGCTATTTTTTAAAAATCCAAGCTTAAAATATGTTAATGCATTTGGAAGTCAAGATCTAGATTAAAATATAATAATACATTAGAAATTTAAAGGTTTGGCAAATGTATTGTGCCTGAATGTAATCTCAAACTTTTAATGAATGTGCGTTAATATCTTAATCCATTGCTGTATGATCTAGCCATTTTTCAAACTGAGTGCACACTTTTAATTTTAAATTGTTGATTTAAATAGAATTATTAAATCATTCCAATTAATATAATTTGAGGCTATGGATTTAATTTTTATTTTATACCTTTTGTTTTTCTTTTAGCCTTGTTTATTTCGAGTTTATTACAGATTTAGTTTTGAAAATTTTTAAACTATTTGCTAATGATTATCACAGAATCTATCAATTTGGATAATTGTTCAGCAGTATCAGGTTTATTATTTATATTTTATTTATTTGCAAATCAGAAACACCTTAACTATGTTTTCTTCTAATATTTTTTCAGATTTTTTTTGTAATAATTTACTAATGTGGGTTTTATAAATTGTTATGCCAGGATAATTCCTTCTTTGCATCATTTCCAATTTTTGGACATTGAAAAAGAATTTTATATTTAATGTTTTATGATAAGAGTGTTTCATGTTAGATAATGTAAAGTTTATGAATATTAAAAATTTATAAGTGTATTTTATTTACAGCATCTATATATAGAAGCTGATTGTAAATTTTTTGTTTCTCTGAGCTATTGTTTAAAATTTAAGCCTTATATATATATATAGCTACTTTAATTTTTTTTAAATATATATACTTTTATAAGATGATTATTAATCTGTTAAAAGAATCCATTACTTTAAGAACTATTCTGATATTTGTAAATGCTTCTTACCCTCTTTATTATATGTTTTGTTCATTAAGGAAAAAGATGTGAAATCTGCTTTAGTTTTCTTTAATATTCCTGTAATCTAGACTTGTATAGATTCCAGTTACTTCATGCTCTTCAAATTAGCAAATATTATCATAAAAAGATGATAATTTTAAATAAATTATCTGTCTTTCTAAGATTACAAGCTTGCATTAATAATATTAAAATATTTTATTGCAATAGAGTATATTTGAATTCTCAGTCAGAGATTTAAAAATCGGATCAATTAAGAATGTAAAGAGAAGTTGAAGTTAAAAGTAAAAGATTATGTAGAAGTGAAGGAAAATAATATAAAAAAATGATTAAGAAAAATAAATGGTCAAAAAAGTTTTACATGCTGTCTGAAGAACTTAGAATTTTTTTAAAGCAAATACAAAATGTTCCCATCTTTCTTAAAAGAAAGATGTAAACTAACTATTGAATTATAGAGACATTATTACATCGAAAATTCGCTGTTGAATATCTATCAATAAATAAACTCACCTCTAATGGAGAAGCAATTTAGAAAAAAGTAAAACTAAAAGTTTAGAATAATTACTGTATATAGATGCATTTTAATGATATAAAGTTTTCTGTAATACAAACTGTTACTTATATAGTGCACAAACATACGTAATATAAATAACTCCACAGAGCGTGCACTTTAAAATCTCTGTGCACTTTCCCGTGAGAATCGACTTTAAAAAGCATATGTGTACACTTATGCTTAGGGTTTATTTTTTATATAAACCAGTCTTTCCTCGTGATATTTAAATCATGACTTTAATCTATAGAAAATAAATACTATGCATAAATGTACACTTATGCTTTTAAAGTCGATTCTCATGGGAGAGTGCACAAAGATTTTAAAGCGCATGCTATGAAGAGTTAGTTATTTGTAATATGACAGGGATGAGCATGCATGAAGTCAATGAGAGCTGCATGTTGGTTTTTTATATGTGCAAAGAGCCAACCATATTATTTAAGTAAACAAATTTTATTTAACTTAATTAATATGATGACAATCTACACAAGTTTTAAGTGCTTTAAAGTATATAAGAAAATATAATTAAAAGAAATATAATACAAAATAATTATTTCAAAATTTTAATAATAAAAATAAAATATAAAAACTCATTAATAAAAAGTATAACATTTAACAAAGACCTTTGTCAAATCTTTAAAATTTGGCATTTAATTTGTTAGTGCTGTTCATAGCAATTCTATGAGATGCTGATTGGTCAACTTCACAAACTTTATTGTGGAATACAATGATTCATTGCAATTTGTTGTACCAAAAATTGAAATTAGATGACAACCAGTTTTCTTCAAATATGGATATTTGATTCTGTCATGAGTTTCCAAAATTTAATTAGTGAATTAGATTTATGATGTATTTGCAATGCCTGATCCTCTTTCATTTTTAATAATTCTAATTTCCCAGCTGCTTTTTTGACAAGTATTATTACAGAAAGTGGAAATCCATCTTCAATAATATCACAAATAATTGGGTTCACAAAATATGCAAATGTAGATTTAAAACTTTTCAAATCTACATTTGAAATCTGCTTGCAATCCTTCCAATTTTTCTTCTTTGATATTAATTATATTTGCTTTCACTCTTGCAAATTTATTAAAAATTCTGAACTTAAAATCGTGTACAAAAAGCCGAAGTTTAGCGTTAAAACTAAATACAGTTTGTGACAAATTACTAATAATTTTTCCCTTTTTTGTAAAGCCAAATTAAGTGTTTGCAAATATTCCATAATGTCTGTAAGAAACATTAAGTCAGAAATCTAAGTTTCATTTTTAAATTCTGGATTTTTTTTTTTTTCAAAAAAAATGTTATGATAGAATTTAAAAGTTCCACAAAACAGTCCGAATGTTGTATGTTGACAGTCATCTTATCACAGACCATAAGGAAAGATCACTAGGCAATTCATTTGTTTCATCATTTAACTTTTCTAAAAAGTTTTTAAATTGGTGGTGTGTTTTGGCATTTCTCCACACATTTTTATATTTTAAATATTTTGCTATGAAATGTTCATGGTAAATTATGCTGTGAAGAGTTACAAAATGTGGAATTTTAGGACTTATTTAATAGACCAATAAAGCATAGGTTTTTTCCTATCAATGCAGGGGCTCTGTCAGTTACAGTTTATCATGATGCAATTCAAACCTGTTTATTATCTCATCAAGCACATTTCAGACATCGATACTGCAAGTTGTTTTGATATGAGCTAGTAGATTTAATATTTCTTTCTTCACATTTATGTCTGCAGATACATAGTGGACAAAAATGACCAATTGTGGAACATCCTGAATGTCTGTAAACTCATTGAGAGCTATACGGACTGCTGTACAGTTTTTTATATTACCTATCACTATTTTCAATATTTTTACTAATTTTACTAATATGATGCTCAGTTATATGGTATGACATAGAAACTTGTGTGATCAATTTATGGAGTTTTTTATTATCTGGATCATAAACTTTAACTGCTTTTTCCAAGTTTCTTTTAATAAATTATTTTTCTCCATATGGATGTTTGGCACAAGCAATATTCTAAGCTATCAAAATACTAGCTTCCTTAGCTCTGTCATTTTTGTGATTAAAAAAAGACATGAGTCTTTGTTGCTTATGAAGACCCGACTATACTGACTTAAGTTTCTCTGTTCACAATTTTGTATTGTGTGGATATTAAGTTGAAAAGTGAGGATGACTTACTTTATAATGTCAACATCAATTGCTTACTTTGTAGTTTGCAATGACTTTATATTATTGTCAGTAAAAGCAAATTTTTCTACCCATTCTTTCTGAAAGCTTCCATTTTTTTGGTTTATATTTTGTTTTTTGATATCTTCTGAAATCATGTTAATAAAAAATTTAAGTAAATTTATTTCCAAAGTCTGAAATTCAAACAAAATAAATAAATAAAATAAAGTGTCTAAATATTTTTGTTGAAGAAACATGGCTTCTTAAAATAAAATAAGAATAAAAACAATTTAGATAATTAAAAGCAATATTGGACTATATTTATTTTTGGTTATTTTTCCTGATAATTCTTGAATGTCTGTTTTATTATTATTTACAACCAAAAACAGAAACAATATAACCAAAAGCAAGCAAATGCTTTCCAGTTTTATTTTCAAGATTTTTTTGGGATAATTATTCTAAAAAAACATGCAAGTATAAACAATTAAAATAATTTTTTTAGCTTATACGCACGTCTTTAGAAATCATGCTATGTCACCGCCGGAAAAATCTCACATCATAAACAAGATGAAAAAATATGAAATGTGATATTTATAGGAAAACTATCACTAAATATACAACCACAAAATTGCACAAATCATGAATATACACATGTGATCACTCCATACGCGCATGAAGTAATTTATATAATTCGGTATATATCATTAACATAGGTTGCTAATATATTTGAAAATTGTATATACATACATAAATAATGTAAGTTGTAATAAAATAAATAATAAAAAAATTTTATTATAAATTTTGTGCAATTAAAAAAAACTGAAATAATAAAAATAAAACCAGATTTTTAATAGGAGCCGCACTTAACTTGCCTAAGGACTGCATGTGGCTCTGACAGCCGCATTTGACCACATGGATAATTAGTGTGCAAATTGTGTAAGGGGGGTATAGAAAATATTAGGCACCTGTTGATTGAATGTAAATGCTTGAAAGCAGAAAGGGTACAGATAATGAAGTAATGGCAGGATAGACAAGAACAAAGTGACTATACAGAAAGTGAGTTATTAGTTTTTATGTTGGGTTTGCAAGAGATAAGGGGGGTTTAGATATAAAGGCCATAGAGTTAACAAAGATTATGTTGTGGAAGTGGGGTGGGACAGAATATGGGAAGACTTAAGAGTGGGGAATGGAGAATAAAATGGCTAACAGGTTTGTCTGGCCATAATTGCTGAGATATTCTTGACTTTGTTTAAGAAGCCAAAAATACATCACATCACTGTTGTAATATGATATAAAGTTTATAACCAGTTCCAAATAATACAATTCTAGAATAAAATAAGGGGAATCTTGCGATTTTTTAATGATGTTGTTTGGTTATCTATTGATCTCAACCTCGTTTTTTACATAAAGAACTATTTGAAAATAAAACACAAATATTTTCCAATCATTAAAACATGAATTTGAATTTTTTTTTATTTAAACTATTCTTTATTTACAAAAAAAAATATAATAGTATATAAACTGAATCTTTGAAACTAGCTAAAACAGATTCATATCATTGCAACTAGGGTTTGTCGGTTTCTAAAAACGGTTTTTTAAAGAAAATTTTGGAATTCGAAAACCGTTTTTTCTGTAAAAACAAAAAAAGATCAGTTTTAAATATATACATAACACATATTAATTTGCTAAAAAAATTAAAATGTAAGCAAAAGTACTCATCAAGTTATTATATATATTAAAGAATTTGAAGAAGTGACCTCCTCAAACATTAAAGAAAGAGGTTTCTTTTTTCCTAAAAAGAAATTTATTTAACAAATTTAATATGATTTACAAGTTACAATCAAGTGTAATAGTTTGTATTGGAACTAAAGTTTATATTGGAAATTTGATCTGTGGGACGTTTAGATTGTTCATGTGCCACAGTTGGGACCATCTCAATGTTTATAAAGTTCTTTTTTTGTAGGTGATGTTTGCCTAATATAGAAGCACAAGGTTGTGCATATGCTATGATTTATATCTTGTGGTCATTTAGGGCTATTGTGTTGTTACATGTGGTTGAGTTGTCACTTATACTATTGCTGCAGTATTGGAATCTCAAAGAGTTTCCAAGTGTCATCAAAGGTGCTGTTGGAGGCAAGCATTTGATCTCTTTTTTTTTATTTTGGTAATGGTGTCAATGAAGGTGAGAGCTGGGTTTCGACTTGAATCCTCAATGGCTAGTTGACAGCATACCAGCCATAATGAGAATGTGAGGAAAATGGCCAGTCGAATCCAGGCATATGTTTTTGTGCCTAGTCATCTTTGAATAGAGGTGATCATGTTGTAGTTTATTTTAGAGTTAGAGTGAATTAACTGTCTGATGCAGTTGTACTTAGGGCATATGTTAATGATATGGTCAAGTGTTTCCTCCTCTCGCTGACAGAGCTGACATTGGGGATCCAGGTTGCCATGGCTTCTTCTGTATACTAGAAACGATCTAGTGGGAAGTGCATTAATGTTTAACTTTATCACAAAGTCAAGATATTTGGCTTCCAGGCTCCAGAGCCTGTTATTTTAAGCCTGCAATCCTGTACTTGGCTATGTGGGTGTTGTAGGCTATAAGCTTCCCAATAAGTTATTTTTGAATTGTATGAGGGTGGATTTCTTTTAGTTAGGTTGGAGTAGTAGGCTGAGAGGGATAGGATCCAGTCCTGTTTATGTGGTGGTGGTCAATCTGTGGGGGAGATTGTTGGAGCAAATTGTAGATTGTCAAAAGTTAATGAGAGTTTGTGGATGAGATTATGAATTTTTTGCAGGGTGAAAGTTGAGACTGCATGGAGGGACAATCCGTTGAGCCTAGATGGATTGTGCATCCCTCCAATGCTAATGGCGACTGTCTTGCCACCCCAAAAAATTTTAGAGCACATTGAGTTAAGTTTGTTTTCAAATTTTTTTGTTAATTTAACAATTGGTAAGTAATAGTTGATTTTAGAAAAAAGGACTTTGTTTAATATGGTTACCTTTCCATGCAGTGAAAAGTATATTTTGGAGAGAGATGTTATTTTATTAGCTGAATTTAATATGTCATTTTGAATTAGTGATGTGATGGTGGCTGGGGGTTTATAAAATGGTATTCCAAGGAAGTTTTGCGGCTCACCCAGAAAGGTGCTGTTGATTCTTTTTCCAGTTGCAATTTTCCATGTTGCCGATTTTTGGAGGTTGAAGGTAAGTTTAAATTGAGAAGTGTATTTGGTAAAGGAGAGGAAGGTATTTGTGTGAAGGTAATATTATGAGTATATCATCCATGTATGCCAGTACTCCTATTTCTTTCTTTAGACAGGGCACATAGATGCCAGGCAGTTGCCTTTGGATGTCAACAAGGAGAGGGTTAATGTATGCTGCAAATAGGAGAGCACTGAGGGGAGAGCCCTGTGGGATGGAGAGTGTAGGTTTGAAGCAACTGGAAGTGTTCCCATTTAGAGATATCATTATTTGGCGGTTACTGAGCAGGTTGTCAATGATTTGTAAGGGATTAGGTACGGAGTATTCTGCTAGTGTTTTGAGAAAAATATTGGTCCTGACAGAATCAAATGCTGTGGCTATATCAAGTTGTATGGCAATTGGTTTTGACTTTTTGTGAGTCCTAAGGTAGTTTACAAGGGTTTTAACTTGGGCCATGGCTAGGATGGTGGATGAACCCTTTTTTGCATATTGTGCATTGGAAAGGTGTTTTAGTATGCATTCTTGGATTGAGTCTTTTATAATGGACTATGATTTTTATCATGAGGGGGGTCATTGAAATTGGTCGAAGACTTGGAAGTTCTGTTGGAGGTTTGTTCTTTTTGAGGAAGGGAACCATGGCTATAGGGTAGAGGTTTGGAATGTTTTTCCTACCCTCAGCCAGATAGTCAATCATTTGTGCTATTATTGGAATAGAGAACTGGCTAAGGTGGGAGATGTAAAAATGAGGAATGCCATGAATGCCTGGATGTATTCTGTCTGGAAGTGATGCTAATTTGTTGTGTATTATTTTGTGTGTGATATTATGAGGGTCTGCAGTTTCAGTTCATTCCAGGTGGTTGTTGGTGGTTCTGGCTCAGCTTGTAGGGAGTCTTGGAAGTGTTGTTTGATTCCATCTATCATTTGCAGTCCAATCCAGGATTGACCTTTGTGAGTGATCATGTTTGGTACATTTTTGTTATTTGTGGTTCCAAGAGCCCAGCAAATGTATCCTCAAGCCCAACAGTGCTGAGACTCCAGGTATAGCTTAGCTCTTTTGATGGAGAGGTATTCGGCAAGTTTTATTTGTTTACTTTTGTATTGTAGTTTGAGTGCTATTATGTTTTTGATGTTTGAGTATTACTTGGGATTTCACTGAGTTTGGTGTTTATTTCCATTAAATCCTTCAGAAATCTTACTGGACCTTTGAGTTTCCAAGTGTAATTGCTAATTAGAGATTGCAGGATCTCAATGAATGAAAACCAAGCAACCTCTGTGGGAGTTATTAAGATGTTTATTTTTTGGAAATAAATGTAGGCTTCAGAGATAATAGCTTCTGTTGCTGTTATGCATGTAATCATATGTATTGTTTGTGGGCTGTATTCTCCAGTATATAAGGTCTTATCTGGTTTGATATCGCATCAAGGTGATCTGAGAAGGTTGTGATTTGTAGCTTTGCTTCAATTTGAAAATGTAGCTTGGGAGAGTAGTAGAACAGATCTATCAGAGTTCTGATATTCTGAGTATAAAAGGAGAAAGATTCTGGAGGTAGAAATCCCTCCCCACACATGAGTGTTTTGTTAATTAGGTGTAGGTATTTGTTGTTGAAGTTGGTGTAACAGATATTAAAGTCACCAAGCAGCAGAATAGGGTCTGGGTTAGAGTGTAGGACCATGTTGATCGTCTGTACTATGTAGTGGTAATTGGTGGTTGACTACTGGGTATAAATGAATATAATGTTTAAAATAAAATTGTTATAGTTAACTTTGATTATCATTATGTTATTATCAAGATACAGGATATTAAAGTCATTTGGTGCTGATTTTCTATTGATAATAATACCTATCCCTTCGGAGGCTGTGAGAGCTGTGGAGAATTTTAGAAAGCCATAGTTTTCAAGCCCTTCAGTAATTGTGTAGCTTGAGTTTACATGGTATTTTATTTCTGCCATCAGGAATATGTGAGAAGAGTTGGAGTTTATCCATTGCCTGATGGCATGTATGCGTTGGGGAGAGTTAAGGCCTCTCACATTAATGCTTACTATTTTGATTGACAATTGTTGTATTATCTTTGGAGCATTGTATGAGTATTCTGTGTGTTACTTATTTTGTTTGTGGATGTTATTGTTCTCGGAGTGGTGAGGACCAATCCACTATGAAATCATTTGCTTTGTTTGTTTAGGTGTATTCAAGAAGTGTGACTTTTTCTTGGCTACTAGGTAAGTTGATGTGGGATTTTCCATCTTTTGTGGAGTATGTGTCATTTTCTATGAGCTCTATTCATGTATAGACTGTCCTTTCTTTTCAGGGGATGATACGCTTTCTTTCCTTCTCTTATTATTGTTATCTTTGGATGGAGAAGGGTCAATGGGTAGGATAGGTTTTGTATTTTTTGGGTTGATGTATGTGTCTTCATCTGAGCTTGGACTGCTGGAGAGGTTGTGTTTTTTCTTATTACGTTTTCTCTTTTGGCTTTTATCCCAGATTGGATGTTGCAGAACATTGTTTGAGTTTGTGCAAGATGTGTTTTGTTGATAGATTATTGTGTCATCAGAATCTGTGGCACTTTCTTCATTGGAATCGTTATTGTTGTGTGTTAGAGTTGTGATATTTCCATCATTATTAGTTTGCCCTTGCTGATTTGGAGTGTTTAGTATATCAAGGTTGTAAGTGTTTGATTTTATTAGGGTTGAGGGGTTGGGTATGAGAGGGTCACTGGTGAGATTGAGTGGTGTGATCCTTGTTTTGGTGACTGGTAGTATTATATCCATTGACTTGTGTTGTTGTGGAGAATGAATGATAGTTGGACTTAAGATGTTGTTATAGGTTGCATTGGTTTGAGTTCTTCTATTTATGTCTAATGATTGAGTTGTTTCTGGATTTTGTTCAGATCTGCTTGGTTCTGTGTTTTCTGTCTGCATGGGTTCAAGTTGGATTAGGTTTTCAGTGTTGTGTTTGATTCTGTGGATTTCTTGAAACATTTGGGAATCTTGTTTTTTTTGAATCCGCAGTTTTTGCAGATCCTTTCTGGACAGTCCTTGATTAGGTGAGAGTGTTCAAGGCAGTGAAAGCACTGTGGTGGAATGCCACGGAGTGATATTACCATTGAGGATCCACATACATGAACATCAGTAGGAATGTCTGTGGAGCTGACTCCATTCTTCAGGGTGATGATGGTGAATGTGGCTGTGTTAGTTGGAATGAGGTTATTTAAGTATTCAAATTTCCCGATTTTGCCATATTTCTCAAGTATGGACTGTAGTTCAATGTGATTGAAATTCATAATACAGTTCTTTATGATGCCGTGTAATGTGGTAGGTCTGTTGTTATCAATTGTTATTAAATATTTGTCATTAAGAACTCTGATGTTGTTTTTGAAAGAGTTTTTTCCTCCCCATGTTTTGAATTCTGTTATTATGTATCTGTCATTTGGGTGTGTGAAAATTCTGTTAATGCTTGTTGCTATGTTTTTTTCCATTACCATATTTATAAAATTCTCAAGTGGGAATTTGAAGAGATTGCCATTTGTGTCTGTTGTTGTTAGGATGAGTGTTTTATCATTAGTGTAGTTTATAAAATATTTCATTAATTTATCTGGAACAGAATTGTTAAATTTAGTTTGTATGTCTTGGTAGGTTTGTTCATTATCCTATATTGGGTTTGTGTTTCTAAAATTATTTATAGTTTGAATGTCTTCTTCTGCATCTAGATTAATAATGCTTAGTAATGGGATGTTGTCTGGATTAAGGTTTAGTTCGTTTTGGGAAGAGGAAAATGATGTATGATAAAGTGTTTCTGCATAAGATTTATTTGATTTTGGTAAGTTTTTTATTTCCGTTTTATTTTCATTCTGAAATTGTTCTGTATGATCCGTTTTTGTTTGTTTGGGATCTGTAGTTTTCCAATTTTTATTATTTAGTGAATCACTACAATGTGACTGCTTTGTAGCGGTTTTGTTAACGTTTTATTTGCAGCAGAATCGGTGTTAAAATTGCTGTTGGAATTTGTTTTAGCCTTTGAACTTATTGGTTTAGTTGGGTTATTGTCTAAGAGGAATGGATCTGTTGTTATATGTTGATATTTGTTTTTAATTTTGTTTGGGGAATGTCCGTGGTTAACGTGTACATAGTTATCATTATTTTCTTGGTTTGTGCCCTCTTGCGATTTTGTGAAATAATTATTGGTTAAACTTTGAGAATTAATATCTCTGCTAACTGACGCTTCTAGGACAAAATTTTTCCATTGATAATTAAGTTTTTTTGGTTCTGAATCTAATTCTTTTGGTTCCAAAGCTCTAGAACTAATATTAGATTTTTTATGAATTAATTTGTGATCTGCGTGGCGTTGTTTGTCGCCCTCTTGCGGATTTTCAAAATCGTTTTCGCTATTTAAGATACTTTCAAAGTTGAAATTTGAACTCTGTTTTCATTGCTATTTGACCAGAGTTATTTTTTAAAGTATTGCTAAGGTTAAAATTTGGTGTATTATGTGTAATTTGATCATTATTTGGGCTTTTAAAATCATCTGTGCTTGCATTGAAATTTGTGTCATTATGTCTTTTTTCATCATAATCGGTTTTAATAGGACTATTTACGGTTTTAGAATTATGCTTGCCAACAGCAGATTCAGGGCTTTTTTGCCCCTCCATGTTTATTAAGTAATTTTAAACTCACTTACCTGCTGCCTTGAATTGTTTTAACAACTCCAACTTCCAGAAATCTAATTATTATTTGGTTTATTTTCTCACTCGATTTACAGTGTTGCTGAAGAATATACGCCATCTATCAAGTCTAAAGAAAGAGTTTTGGTCCTGGAGACTACAAATAAAAAGAAGAACAAAAAAATTAGATTTATTATTTAATGCTTTAAAGACAATTAAGCCCAGTTCAGCAAGTGAGCGAGTATTTTCTATTTCTGGCAATTTTGTGTCGAAAGTAAGGACACGACCAAGTAATAAATCTATTGACGTTCTTTGCTTTTTGAAGTCATATTTTATTAAACAGAATAAGAAATAAATTAATAATTTACATATTAAACAGTTGAATGTTAAACATTTTTAGACTTCTGTAATTTTTAAGAGTATTAATGTATAATTACTTAAATGTGTTAATGTTTTATTTTAATAATTTTATGCTTATACATATATGTACTTTATCTAATCTTTTTTGTATTTTTGAATTATAATAAACAAAAAAATTGCATTGGTGGTCGAGAGGTCAGTGCAACTGCCTTGCACTTGCAGGCAGTTGCCCGGGTTGCGGGTTCGCATCCCGGCCGATGCTATGACACTTAAAAAATAATAATAATTTAAATTTATATTTTAAATTGTAAGTATTTTTTTTATGGAAAAGTTAAAATTCGAAAACTGGTTTTCTAAAAAGTCGGTTTTGGTATAAACCCTAATTGCAATCTTTATTTAGGAACCATAATTGCTCAGAACTTTTGTAGTTTAGAGAAGTAGAATGGCATACTTAAATGTTAAATGTTAGGAGATCAACATTCAGTTGAGTAAAATAAAACTAAAAATTGGAACAATTGTGTTTAATCTCTATTACTTCGATGCTTGAACATGACATGATATTTCAAATATAACAGACAATATAATTATTATATATTAATTACTTTGAGATATTCACTTAACATGTAGAATGTAAAATTTGTTCCAGCAATTTATCAAAGTTAACTTGATTTTTTGCATTGCTTGAATTCACAATTTTGTAACATATCGGTGACAAGTTGTTTTTTTAATTTGAATATATTTATAAGATAGAATGTTTGTGATTGAATTTATTTCCATGAAGATATTCAAAGATATTAAAGATACAAGAATTGATCAACAAAAAAAGCCAAGTCTTTGTTTAATCATCAATATTTTTTTTTACTGTTAAAATCAGTTTTTTCAGACAATGTAAAAAAGCTTCTTATCAGTTTAAATAAGTTATATCCTTTTGTAGATTCTGCTAATAATAGATCTTGTAAATCAAAGAAAAATAGTCTCATAATTCATCGTGATTACATTTACTCTATGTTAGTTAGCTGAGAACTTTTTTTAACTCTATAATCCCATTCCTGTATAAGCATGAGATTGTCTATGAACATTAGATGGAAGTGCAAATAGATTCTGTTATCTTATCAATTAGTCTTTTTACAATAGGAAATACTATTTTACTGTATCTGTGAGTATTACCAGTTAATGCATTTAATTCTCTATCAGAAAATATTCCGACTTAGGAACTGGTAAGAAAATCTAATAAAAGATCGTTGATGTTGTTCATTGGTTACATGAATAGAACAACCAAATTCTTCTATAAAAGGAAAGAAATTCATATTCCATTACTTTTTTATATGATAAACTCTATCCATTAAATCTCACTAGATAGTAATTAAAATCGTAAAATTCTTTTAAAAAATTACAACAAAGTTATTTCCTGAGGGAAAGAACCAAATAATGACTATTGTTTGCATATTTTTTCTAGAAAGTTATTATTAAATTTAAAAAAAGGGTCCTTTAATTAGTTTTGAATGAATTTACTCCTCATAAGATCGTTAGATCGCCGTCTCCCCAACATTTTTTTTCTTTAAAGAAGAGAGAAACAAATATTAGCTTGTTTTTCATCTATTAAAAAAACTAATTTATGACGTAAATAATATATAGATAATTGAGCAATGGTAGAAAACTGAATTTTCTTTTTATTATTTATCTACATGAAGGAATCCATGTTTGTTTTTTGTTTTGTTTTCAGAAATAAATTAAAACAAACATTTTAAAATATCACTTCATAGTATTAATTTTTTAAAAAAAAAAATTATCAGTGTTTTACTTAAAAAAAACTTTAAAAGAAATAAGAAATGTAGAAAGTATTAAAAAAAAAAATGGTATAACTTCTATGAAGTCAAAGGTAAGATAAGGATATTTTTAAAAAAAATCGAAGTATGGGACTAGTTATGTTCAAATTAACTAGAAGAAGAAATTAATATCAAATCCAAAATATTAAATAACAATCAAAGTACTATTAAATATGTATATATGTGATTTTTTAAATATACAAAATTTTAATAATAAGTTTTATATTAATAAAGAAATTAATATAAGATTATCTTACTGTATTCATTTAATATATATATATATATATATATATATATATATATGTATATATATATATATATATATATATATATATATATATATAAACATTAAAAGAATAAAGCTAAACTAAGCAATAAATAATCAAAATTACCCCAAATTCACAACTCAACCAGGCTAGGCAAAAAAAAAAAAAAAAAAAAAAACAACTCTAAAACATAACTAATGGTTTCATTGCTATAAGAAGACTTCTCAAATGTAAAGAACTACAAAATAACATATTTAAACTAAACATTACTCACAATTCCACTTATCTCTCATACACCCTTAGTATTAAAATGACTTTTAAATAAGTTAATTGCTTCAGAATCATAAATTTATAATAATAAACATTCTTTAATTCTTTTTATTTCATTTCTCCCAAAAACGACAACCTTAGCTTCATCAAAATACAGATCACACTATTAATTTTAATGAAGTTAAGATAGTCTTCTTTGAGAGAAATGAAATAAAAAGAACAATTAAAGAATTTTTATTATTAAAAATTTATGATTCTGAAGCAATTAACTTATTTAAAAGTCATTTTAATATTAAGGGTATATGGGAGATAAATGGAATTGTGGGTAATGTTTAGTTTAAATATGTTGTTATTTTGTAGTTCTTTACATTTGAGAAGTCTGCTTGTAGTAGTGAAACGACTGGTTGTGTTTTAGAGTTGTTGTTGTTGTGGGTTTTTTTTTTTGGTTAGTCTGGTTGAGTTGTGAATTTGGGAAAATTTTGATTATATATATATATATGATTTTTCAAATGCCATGCACTATTTGTATTAATTGAATATTATATAAATACTGTTATGTATATTTATATACCTATTAGCAACAATCATCTTGTAATAAATAATCCTTAAAAATATTTTATTAAGTTACAAATAAATTCTTACAATTTCTTTAAACTCAGAAGTAAAATATTAAAGTTCAAATATATTTTAATATTCTGTATAGTTTAGAGTAATCTCCATTATCTAATCTTCAAATCGATTGTGATTATTTATATACCTATATATTAAAGACATTACAGATATATTTGATATATAAAATATGTAATATTTTCTAACTTAATAAAGAATATGTAATGATCATTATAGGTAAGTAAATAAAATTTTATTTTATTAATAATCATGAATTTATTGAAGTGATTGTTTTAAATAGGTGCATAATCAAAAAATATAAACATTTATTATATATGCATTAAATAAAATCAGTTGCAATTACTACATATACACAACTTTACATTGGACAATGAATTCAATTGTTTCTCAAAATATCTCGCAAATCAAAAATCTTGCATAAAAAACATTTAATTACAAATAATTTCCTATAGCAAAAAATTAATTTGTTACCCTAAATGTAAAATATATAAGAAATTTTAAAAATATAATCAAAAACAAAGTTTAAAATTGGAAAAAAAGTGATAATGAAAAAACATTTTATTAAGCATATTATAAATAAAAAAAAGATAACGTATAATAAGCTCATTTTATAATTTAAGGTTGCCATTTTGAATTTTCTACTTATATGAGATTGATATTCTACTGAATCATGATTTATTAAATTTAAATGAATTGTAGAAAAATATATATTTTAAAATTTATTTTTGATGCACTTAATACTCTGTCATGAATGTTTTGTGCTGTAATTATCTAATCAATAAAACTATTTATTTTCATAACATTGTTTTTTAAAAAAGTATGGTCTGCCATTTGTTTATTTTTTTTACATAAATTCAATCTTAATTAAATCAAAATTAGATTGAAAAATTTAATACATGTTTGTTGTAATTTTAATAATGTAAGCAATTAAACATTATTTTTTTGGACATTGTTGTTTGTGCTTAGAATGTCATTTTTTTTTATCTTTGAAAGTCAAAATTTCTTGAAATATAAAAATATTAATTAAATATTAATTAATTAAAATAGTTTTAAAAATAATGTAAACATTTTAACATTTATTATTAATGCACTTTGTTGTTATATCTATCAATGTTTGCTTTTAGTTATATACTGAGAGAAATTTATATGTTTGTTTTTTTTTGCTTTTTTGAGTAGACATTTTTTTTATATTTGTGATGAAAGTCTTCATTATCTTGGTTGTATAAGAAATTCTGCTACAGAAGATGCTGATTAAAAATTAAGCAAGCAAATGATGTTTTCAACATGCATTTAGTAATCTTTGACCTTAATAAAGTTGATTATTAATTGCACAATGCATGAAATAATCACACACACACACCCTTTTTTTTAAAAGTCAGAATAGTTTAGTTCTATAATGTTGGCATTTTTTTCTTGAGTAGAATTAACACATCTAAAAATATTAAACAAAAATTAATTGAATAAATACAGTTTAGATAAGGAACATATTTTAAAATGTATTTTTAAAGCATTGTGGTGTTGTATATAATCACAGTTTATTGTTGGTCATATATATATAAATTTGCTATTTATGATTAAATTCTTGTTTATCTTTGGTGTATCATAAATCACAATACAAACTATCTTTGTAAAGATATTGAATAATAATCAGGTAAATAAAAAAAGCATATTTTTTTATTATTTTATATTGCCTTTTATTACTGTACAATATACAATTCATAATCAAAACATATTTTAAGTATTCTATATAATGAATGAATCTTATATTACACTACTTTTTTTTCTTGATGTTAATATCCTAATTTTATCTTACATAATATTTTGAAAATATGAATTTTTTCTACAGAACAGGCTTTTACATACCTGCACTTCTATATGTAATATATAGGGAGTTTGAACTCAGACTTTCACACAACCCTCAAATATCCATGCTATCTCTACCCTATGAAGTCATTAGTTTTATAAAATGTCAGACATGTTGTTTATTAATCAAAATAGTGAATATAAATTGATAATGATCACTATGGCAAATTCTTGTATAAAGGTCCTTTACGTGAAGGGTGATGTATATATTTAAAATATATATATATATAATGAAAAAGCATCTTTAAACAAAAAGTTAAAAACAAGCATGCTAAATGCTATGAATAAACAGTATTAAAAGTATATTGAATCAAAAAAAAGTAAATAAATAACAGAGGCTTTTTACTTGGTAATCTAATTTCTTCCTGTTCACTTTTATCATTCAAATGTCAGTCTTGTCATCTATATTCTGATAATTATGACGAAACACATATATCAATTGCAAGTATTTAATTCAGATTTTAAAGGAAGCCATCACTCAAATATAACCTTAAATAAACGTTTTCTATTGCTTTCACTCTGAAAAACTTTTAAATAATGATTGTTTTTAGGCATTTAGTAATGACATTGTTTGCTTAAAAGTTCATCATTGTATACTAGATGTTTATTTAATTATTACATATATGTAAAACAGCTTTTAAATTAAAAGAAAAATAATTTTAATTACATAATTGAATTTGATATTGGAAGCTATATTTATTTAGACAGCATTTGAATTATAGTGTATTTTTAAAAAAAAAAAATTCTGAACTCAGTAATAAAAACTGATAATCTCTATAAACTTTGGTAATAATTATTGATCTAGAAATAACAGTTGCTGATATCTAGCTAATCAAAAAGTACTTGTGGAAACTCAAATCCTGAATGAAAGCTTTTCATTATTTTTTTTTTTTTTAGCATGATATACTTTCAAATAATGTTTATCTACAGCATTTTACATAGGCTATAACTATTTATTTATAGACATTTTATCATATGTCATATATTGTTTGTTTAACTTATATACCTATATACATAATTAAATTATAATACAATTATTTATTCTTAAAATCAATTTAGTGAGATAAAAAAATTTGTTACAAACTACAAATTGATTTCATCACATTTCACTCCAAGTATTGTAGTTTTCCAATGAATAGTTTGTTACCAATATATTTAACTATATAATTTCATAATTTTAAAAATATATAAATGCTTTATTATATTATATTTTGGATTTATGCTTGCATACACTTGCTTGTTAATATTAGCATTATATTGATGTTCAAATGCATTAGCCATCTCCTAAGAATTACTCAGATGGTGACTGAAAAAATATTAAAAACAAGCAAATTTATAAATAGACAAATCCAAAATTTATGTTCACATCTTTTACTCACAAATATTTTTAATTTAATATACTGAATCTCTACAAATAGAAAATTCCATCTACTCAAATGATTATTAGAATAATTCATTCAAAATGTCAATATAATGCCAGTATTAACAACAGAAAAATGTATGCATAGATGAATCCAATACATATGTTCACATTTTTACTTACAAACATCTTTATGGATAAAATCTACATATTTGAATTATTTTGCACATAAATTTTAATTGGTAGATAATATTTTAACTGAGTTTTTCAGTATATAAACAACTCTTAAATTCATCACTCTATCCTATGCTAAACTGGAGAAGGCTGAATTGGATAATTAGTTGCTTTGTAAATTGTGATGTTTGATACCAATATTGATAGTTTGTGTTTTAATCCAGAAACTTTTAGCTCTCTAACCCATCATTTGAGCAGTAGAATTGTGCAAGATAATAAAATTGATGCTAATTGAACTAATTAGTGAATTTGAATTAAACAGAGCAAATATAAGTTGGGGTGATTTAAATATCAAAAAATAGAAAAGACAAAGAATTTACTATAAGAAAGAAGAAAATCTTCATAATTACTTATTCTATTGTTGTTTGCATTTTTCTTTATTTTTCATGAGATTAAAGTTATGTTACCATAACAATATTTATTCTTCAAATCATTTATCATAGACTATTTAAAATTATTATCTGTGTTTTTCAACAGATAGTTTAAACCCAGTATTATTAAAACAGATTTCTAAAACCTTAAAAAGTTACTCTTTATGATTATAGGCATTTAAAAAATGATTTTTTCAGCACACACATATTTTAGCATTTAGGACACATATTTAAAAGCTATTCATATATGATGCTATTTTAACAATATAAAATTAAATAGATAAAATTCAAATGTATAAAAGTAAAACCAAGAACAAATTTTTAATATCAGATTTTCATAAATATAAAAATAATTTTTGAAAATTATATGTAATAATAAAATATTAACTATTTGCAATTTTATTTTTTTCTACGATAAAAATTATTTGTAATTTTATTTGAGATGAACAAATGGATTATTTTAATTTCTTTCTATTTCTTTTCACTTTCTTCGATAAATAATTCATTTTCAAATATATATAAATAGAAAAAAAAATTATTTTTGATTTATTAACAAACTAAATTTTTACTATCTATAAATTAGTTAAACATAAGACATCCACTTCTTTTATCATTTGTTTATTTTGAATTCTGATAATGAAAAATATATTTCAAATTATGTAATTAATCATAAGTAGCTATATTTTCAGTTTCACTTATCCATGATTCAAAAAAATTGTTGAATTAAAAATTAATATAAAAAAGAAATGTTAATTTTCCACTTTTTAAACTTTTTAGTTTACAACGTACACATCTGTATGTATAATATATACATATTTTCTGCATATATATACAATGGAATGGAATGAAGCTTTCCCTGTATGCAAATAGGTTGGTGGATTTCTGTTGATGAATAGAGAAGTACCTCTTTATTGCTCGTACTTATGCATACCCCACACACATTGAATTCATACCTAGGAGAGATTAGGAACTAATTAAATATCAATTCTACATTTAATTTACATCCATATTGTACATCACTTTTGTTATTCTAGATTTTAAACCAAGAGAGAATTGGCATGATCATCTGCTTCAGATCATGTTTGTATAACTGGAATATGAGTAGGTGTAAAATAAACATATGTTTGCTAATGGGAGTGGAAATGAAATTGTGTGTAAATAAACAAAATGATTTTAAATATGTGGATGAATATGACTAATTAAAATTTGACCACAGAAAAATAAACCAAGAATTTTACTTTAGCATTTGAATAAATTTAGTAATCATATTTACAGTGATTAGTATTTAAATAGAGAAAAATTTAAAACAAAATTGTGAAACATTCATTTAGGCATTTGTGGTCATTCTTTGTTTATACGTGGTTTCTAACATTATCCCAAACCCTGATCCCACAAAGAATAAGCCACTCTATGTCTCAATCAACCTGTGTAATTTCCATAATCTATATAAAATTGACATACATTTATTTGATTATTTTAATCTGTTATATTAATGAGATATGAAAAAAGAAACAGGTAACACGAGCATTGAAATAAAGAAAATGTATGGGCTGTGAATATATCAGGTTTAAATTATATATGTATTAGGTAACATCTTACCTTTTCCCTTTTGCTACTGATTAGGTTATTATGCAATCAAGCATACATCATAGATTTTATTTTTCTAAATTTGTTATGAATGAAGATATTTCTTCTTTATATTACTTATCAACAATAATATTGAATCTTTATCTCTAAATTATAGTAACGAAAACAAAATTATAATATCTAATATACAAATAAATAATGTAGATGACCCTAACTTTAATTTAGATTTAAAGTTTATATAGAAAGTGTCCTAATGTTTATGCATAGATAGTAGTTCATATGCATTCTAGAACATTTGTCAAGTCAAATGTCTTTAATAGCCTTAGAATTGGTGTTTCAAAATGGAGTTATAAGATGGCTTCATTATGAATTGGCTTGATTTTTATAAATACTGGTGTGGAGTGATTGGCCAATTCCATCCTGGTCTTGACAAGTTATAGCACCACAATGATGACCTTTCCCCAATGTATTCCTTCCATTTAGCACTTCATGTTTGTTTTACTTAATAATTATATTTTCTTAAGTAGTTTGTTTTGAGTAAAGTATTATCAATTTTTTTTTTTAATGCATATTTTCAGATCTAGGTTTTGTGATATATAGCAGAGAATGAACGATAATTTTAGAAATTTAAACACTTCTACTTTACTTACGAAGACTTTAATTTCGAATTCTTTATTTAGTTATAGTGAGTTGTCTATATTACCCTTGCATTCTGGATATTTATATATAAGTTTTGATAATATTGCCTCTCAAACTTGATTGATACTTGTCTTCAAACTTTAACTCTTTTGCATAGAAAATTGTAGGTTCTTCCACAGGTAATAGATTATTTTCTATCCTCTTTTTTTACAAAAGCTCATTATTTAACTCAAGCATGTTCATGCTCATTTTTTTACTTCATTGTTGATGTCATCTTTACTAAGTATTGACACAAATAATTTATTAATAAAAATATGAAAATTTATATTATTTTTTTTGATTTGATTTTTCTCTACTTTAATATTATTAGTTTTTTTTTTATTATTTCTTGAACCCATTCACTCATCCAATCTAGTAGGTATTGTTGTGTTGTGCTTGTTATCATAACACATTTAATAGTGATTGTAAGCAATTATTTGTCATGTCTGTTTGATAGATGTAGTTTAAATCTTTATTATTTATTTAGGTTAGGATTTTAAATGTAGATTGTAGTTATTGGTTTGTCAATTTTTGTGCCCCAACATTTACTAATCTGGTAATTAATAAGTCATTAACATCATCGTCTTGAATTAGAATTGGGGCTCATGGTATATACTAAGTATTGGAGGGGTGTTGGAGCTAGCCATAACAATATATATATCAAATTTTAATGGTAAATACAATATTATTATAGTTTAAATTCTTTTGTAGCACTACAAAAGAATTTAAACTATAATATTGTATTTACCGTTAAAAAATTTATATATATATAATGGGTATTATATTTTACATACATATATAAAATGCAAATTATGGCATGATTTGCTACTATATTTAAATTTTGTATCCACACTGCATTTAGAAGCGATAACAGATATAAAAGACTGCTACATTTAAAAAGTTGTACAACTATAAGTAAAGTTTTGATGCATATAGTTTTAGTTTTATTTGCTTAATATTACTAGTTTGTAAAATAGTTAATTTTTGTGCGAACTTTTTAATAATTAAAATATAGTTTTAAATAAGTCTTAGGATTCTGAAATATATTAATTTCTTTTTAATAATCATAATATTTTTCTTAAACCACTAAACATCACATGATCACAAACACTTATGTCAGCATATAACTGTTATTAAACAGGCAAAACTCTCCACAAGCCAGAAACTAGTCTGGGGATATTGGATAAGTAGGCATTAGATGGAGATATTATGCACAAGCCGTCTGTTATCCATTGATTACTCTGGTTGGCACAGGGTGGCACTACTGTATGAAGAGTTTTTCCTGTTTATTAACATTTTTCTTCTTATAAATTGTCAAATTGATCTCTGAACATAGGATTACCATTTCTAAATAAAATAGTTAAAACTGAAATATGCCTATGGAGTTTTTTGCCTTTTCTATATTGAAAGATTTTGTAATGCTTCCTTACTATTAATAAACACATAAGATCACTTTGAGACTGAAATACAGTATTAAACAATGGTCTTATCAGAAAATACAATAACTATTAAATCATTAGTCATTCAAGAGTCATGATGCTTGAGCAAATAATAGCTTGAGGTTTAATTCAGTGACCTTTAGCTCTCAGATTTATCATTTTAGTACCATGTTAAACTGCACAGAGCATAGCTTAAAATCATATTATGCAAATTTCTTTTTGCTTAAACTTTTATTAATTTGATTCATGTTAATTACTTTAGCAAACATTTAAAATTATAGACAAAAAGAAAAATAAATATGAAATAATTTTTAAAAAAATAGTAGTTTTTATAATAAAAATATAATAATTAACTAAAATATTATTTTTATATTATATTATTTAAAATCTATACATATTTCAAATTATATAAACAGCATATATAGTGAATGGGTGGTTCAACTTATTTTTATTTTCATATTTAATTTTTTTTTATAAAAGTGCTTATTATAAGAATTTTATCTCATCTTTTTGAAGATAAATCAATTTAATTATAAAATTTATTATTTGGATTAAAATATTTTAACTATTTATTTATGTCCATTGAAAAAAAAAAATACTTAAAATATTTTAATATTCAAAGAAATTATAATAGATTTTGTCATTACTGTACATAGTTGATTAAACTGATATATTTTCTACATAATTAAAGATGAAAATCTTCAACCCCTTTTATAATAAAAAAAATTAATATTTTAAAAAATAAATTATTTATAAAAGAAATTCCCCAGTAAATGTTATAATGCATATTGCATTAATTAGTAATATAACAAAATTTTATTACAAAAATTGTATTTTTTTTTCTAAAACAATTTAACTAAAATATCAATTATTTCATTATAATTAAAAAAGAAAGATAGAATGAATGAATTTTGTGATATCAAAAGCAAACAATCCGTGAACCATAAATACATTCACATATATCATGTTGACCTCAAAGACAGTTTAATATTTTGCAAAGCTGTAATAATCTTTCTTTTTAAAAGCCTTCAACACTTTACTATATTCTATTATTAGTCATATGAAAGCAATTAACATTGCATCATAATCTTTATAACACAGAGATCTGCTTCTCTCATAAAAATTAACTCAAGTCCAAATTTTGGAAGTCACTAGAATAATGTTTCTTATGGTGATAAAAATAGATGAATTTATTTAATTGTTTTACAATTTTACCAATGCATAAAGAAGATATAAGGTAAGTGGAAGAATATAATACTTCACAAAGACAATAAATCATTTTAAAAGCCTATTACTATTCTTTTAATTCAATGTGCCCATTATCATTTTAAGCTAATAATACAGTGAATATGTAAACTAGAGATAGCTGGTTATTATAATATTTTATATACAATGATACCAAGTAGAAAATTTATGTAATGTATAACTTTATCATTGCCTAGACAAAAGTGTGACTAGCCAGTCAGTACAAATATTTCCCTTTAAATCATAATGTTTTCCCACTATCTCCAAACTTGGAGATAATCATTGCAAAACTCTCAAAAACTCAGGTCTGCCTTGTCAAATCTGCATTTGACATTTCTAGTTTATTTTCTGACTTATAACAGTGATTTCTATTGCCATTATTTACTTTTTTTAACTCAGGCATTATCTGCTTATTTTTATGCCTGACTGCTCAAGGGTTTCTAAGATCTGTTCTCAGATTGCTTAACATGATTTGATACATATCTAATTATGTAGAGAGCTACAATCACACCTTTTATAAACAAATTCAACCGCCAATTGTGACAGCGATAAAATCTTCTAGATAATGAACTCTTCTCTCTGGTGCTCAATTTAACAAAAAATACAACCTCTTTCGCAATTTTTCAAATTTTTTAAAATATTTTTTGAATTCATGTAATCCATTGTTAATTTTGATGAATTATATATCTATTTAACTTACTGTTGCTAATTTACTTGCTAGTGTACTATTTCTTCAAGATAAATTTATTTCTATAATTAATAATCCATTATTTGTGGTTCATTCAATTTGAAGAAGAATGGAAAAAATAATGAATCACATGTTAATGGAAATAGAAAAAGAAAAAAAACGTTTCAATAAATGTTCTTAATAAAAGGTAATTGTATGAATTTGAGATATTGGGTAATAAATGGAACAAATTTCAAAAAAAGTGTGCTGCAAATTGTGAAGCCTAATTTTAACAAATGATCATTGACACACATCCTATATATATACTATAATTTTTATTTCAAAAATTATACATTGCAACATCTATAATATAATAAATGGATGTCTGCTAAATGAACTGAAATTTTCTAATAAATCTGGTCCGATGTAACTAATAATAGTTTAGTGAATTAATATCTTTCACAGGTTATAATGTTAATTTTATCTTAAACACTACAAAAATCAAAATATTATACTGTGTATATAAAACACTGGCAGCCGATAGGTCAGCGCAGGCGCCTTGCAAGCAAGCAGTTTTTTGCAGACGGTTGTTGCGGGTTCGCCTCCCGGCCGATGCTATGACATATGGGAAAAAAATAATAATAATTAGATTTTATGGCCGTAAACATTGGTAAATAATGGTTATAATTTGAGGAGTCAAGATACTCTTTCTAATACAACACACATTGTTTCAAGATTTTGTTTTTGAAAGGAATCTCCATCTCTTAGCTTTATGTACATATAAAACTTAATGATAAATCATTAATTTTGAAATAAATCTGCAATTCATTTAATTACTTATTTATTCAATCATGTGTTGCCACAATATTTTTATATGATTGGGGGGGGAGGGTAATTAAAAATTATTTTTATAGATGCAGATTTTTAAATATTTCAGTTACTTTTTATTTAAAATATTTTATCATTTTGGGAAGGGAAAGCACTACATATCATAAGAAAAATTACTCTTACGAATTAATGAATAAGCTTTTGCAATTATTATAAAGTATTTTAGAATTTTAATGTTCAAATCTCTTCAGAAATGTTAGATCTGTCCTAATTATATCTATTTCATGTCCAAAATATAATATAAAACTATTTTAAACTATATACATTCAAATTTTTATCTTTTATATCTAGATTTTAACCTAATAAATACTTGAATGCCAATCCTTTATTCAATATCTGCCATCACAACTCTTCTTCATTTGCAAAGAGAATCAATCATTTTACCCATACTGAAATTTTTATTTTCTGGTAAATCATATGTGGATATATACATTTAATAATTCATTATTGAATTTAATCAAATACAGATTAAATGAAATCTAAACAAATCATTTAGTATCTTGTTTAAGTATATAGCATTATATTACCAAAACGTTAAAACTGCCTTCATAGTTTATTAATGAAGTTATTAAAACATATACTTACCAGTCTAGGTTATTAAAATAAAAAATCTCTTTATTTGGTATTATTATCTGTATTCTATTGATTGCTCGTAATGAAATGAAAAGAGATTACTGTTGACGAAGTTCATGTTATGGTTTTAAATGTTAAGGTATTAAAAGAAATTTTCTTATAAACTACAAGCAACGGTAAACTCCCAGTGATACGGATTAACTAGATAATCCTAGTTGCCTAATTATTTCAAATTACCTTTGGACAAAGAACTTAACGTAGGTATACATATCTTAATATACAACATATATATATATGGAGAAGAATAAAATGTAATAGAAAAAAATATTTTAAATCTAATTTTCATTTTAATTATTTAAAGATCCCCCCCCCCCCCGTGTTTTTTTTTTTTTTTTTATTAGCAGACAGTGATTTCCGAGAAATAATAAACGCATGGACTTCGACATTAAATTTATTACAAAGTAGATTGAAAAAAGTGTAAAGAATAATTTACATTTAACAGTTCTTTATGATTTAATTCTCTGCTGGATTTTATCTAAAACATTTTAGTCAATTAATTATTTAGTAGATTAAAATAATGAAATCAAATTAGAGGAAATTTTATATTAATTTTTCTAATGAAGGCTGCAAATTAATGCTATTATCATTTAAACAGAAATTAATTAAAATAATTCTTAATTATAATTATCTGTGTTATTTTTTTTTAATGCATGTATTCATCTGAAATGTTAATTCATTTTTTTATTTCTGTGTCGTAAAGCTAGAATTATATACTATATAATAATTTTAGTTACTTAAAAATAAATTAGCAACCTCAAACAAATGTTTTCATATTGTCAATTAAAAGGGCTTCTGAGAAGGATATGAATTTGATGGGTAAGTTGATTCATTCATATGTGATATTAAATTACAAATTCAAATTTCTGATAAATTTAATATTTTCTAGTGTTTGGTTAATGTTTTAGATTTGCCATATATTTAACATTCAATATAATGAATTAAAGCACGAAGTCTATAATAAAGTGTGCTTTTGTTATCTATGTAAAGAAGATTAACAAAGTATAATTTGTAAAAATGTTGAAGTTAATAAGCACCAAAAATCAAAGCAAAAATTCAATTTTGGAGATATTAAGAAATATAACGTTTGAGAAAAATTTTGGTACCTTATTATTAAGCCTAAAATAAATAAATGTAACAGAGTATAAGGTTCAGAGTAAATTAAACAGACAAAAAAAAAAAAAAAACAATAGAAAAAAAACAACTTATAATAGACAATCAATTAAGAAAAAAACTGATTTTAAATCTTTCTTAAACTTGAGTATTTTTGTTTAAATTTCTTCTTTTTTAAAATAATATGTATAATATTAATATCATTTAGGTTCTTTATTACTTTTACAATGCTTCATATAATTACAACCCGTTATTGACGATTTTGATTGCCCCAGCAATCTTCTTCAGAACTATATAACAAACACAAAACAAATACATCAATACAAATAATACATGATCATATGTTCATATATATATTTGTATTCATGTATTTATATTGTGTTTGTTATAGTTTTGAAGTTTACACTAAAATGTTGTATTAACAAAAATTTGCTTAATATATATATATATTGAAGCTGGAAATATAGTACACATATTTCTGCTTCACCTAGTGCCAATGTCATCAGCACTAGTCTGGGTTTGAACCCAATCATTAACTGACACCCATCTCATATGAGGTGGTAGTATATTTATAATTGTTATAACCTTTTGATTAATTTGTATTTTATGATTAACTAACCTTTTATAATAGTTTATTTATTTATATTTGTAAAAATGTATATTGCGTTTATTTTCTTAAATTAAATTGAATCCTAGATATCTATAAAATGTTACAAATATTTCAAATTCTTTATTAAAGTTCATTTTCTTCAATTAATTAGTGGGTAACATTTTATATTTATCTTTTAATCAATGTACACTTGAGAATCAATTATTTAAACAATGTAATATTTCAATTATATTTTGTAAATTTCTATTTAAGTTTATGGAAAATATATTTAAAAGTCATTGTACCAAATTCCTAAAATTTTTCTGAATAAAATCTACATTTTTGTTAATCTAAACCTTAATTAAACAGATTTTGTTAGTACAATGACTGATAAACTTAATCTGCTTATTGTTGTTTTTTAATTAGCAACTCAACCCTTGGGCATGTAGGATTCTAATTTCCTCCAAAGCTGGCACATACCATAGAGAAGCGTTTAGAGCAATTACAATTGGTGGTCAGTATAGATTGAATCCTGTAGATAAGACCAGAAGATATAAATAGTGGAAAATTTGATTGAAGAAAATTATTACTGAGTTTACTGAAGAGAAGTGAGGAATACATATATATATATCGTGCCTAAAGAAATGACGGGGTGAAAAGATCGGTCGTTTGCTTCTCAGAGGTCTGTTCCACCAGCCCATTCATGCCTTTGCAGTGCTTTAAACATCTAGCCAGAGACTGTCTGTGTCGAGGAAGCCTGAAATGATCTGACTGTATTAACTGCCTCTATTAACTGATTGATTCTGAGGTAACATCCAATTTGCAGCAAGCCATTGATTGATTTTATTTGTTTTCAAAATCTATATTAATTTATATTTTATATATTTGTGTAATGTTTATACGGCTTGGTTTTAAAATGCATCTTTTAAATTTATTTAAGTTAAAATATCAATTCTTATAAAACTACATTATTTTGATGCGGCAAATTAAATTAATTTTGTCAGTTTGTTTAGATTATTTGACTGCAAAATTCAATGAGCTATTAGCTTTAAATCCTCCCCCTGATATTTTTCTTTGAAAGAAGTCTTACTTCCTGTAAATTAACTAATCGAAAGCTCATTTGGTTTTGTATGTTATATATATATATATATTTATTTTGAATGATTTATTTTAAAAATATCTTACTGTTACCTTCAATTTAAATAGCCCTGTAATTATTTCTGAAAGAATAAATAATTTTCGTGAATCAATTGAGTAAAAATATCATAGAATTTTATCAGTATATATATTTCATACATATATTTTTATTTGTCAGAAAATATTAAAAGTATGATTTACAATTTATTAGTTTGATATTTAATGCCCGTCTGTGTTAATGAAAGACAAGTCCTATTTTGTAATCTTCCGTGTGAGTGGGAAAGCAATTTTATATTTAGTTTTAATTCTTGCCGTAATATAATTTACTATTCCTTCATTAATGACCTAATGTTTCTAGGACTTTACATTATGTCAGGGAGCAAATGATTTGAATCAGGATTCATTATTTTCTTAGTGATACATTATTTTATATATATACGTCGACGGCATTGTGTATTTATAGTTACCACCATTTCTTTATTATGGCTATTCTTGCTTTGCTACAAACTTCTTAGGACCTTCGGAATCTGACCAGTCCAATCTCTCACTCTCCCCCAAAGTAGACATGGTTCATACCAGGGGATTTTTCGAGCATTGTCATTAAGATGTATATACACATCGAAATATTATCATGATTATTTAGAGACATGCTTTAGCTGGAGGGCTAGCATTTCTCTTATCTCCTGTACATATTAGGAACTTCTTTAGCAAAGCCACCCAGAGATTCATAGCAAACCTCATTTCTTTTGTTGTAATTTGCAATAGCATACTGCCCTCCTCATCATCATCATTTTATAGCTTTATGTAGCAATCCTGCAATGCTCTCTGCCATGATGGCACGTCCTTCACAAACAAATAATTAATTAATTAAATTTGACTGTACAATTGTCAATTATTTATTTAAGAATTATTTTGCTTCCCACACTCATTATATACAAATGATTATAAATGTAATAATGTTTTAAATGTACACTTTCATATCTTTTAATATATATAAAGAGATTTATTTATCTTGAACAGGGCTAATAATATTTTATTGCTAATTGGTTTTGGCCGACCAATTAACAAACTTTTATATTGTTTGTCAAAGCTGCATCAAAACAAATTAAATAATAAAATAACCAAGTTGTATAAACAAAGACTCGACTTATTTTGTACTAAATTCTTTAATAAATTCCTCTAATATTGTTATTTAAATAAGCTTAGTTTGTCATCACTCCCAATCTCTAAGGTTCATTACTCTATTTGTTTAAATATTTCTTTGATTTAAATTCTTTATAATGTTGCCAGAAAGAATTATCATTATTATGGTTCAAATCATTACTAATCAACCAAATCATATCTGTACCACTCTGCAATTGTCAGAATCCACTAAATCATTGGTTTTCCATATAAACCCCCTTTTTATTTTGAGTCTCTATGTGAACCATGACCTCCAGCTGGGACGGAATAAAAACCAAGCATTGCTAGTGTCATCACAAACGTTATCCATTAGTCAGAGAGGCAGTAGTTTAGGCAAATAGGTTAGGATTCATCCTTGCCCTGACATATGTATCTTGTACATGGTTGGATTCAAGGTACTTTTGCTTGGATTATTGGTCTTGTTGAATGAATACACGATTTTGACCGGCACAATATATATATATATAATGTATTAAATCAATAAACACATAAATATTCATGTGATTTCAGGCACGTTGGTAGTGTTTCACCTTCAGTAATTTGCTTACATTTCTGTTTACAATTAGCAAAAAAAAAATCTAAGTCAAGTGTTGGTAGCCAAGAGGTCAGTGCAGCAGCCTTGCAAGCAAGCAGTTTGCTTGCAGACATTGTCACGGGTTCACTTCCCTGCTGATGCTTTGACATATGGAAAAAAAAAATTAAACCTTTTGTTACAATGAACAAAGATAACAATGAAGGCAGTGGATCTCTGATAAGTTCAACTGATCAAATTGAACTTATTAGAATCACCTGCCTTCATCGTGTATGTGCCTTCTTTTTTATGTTTTTGATTCACAATCTGAATGTAAATGTCCCAATAGCTTTTTTTTTTTACTTTAATTTTGTAAGAGTACAATTATTTGAATTAATATTTTTTTTTAAATATATTACACTTCATAAAAATTAGTCTATTTTTTAAAATTTTATTTAAAAGTTTTGGAAAACTACTGCATTCAAATCAAGTTTTTTTAAGTTTTATTTAAGATAATGATCTGAAACACTGTTTCTCTTGCTCTGAAAAAGATTATTCAAAAATGCTCTGTAATTTGCCTGTATATAATGAATGACCAACTTCAGATGAAATACTCTCTTGCTGTTTTTTATATTTGTTAAAAAAATGCTGATGGCTTTATATATTTTTAAATTTATATTTTAGCTAAAGATAGATAGTATTCTTTAAAATTGATTCCCATAGCATGAAGACTAACCCATAGCCTGTATGTGGCAGATTTTAATTGAATAATATATATAATATTACAATTTTTTTTATATAAAGAAATATAAAATAAGTAGCAAGATATAAAAACTTCAAACCAAAGTTCGTGAGAAATGTTCCATTACCTTCCATATGAATTTTGTTTCGGTAAAAATATTATTTTTAGCAAATTAAGTGTCATTATAAGCAACAAATGGATGAAAATAATATTAATAAATCTTTTTTTTTTTAAAAAAAAACTTAGTTAACTTGGCTTTTATAGTAAAAGTTAGATATTAAAAGTATTTTGTAAAAGAAATCTTTAACAAAATAAAATAATAAAAAAATATTAAATTTAAGTCACAATTGTTAAAAGAGAATAAAAAAAACCGTTTTCAATTTAGACATTTTTTGTCTATTTACAAATTTTTTTGATTTTTGTTTTTTTATATAAAAAAAATTTTTTTGAAATATTATTTTTTTCTTTTTCTATCATTAGGCACCAACAACTGTAAACCGTTTTGTTATTCAAATTATGTATTTTCCAGTGCACTTTTTGCAGCAAAAAAAAGAGCTTGAAATGGCAAAGTGCAGAGCAAAGACCTCTTCAATTCTTTTCTAAATAAAAACAATTTTAAAAAAAATACTATTCACACAGATTACGGAAAGATGTTTTTTAACATTTTTCCATTTTTATTTTATTTTCTAGTTTAAAAAAAGTGTCCATTTATTGACCAATAATTAAATGGCTAGCTAGATTGGATGTGGATTATCTATCTGAAAAAAACTATAAGCCTGCTTAAAACCTGAGATTTTTTTCCAAACCCATCAAGGGCATGGTAAATGGGTGTATAACCAATATTCTTCACTCTATATAAAAATTTGAAAATTATGTATATATTACACTTTCCAATTCTTTTGAATATCTATTAAAAATTATATATATATTGTAATGGGATGGGATAACGAAATGTGGAAATGGAAGTAAATTTGGGGTGATGGACAAATCAATATCCACCCCAGTAAAATTAAATTATAAAAGTATGAGATTACAAAATCTCTAAAAGCATTGAGAGATTAGTCAGCTACTAAAAAGAGCAAATAAAAGCATAATTATAAATTCAACCAGCATTATAAATAAATATACTCAAGAGAAATAACCATCCATCATCATCATTAATAGAAATAAACAAATCAGTACAATAAATCAGAATAAAATCAACAGACCATCTTGTGGCTGGATTTGAACAATAAACAATATAAATCAACAGTCAACCTTGTGACTGGACCGGAAAATGGGTCTTCTTTAGACCAGGCTAACTATTGAGCCTTTGCCAGCTTGGGCAATTATTTAACCATAACTTGGATGCACCAGCTTAATGCCCATCCATTAGAATACATAACTAAAAAATCTAAACAATAATGCTGGGACATTAAAACATGCTTATCATCATCAATGCTCGGGCCACTTGTACTGGCCAACTATAAACTTAAGTTTTTAACAAGACTGAACTAAAATAAAATATAGTGCATGGGCTTTAAAGAGTATCCTCTTTTGCACCAACTAGGATGATGATTGATCATCTCTGGATGTCCAAAGCACTAAACACATTCCCATTTATCCATGTCTGAATCTAGCTCAGGAACACAAGCTCTATTACTGTATGTGACCAATAGATGATGGAATACAATTTTTAACAATTAAATATAAGTTTTATTAATAACAACAAAAATAAATAAGGTCTTATAAGGGTTCTGATTTTGAATGACACACAATAATAAAGTCATCATTCTATAATTTACAAGATTACTACAAAATTCAAGTTATTACATTAATTGCATTATTTCTTAATGGGTATCTATAAACACATGCATATATCTGTACACAGACGTGCATTTTATAATACATGAGGAAGACATTTCAATTAAACGAAATAATTATTTCATTTGTAATTTACATAATTACTATTCAATATTTAAATTGTTACATTAATTTACAAAAAGTATAATAAAATATATTCAAATTATTACTATGGTTTACATATATATGCACACAGATGCACGATTTATAATATATAATGAATATTCAATAAATGAATTGACATTTAATAAAAAAAAATATTAAAATCTTACTATACGAGTGTGCATGTATATATGCACATTGACTTTTACCTATTTAAACTTGTTACAATAATATATTTTTTTCATAATTCATTTGGAAAATACATATACGTGTGTATAAACAAAACATAGATATAATTTACAATTTATTTTCAGTTTATAAGTTCTTTTTTTTTATCAAACTAAATAAAGTCAACTTTTGTTTGATAGGTACTTGTTGATTAATTATCAAGGTCTCTAAATATAAAATGTCTCTCTGTTTTGTTTTGTTTTTTTAATAAATGAAAAATAAAATCGTTTATATATCTGTCACTTCAGATCAAAGAAATTATTTAAAATTTCATTATTATATATAACTGCTGTTAGATTTCAACTCAAGCAAAAGTTATTTGTTTGCATTAACTTTAAGTTATTAATTTATAATTTTAAAAGTCATTTTAAGAAATATTAAAATGTCTTTTATAAAAATATCTAAAAATGCAACTCAGTGTATACACACGCGATGTATTTATCTGTGGTTCCCTGCATGCATAGATGAACAGAAGTATCAGTACACAAATTTCTTCAAGCTTACTCTTGGTAAGCTTGGTTTTTGGTCCATCAGAAAAAGGTAATCCAGGTTTGTTGTCATCATCAGGTAAAAGTATATAATTCTGGTAATTTGTTGGCATACCATGAGATTTCTTTTATAGTCCAAGCAATTGTCAAGCTGTCTTCTAGAACATATTTAAGCAGCTAGTTGATCCATTTGAAGTGACCCTGGCCTCAAGAATCAAAAGTCTGCAGTAAACTGTAAAGCAGTGGACTGTCCTTGAATCTTCATAGGAGCTTTTTATAACTCTGCTAGCTATTTTGTCCTCTTTTTTTTTCAGGCTATTGATTTAGAAATGACCCAACTTCAAATAAATCAAAACTCCTGTGAAGGAAAATATTAGCCACTCTGGATCGGCTGTCCTGTCTTCAGCTATATCTATTCATGGTAGATGGACTGCTAACTCTACAGTCAGCTAAAACCAACTGCTGCGAACTTCAACAAGCTGCACCAAAATATTATAACCAACTTTGCAGACTGCTCTCTTAAAAATCATTACCCAGACTGGCTGATATTTTTTATCAGCTCTTTTTATAAAATTATCTGAGGTGTTATAACAACATCTTGATTAAAAACAGAATTTTATTTTTATCTCTCTAATCCCTTGGAATCTATATACATGTTTTTACTTAGGGGATTTCTAATAGATAAAAAATTTGTTTAATTAATTAAAATTTCAAAAATACAATAGGGTGTTTTTAAATTTCAAAATCAGAGTTACAAATAATATTTATCAGACCTTTTTAAAATATTTAATTTTGCAATAAAATATTCTAAATCAGTGTTATTATTTATTTATTTCCATTTCAGTAAATGTAGAAAATATCTATTATAATTTTTGTCTATGTTTATTTCTACTTTTTCTTTATTTTACGTATATATATATGCACATACACTATATTAGTGTATGCTATGTAAGCCAACTGGTTACAATATATATTTTAAATATTATGTATATATGTATAGTGATATTTTATTAAAGTCATCTGTTATATGAAAAGATCTCATTTATGAACATATATCCTTTTTCACTTTTACTATATAATAATTTATTTTATTTTCTCTTCTTTTTCATAGATTAATTTGAAATAGAATAAGCATTTATTATTACAATATAAATCTATATCCAGAACTTTCTTTTGCAAATTAAGTTACTTTTTCCTTAAAAAAAAAAATATTAGTGAAATTTTGATAATAATATAGAATTTAAGATTCTTTTCAGAACTTCTGATTTGTTGATGTTTCTTAGTATGTATGTTTCATCTGCCTGTTCTTACACTTGAGAATATCTTTAGAAATACACAAACATGTACAGATATTGTCTGATTTTTTTTTTTTTAAATTTTAATATATATTGTACCAATATTGATATTGGCACATATAATTTTATCTAAAAAAATTATTAAAACAATCTTTCATAAAAGAAAAATGTAAAATTAAATGTTGAAGAGTTTATTACAGTTTGTTTTCGAAAAGAATAAGAATCAAATAGTTTTCTATCATTAGTTTTTGAAATAAAAGCTGCAATTAATTAATCAGAAGGGGAGAGGGGTGTTTCATTAGAAAAGGTCAAACTAAAAGTTTTATAAAAGGAAGTAAACAGTTTTTTCTTATTAGTATTCATAAAATATAAATAATTTAAAGTTTACAAAATACAAATCTCTTTTCATTCGAATTAAAGAAAAAATAATCTTAAAACTAGTAATATATGTGCAATTGTCAATAATAGAATAAATGTATGCGTAATAAATATTATAAATAAATAAGAGTTAAAGAAGATTATCATTAAAAAACACAGCAATGGCTATTAATTAAAAATATAAAACAACAATTCTGCATGACTATTACTAATTAAACAATCTTCCAAAACACGTTGTCAAAGGATTATCAATGAAATTTCGACAACAGATATTGCCGGAGGATATCAAAAAGAAAAACACTTTGCAGGTATAAATAGTAAAATTTTATCAGATAATGAGTTCAGTTCAGAAATTAATTGAATCAGTTAAGTCAAGAGAGGACAATCAGTTGAGTTAATTGTATCCAGAAACAAAATGCAATGCTGAGCAGCTTTTGGGAACACACGTGTTTCTCCAGCCTTAGTCAAATAAGATCAGCAATATCTGCCCATGAAATAATGTCAGCATAACATCTTAGAAAATCTCCATCAGTATCTAATTGTCTCCAATAGTAATAATCGTGAATAATAAGGAAACTCATCAAGGAAACATCCCAGCCGACTGGAAGATGCAGCAAACAAGAAGAAAACAAAGTTCTAAATCTACGTTCAAAATCCTAGGTAAAACATTTGCTTATTTGCGTTTTTACCATAATCATAATAGCCATTGCATTAAAATTCGTAAAGCCTCCAGAGACAAGTAATTTGAACTCTATAATCATGATAAAATGAACTATTGATGTGCGTGTTTGTGAATGCTATATGATTTTATAAACATCAAACATTATTTATGCTTTTCATAAGATATATATTATAGTGTGTTAATTTAAAATGTGCATGTGTTATATTGGTTAAAAAATTATAAAGATGTTTAAATTTAGTAAATTAATGTTAGGTAATAAATTGTCTTAAAACTTAAACTCTATTTGTCGGTCAATTTTTTTTATTAATTCTTTTACAAATCATCAATTATTCTCACCACTAATTATGTATAATCTATTAGTGATTACAAGTAACTGAGCTAGTCTATGGGTAAAACTTAGGCATTGAGTTAGTGGCCATTGCTCAAAGTGCATTATTCATTCTTGAAAAGATAGCTGGCGCCCGTGTTTATACACAAACAAAAAAAAGTGCTTTGAATGTGGTGTTGAACCCAACAGCCAAGAAGAAGCTATGTCCTGGAAATGTAATGCTAGTTATATATTTTATAGCTATCATTTGGACATACATATTCTCTGAATATGTTTTTCTCTGCCTAAGGGGCCGGTGTTTCCGAGACCCATATTCGAACCCGGTACAAATGGTTTTACCAAACTTGGGGCTGGACCTAAGAAACAATAGTAACTAAATACTTTGTTTCTTGTTTAAAAATTTTTTTATACAAAAGCTAAATTACGTATGTTAAAGTTGTTTAATTTTAAAAAAAGAATTGACCGAAAACTTTTTTTTTTAATGAAAAAAGATTTATGCTATTTACGTTATTTAAAATAAGTCATCATGTTAAATCAGAGACAATTGGGTATTATGGGTGGAGCTGAAGCATTAAGATTGGGTAGAAAAATGGACAAAAGGGGTGTTTAGTGTGTGTTTCCGTTTTAGTAAGAAATAAATAAGTCATATAGTAAATTTAGTTTAACATAAGCGCTAGTTTGAAATAAAAAATAAAATATATGGTTTCAAAATGAGAAAAGATATAGAGCTGGAGGAATTAATAAAAAGAGTAGAGGTGTTAGAAAGGAAACATGAGAATATAAAAACATGGATGCACATATATTTTAAAAATCTCCAGTTAGTGGAAAAGGAAGATATATCTGAGATGCAGATGATGATGAATATGATGCAAAATTTTGAGCAAAGTCAGCAAGACCTCAAAAAAGAATTGTATCAGAAACTTGAACAAAGCCAATTAGAACTCAAAGCAGAATTGAAGGAAGAAATTAGTCAGGTTAAAGGAGAAATTAAGGAACTCAGAGCAGAAGTAAGAGACATAAAATTTGGATTAGAATCAGATAGCATTGAAACAGATAAAGTAGAAACTTATGTAGATCAAAAGGCAAAAGATAGCATACAAGTGTTTTTACAAAAATTTAAGAAGGTTAATGTAAAAGTTCGTGTTCATTTTAAATGGAGATTTAAAACAAAGAGAAAGTGTAAGAAAAAATATTCACAGTTAGGAAAAATACGGAGGTCTGTGAAACTTAAAAGTTTTCTAATTTACAAGACAGAAAATAGAGCAAAACGAGAAAGAGATAAAGCAATAAATTTTAATCGAGGGAGAGATGTGAGAATATGGAGTATAATTTATGTTAGTGAGTTTGTAGAAAGAAAGAAGGAACTGCCTGACATAGTTTAAAAGTTAGTTAAGGGTCGGAATATTAAAGTAAACAGAAATAATGACCGGAAATGGACTATGAGTTTAATATAATTATTTTGACGTAGGTGAAAAGCCTGAATTAAAATTTTGCTATTTAAAATGATGGATTGTTTTGTCAAATAATAATGGAGGCTTCATAAAATAAAAGATTTTTTTCTCTACGCACATATTAATTAAGAAAGAAAATGCTCGTAAATAAACAGTTCAAATAAAAATAAAAAAATCAATCAATGACATCAAGTTAAATAAATGGGTCAAATTAATGATGTAAAAGTAAAGTTGTAGGTTTAAATAAATGAAAAGATAACGGAATTTCTAGAATAAAATTAAGTTAGTCAAATAGATATTTATATAATAATGAATCGGAATAAAGTAAAACAGTTTTTTTTCTGAGTATCGTGCACATTAAAATAAACTAGTTTTGAATATACGTAAGTTAATAAAAGGAAGTAAATAAATGGTTTAAAGTAATCAAGTCCAATAAAATCTTTGTATAATAATAAAGAGCAGTAAAATAAAATAGTTTTTTGAAATATACGCACGTTAAATAAAGAAGCTGAATAAATGGTTTAAAAATAATATCGTAATATAAATGAATATGTAAATTGATGTCTGAAATAGTTTAGAATAGTATTGTAAGATTAAATAAATATTTAAGATAATGTCCGTAATGGTTTAAAAATAATATTGTCAGATTTGTGTAATAGAAGTAAATATGTTAAAGTAACGTTCATGTGTATTTAAAAATAATATTGAAAGGTTAAAATAATATAAATGAAAGTCAATCTAAGTTGTATTAGGAGTGTATAAGGGCTTAAATCTAAAGGGAATGAGGGTAGTATAAAAATGTTTTAGTTAAGGTTAAGTTTAAAGCTGTCGTCTGGATAAATTTTAGTACTCATAACGGATTGACCAGGATCATTCCTCTTTTAAAATGCACACTGGCAACAACCAGAGTAAGTTGTAAGTATCTTTTTCAGGGGAGAATCCCCATATTTCGTACGTCATTTTCCAAAGTGTGAGTTGGAAATGGACAGTTGAAAATGCCTGCTATTCGCAGTGACCTTTTCTTAGTCAAAGTCCAATCAAGAGAATCGGCAATCATTTTCCAAAGCATAAGTCAAAAATGGACAGTTAAAAATTCCTGCCATTTGCAGTGACCTTTTCTTAGTCAAAGTCCGATCAAGAGAATCAGCAGCCAAAGCTTCGTTTATAAAAGATCCCTGTGCCACAAAATTAGTTTGTCCTCATGGTCACTATCCAGGACCCTGAACATTGTAAACAATGTTGCCAGCATCGAAAGAAGAAAAGTATCATTGCAAATTGCCCTTAGTATACAAAGTAATAGATATCAAAAGGCAAACTTAGAAAATAATAAATTAAGAATTAAAGTTGTCAGAGATAAAATGGTCAAAAATAGATGCATTTTACTCTCAAAGGAGGGTCGGTGTAATGTACCAATATTGATATTGGCACATATAATTTTATCTAAAAAAAATATTAAAACAATCTTTCATAAAAGAAAAATGTAAAATTAAATGTTGAAGAGTTTATTACAGTTTGTTTTCGAAAAGAATAAGAATCAAATAGTTTTCTATCATTAGTTTTTGAAATAAAAGCTGCAATTAATTAATCAGAAGGGGAAAGGGGTGTTTTGTTAGAAAAAGTCAAACTCAAAGTTTTATAAAAGGAAGTAAACAGTTTTTTCTTATTAGTATTCGTAAAATATAAATAATTTAAAGTTTACAAAATACAAATCTCTTTTCATTCAAATTAAAGAAAAAATAATCTTAAAACTAGTAATATATGTGCGTATATATGTGCAATTGTCAATAATAGAATAAATGTATGCATAATAAATGTTATTATAAGTAAATGAAAGTTAAAGAAGATTATCATTAAAAAACATGGCAATGGCTATTAATTAAAAATATAAAACAACACTTCTGCATAGCTATTACTAATTAAACAATCTTCCAAAACATGTTGTCAAAGGATTATCAATGAAATTTCGACAACAGATATTGCCGAAGGATATCGAAAAGAAAAACACTTTGTAGGTATAAATATTAAAATTTTATCAGATAATGAGTTCAGTTCAGAAATTAATTGAGTCAGTTAAGTCAAGAGAGGAAAATCAGTTGATTTAATTGTATCCAGAAACAAAATGCAGTGCTGAGCAGCTTTTGGAAACACACGTGTTTTGCCAGCCTTAGTCAAATAAGATCAGTAATATCTGCCTGTGAAATAATGTCAGCGTAACATCTTAGAAAATCTCCATCAGTATCTAATTGTCTCCAATAGTAATAATCATGAATAATAAGGAAACTCATCAAGGAAATGTCCCAGCTGGCTGGAAGAAGCAGCAAACAAGAAGAAAACAAAGTTCTAAATCTACGTTCAAAATCCTAGGTAAAACATTTGCTTATTTTCATTTATACCATAATAGCCATTGCATTAAAATTTGTAAAGCCTCCAGAGACAAGTAATTTGAACTTTATAATCATGCATAAAATGAACTATTGATGTGCGTGTTTGTGAATGCTATATGATTTTATAAACGTCAAACATTATTTATGCTTTTCATAAGATATGTATTACAGTGTGTTAATTTAAAATGTGCGTGTTTTATATTAGTTAAAAAATTATAAAGATGTTTAAATTTAGTAAATTAATGTTAATTAATAAATTGGCTTAAAACTTAAACTCTATTTGTCAGTCAATTTTTTTATCAATTCTTCTCACCACTATTTATGTATAATCTATTAGTGATTACAAGTAACTGAGCTAGTCTATGGGTAAAACTTAGGCATTGAGTTAGTGGCCATTGCTCAAAGTGTGTTATTTATTCATTCTTGAATAGATAGCTGGCACCCGTGTTTATACACAAACAAAAAAAAAGTGCTTTGAACATGGTGTTGAACCCAATAGCCAAGAAGGAGCTATGTCCTGGAAATGTAACGCTAGTTATATATTTTATAGATATCGTTTGGACATACATATTCTCTGAATATGTTCTTCTCTGCCTAAGGGGCCAGTGTTTCTGAGACACATATTTGAACCCGGTACAATATATATATAAAAGACATATTTTGCAGGTTCATCCATGTTAAAATATTTTAAATATAGATATAATGACATTTCAACTTGGTAACACAAGTCATCCACTCAGTGGATGACTTGTGTTACCAAGTCAAAATGTCAGTATATCTATATTTAAAATATTTTAACACGGATGAACCCACAAAATATGTTTTTTATATATGCAACCCATGAAAATATTTGTATCAACATATATATATATCTTGTAAGAATTATCATTTTACATATTCTGTAATAAATAAGTTTATAGAAGTCATGATCATTATGTTCCAAGATTTCATATGAACATTTGAAACTACAGATATTATCAGAACAAATATATGTATATGTGTGAGAGTGTGTATGTGTGTAAATTCATTGAAAGCAGTCAATACTTAGACAATATCAATAACAGTCAACAATTTCTGTTGTCAAAACAACCTCTTTTTAACCACAAAGATGAAATTCAACCTTTATTTATGGTCTAATATATTTATATATATGCTAAAAATTGTAACTTCATCCCAGAGAGTGAAATTATTGATACAAAGAAGTTTAAATAAATCTCATTAAACAGTTAAATGTAGCCTGTTGTAAATGAATTATAACATTCAAACTGCCCTCCAATAATGTATTACTTTAATAATAAAGCTAATAATGCTTGAGGCTAGATAGGTTATAAATATAAATTCATTGAAAGCAATCATTGCTTAGACAATATCAATATTAATATCAATCAATAATCTCTATCTGTTGTCAAGGCAATCTCTTTTTATCAGTAAATATGTAAATCCATATTTATTTCTGGTTTAATATGTTGTATAGATACTAAAGATTGCAACTTGATCACACAGGGTGAAATTATTGCTGCAAAGAAGTTTAAATAAACCTCATTAAATACATAAATATATCATGTTATGAATGCAGACTAACAAATAATCAATTACAACTTTCCAACTGCAATTATTAATTTCAAACTGCACTGCAACAGTGTATTACTTAAATAATAAAACTAATAATACTAAAGGCTAAATAGGTTTATAAAGGCAAATTTATTGAAAGCGGTCAACACTTAGACAATACCAATATTAATACAATCTCAATCTGTTGTCAAGGTAATTTTCTTTTAACTATAAAATTAGAAATTCATTTTTATTTATGATCTAATATATATATATATATTGTAACGGAAGAAAAATCTTTGAGATTCGCATATACTGACCATGGGGCACCACTAGTCCGAAAATAGGAACTAGACATTTATTTTAGGGTGGACAGGATATGTGAATCAAAAGGCACCGAACTACACTCAGCGAGGAACAAGATATCTTAAATATTGTTTAGACAGTTGAGAAATCAAAGCACAAAGACAAACGTCAGCCAAATTAAGTTTAAACAATTTATTAATTTTATTAAAAGTTGGGCAATAGAGTGAAGACATCTAGCCATGAATACAAAAGTGGATTATAGTAACATACGTGTATTTACCAGAGAGTGCACAAGAGTATGGCAAACATGAAGGCATTAATCATTTTGGTAGCAAAATTCTCTCACTTAAAATATAAGAAATGGTTAGGATAATATCTTCTTGCTGGCCAGTTGTAAAATTACAAAAACAAACAACAACTCTAGCTTCTTGAATCAGAGATAATAAAACAGTTACTGTCCCGCCGGAAATCAATGAAACCAGCACGGATGTCCGAGCAGTAATATTCTAACTACTGTCATTAAAATGCCGCAGGACTGCTGCACGTAATACTACATTCAAAGTAAATGTGGTTGATCTCACATACAAGACAGCAAAAGATATTTGATTACGATCTTATGTAATCCAGAAAAAATTGACTAATTTCAGACAACCCGAAGAAATAACTTGACAAATAGCCAGCAAAAAAGATTTTGTTGTTTGCACAAAAAGCGCAAACGAAACATGTTTAAAGATTCTTTATTTTACAACTAAGGGCAGGTAAATAAATAAAGATTACGAAAACTGCCAATATGTTTTGTAATAGTTAATGAAATAATCGAGTATATATTAAACATATAAAATACAATCTCCTAATGCACCCCCTGATAAATGAAAATTGCAAACACTTGGAATCTTAAAACTAAGATTCCAAGACACACTTTAAATACTAGAAAAAGTACACACAGATAATAAATAATTAAAAACAATTTATACCATTTTAAAACATACTTATCATTAGATTGAGTGGAGATTTAATTAAACACAATTTATTTACCCTGTCTAGAATAGGAAAAAGTTTAGCTTACGGTAAGGCAGAGTTCTAGTGATTTCGTGATGAGTGCGCACTTTTGATAATAGTTCATCTTTTAGGTCCTTTGACAGCAGCAAGGTAGAGGCAGTGTTTATTTTTGAGGCTCATGGCATGACTGAAGAAGAGCTCGTAGGCATGGGGCCGTCCTTTGTTTAAATTAGCCAGACATTCTAATGATGGCAAAACTCATAGCGATAAATTTTGATATCTTGCACATTAACGAAGTTTGTCAATAATAGTTTAAATTTATAGCAGGGATTAATGTCTGCACTCTATCCAAAATGGTGTGATTCTCTGCAGGCAATAATCCAAGTGTCTATTTTTATACTGAATCCTCTCTATATCTCCTAAATTGGCGGGCTGTCCTTGCCTAACTACATTTCCTGCGAAAACTTTCATTAGTCTCCAATTCTATATCTCAGGCAGGGCAAATATTAATTTCCTGCTCAATCTAATTTAAGAATTCCAACCAGGGATATTGAAACAAAAATGACAATACAATTAAACCTCCACTTTTTAGCATTAACTTTAAAAACGATTAAAATAAAAGCAACAGGAATATATAATTAGCAAGCTTGCCTGTTTTTAATCAAATTAATTAAAACAGGCGGTGAAAGTAAACTATTTTAAAATAAATCAATTTTATAAACAAAGTAGTGAAAGTAAACTATTTTAAATATAAACACGTATGTGTTTAAATACACGTACGCTTCTTTTTTTTAAAAAAATAATAATAAAAACATTTTAACGACCTTTAATGAAAATTAAGTTGCTTTTCCCTTTTTAAATTTTAATACTAAAACAACTGAATTGGAAATCAATCTGGTTCAACTGCCTCAATATGTGATCAAAAAAAAAAAAACATTCCTGCAACTTTTCTTTTCTTTTCTTTTTTAACTATAAACATTTTAAAAACTATCCCTAGAAATTCTGCCGAACGTTTGCCTCGCACTCATGAAAAACAAAACAATTTTTCATTTCAAACATTTATCCATTCTCGTAAATCATGAACAAAATTTTTTTTTTGTTTGTTTTAAAACAATCTGTCCGATTGCTAAAAGCTGAATCTTTAACTTTTGTCCGGTGATTCTTTTACTCTTATTACTAACTTCCGGACATGGTCTACTTTCACCCACTAGTCCCTTTTTAGCTTATAAAATTTTATCTCATCTCTGTCCCATTCTGTTTTGCTTTCTAGCATATATATCTGAACCTTTTTCTTAATGAAACTTCCCAATTCTTCATCTTTTCCCACTTTATTTTTGATCATATCAACACTAGTAAATTGCAAAACTTCATTTCCTACAGACTTTTTACGTGACTTGCGTATGATTGCTTTATAAATGGCTTTTATTTTTGTCTTAAAATTATATTCCGAAAACTTTTCCTTAACTCTCTTCTTAGTTTTAAATTCCTGTTCTCAACTAACAGTTATTTTACTCAACTCATTTTTAACCTCATGAGGTAACTCTTTTACACTGCTTTCAACCCCTAACTTATAACTGTCTCCAAGATCTTCTTTCTCCACCACACTATCTATGTCTCTCCACTCTCTACTTATTTCAAACTTTATTTCCACCCTCTCTGTCCTAGTACTATCCTGTGCTACTTCAATTTCTATATCTTTTATGACCACTTTTTCTACTTCCTGACTCTCTTCTACTCTTCCTGTCATTTCTTTTCTGATTTCTTTCATTTCTGCTCTCAGCCTCTCCAGTATTGCTTGCTGACTTTGTTTCATTTCTAGCAATGCTTGTTGTATTTCTCTCATCCCGGCTTGCTGACTTTGTTTCATTTCTATTAACAACTTTATCATCATCTGTGTCTCGCTCTCTTCTTTTTCTACTATCTGGGGGTATTTAAATGAAACAGGGCTCTCTTCCAAACCTGCTTCCCTGTCACCTTCATCTTTACCTTTCATTTTTACACAAGGCTAACTCGCTATACTAACTTTTTTTTTTTTAAACAAAAACTCTCAAAGCAAATAAAACAAACTATTTTTACTACTTTTAAATTCGAAAATTAACTCCGAATGATTTTTTTTTTTAAACAACAACAACAAAAAAAACTCTATTTATTATTTATGTCATATGAATTAGACGAACCCCATTCTACCAAACTGCTCCAACAATACCTGCAATAATTAACAAAAATCAAACCTCTACCAACTAGATCTTGCCACTTACACCTGAAATCTTTCTCAACTGTCTAAACAAAATCTCACATGGGCTTGAAATCTTGAAGCTCCATGTTGATGTGCCAAAAATTTATATATATGTAACAGGAGAAGATCTTTGAGATTTGCATATACTGACCCCAGGGCACCACTAGTTCGAAAATAGGAACTAGACATTTATTTTAGGGTGGACAGGATATGCAAATCAAAAGGCACTGAACTACACTCAGGTAGGAACAAGATATCTTAAATATTGTTTAGACAGTTGAGAAATCAAAGCACAAAGACAAACGTCAGCCAAATTAAGTTTAAACAATTTATTAATTTTATTAAAAGTTGGGCAATAGAGTGAAGACATCTAACCATGAATACAAAAGTGGCTTATAGTAACATACGTGTATTTACCAGAGAGTGCAGAAGAGTACAGCAAACATGAAGGCATTAATCATTTTGGCAGCAAAATTCTCTCATTTAAAATATAAGAAATGGTTAGGATAATATCTTCTGCTGGGCAGTTGTAAAATTACAAAAACAAACAACAACTCTAGCTTCCTAAATCAGAGATAATAAAACAGTTACTGTCCCACCGGAAATCAACAAAACCAGCGCAGACGTCCGAGCAGTAATATTCTAACTACTGTCATTAAAATGCCACAGGACTGCTGCATGTAATACTACATTCAAAGTAAACATGGTTGATCTCACATACAAGATAGCAAAAGATATTTGATTACGATCTTACATAATCCAGAAAGAAATGACTACTTTCAGACAACCCAAAGAAATAACTTGACAAATAGTCAGCAAAAAAGAGTTTGTTGTTTGCATAAAAAGTGCAAATGAAACATGTTTAAAGATTCTTTATTTTACAACTAAGGGCAGGTAAATAAATAAAGATTATGAAAACTGCCAATGTGTTTTGTAATAGTTAACGAAATAATCAGGTATATATTAAACATATAAAATACAATCTCCTAATGCACCCTGATAAACGAAAATTGCAAACACTTGGAATCTTAAAACTAAGATTCCAAGACACACTTTAAATACTAGAAAAAGTACATGCAGATAATAAATAATTAAAAACAATTAATACCATTTTAAAACATACTTATCATTAGATTGAGTGGAGATTTAATTAAACGCAATTTATTTACCCTGGCTAGAATAGGAAAAAGTTTAGCTTACAGTAAGGCAGAGTTCTAGTGATTTCATGATGAGTGCACACTTTTGGTAATAGTTCATCTTTCAGGTCCTTTGACAGTGGCAAGGTAGAGGCAGTGTTTATTTTAGAGGCCCATGGCATGACTGAAGAAGAGCTGGAAGGCGTGGGTCCATCCTTTGTTTAAATTAGCCAGACATTCTAATGATGGCAAAACTCATAGCAATAAATTTTGACATCTTGCTCATTAACAAAGTTTGTCGATAATAGTTTAAGTTTTTAGCAGGGATTAAATGTCCACCCTCTATCCAAAACAGTGTGATTCTCAGCAGGCAATAATCCAAGGGTCTATTTTTATACTGAATCCTCTCTATATCTCCTAAATTGACAGGCTATTCTTGCCTCGCTACATTTCCTGTGAAAACTTTTATTAGTCTCCAATTCTATATCTCAGGCAGAGCAAATATTAATTTCCCGCTCAATCTAATTTAAGAATTCCAACCAGGGATATTGATCCAAGAATGACAATACAATTAAACCTCCGCTTTTTAGCATTAACTTTAAAAGCGATTAAAATAAAAGCAACAGGAATATATAATTAGCAAGCTTGCCTGTTTTTAATCAAATTGATTAAAACAGGTGGTGAAAGTAAACTATTTTAAAATAAATCAATTTTATAAACAAAGTAGTGAAAGTAAACTATTTTAAATATAAACGCATATGTGTTTAAATACACGTACGCTTCTTTTTTTTAAAAATAATAATAAAAACATTTTAACAACTTTTAATGAAAATTAAGTTGCTTTTCCTTTTTTAAATTTTAATACTAAAACAACTGAATTGGAAATCAATCCGGTTCAATATATATATATATATATATATATATATATATATATATATTTGTAACAGGCACAGATGATGTTACATTGTTTTTTATTAGTAAACATGAAAAGAATAAAAGTTTGCAAATAAAAACTTCTTTTTTAAGAATTGAAAATTAAAAAATCTATTTTAAACTCGTATATATATAAAATCACACAGATGAAAAAAATTATTAAAATAAAACTTTATTAAAAATAGAAAAAATATTTTAAAAGCAAAAACTTAAAAAGATTTAGAGATGAAAACATATCTTTAATTTTGGAAAACACATTAATTAATCATAAAATGGAAATGATTGTTTTAATTAGTCAAATGTAAACTAGCCTTGGGCATTTAAATGTATAAGCAATGGTCAGATAGGAAAACAATAGGAACAGAATGGCAAATGAAAGAAATCCATCGGGGAAATCGGACCTCAATGGAAGGATCATCATTATCGATGACGTAATGTCAATTGAATCCTTAAAATTAATATAAAAGGAAAAGTTTGGAAATTATTAGTTACTTATTACAAATGGACAGATATGTGTTAGTGCGGAGTTAAAGGAGAAGGGATTGAAAAGATGCACTCTTCAATCCCTTCAGTTCTGCTAAGAAAGAAAGAGAAATGAACTATCGTTTTCTACATTGAGAACCAGCTGGGGTAAAAACCTTCTGGATGAATAAACAAAACGGCCAATAGAATACCAATCTTTATTAGGACAGTGTGGGAATTCACATTCAAGTGGCAAGCAACAGATAAAGATGAACTGTTTAAAACCGTAAGAACTTTATAATTAATGAACATTAAATTAAAACCTTTCTGTATTTAAAATAATTGCAATAGAATCCTATCTGACCAACTTTATTTACTAATAAGTAATTTTAATTTGATGTATTTTTTTGTAAAATCATTTCCATTTTTTTTTTTTTGTTCTTTTAAGCTTTATTATGACTGTTTTGTTTTTCATTAAATTAAATTTTATAAATGTTAAACTTAAGTCAGGCGTGAATGGCTATATAGATTTGTAAAGTTATATTAGGGGAGGGTAATCTTAGGTTATTTGTTTCATAGTTAAATTGGATCAATGGATTAGATATATTGGTATAATTAGTAGATGTAGTATGAGATCCGCTATGGGCAGGATTGCATATATATGCCACACACCTTCTGTTTGCCTATGGATGGGTTTGTAAGTCAGCAAAGGACCGCAGTCCATTCCTATGGAGTTTTTTGTTTATTGTTCTACTCACCAACACATGTAGCATTCCTGTTGGTGGAAAGACAATGTCTTCTCTAACTCTACTTACTGTTCAGATGTACATTCCTGACAGTATAATATTTTGTGTTGTCATATTTTCATGCTACATTGAATACATAAATGTATCAGATGGATTGGTGCCAGTCTGACTGCAAACTTTTGGCCTAAAATTAAATAAAGGAAAGAATATTTTCTTTTCAAATGCAAATCTATGTAGTCTATTCATACTCGACACTCTAAATAAAAATGCATTAAATTTAAGTTGGGTATGGAAGTTGCATGGATTCGTTATCGGTTAATTATGTTTTTGGTTTTCATATTTGATCAAAATATATAGACATTCGGTAAATAATGATACCTTACGGTGAGTATCTAAAATGTATTTATTCGGATGTCTTTAAGTTATTGGTATCTTGCGGCATCTTATGATGAATGCTATTGGGTTCTTATAAATTTCCCTCTGCAATTGACTTTATCAATGACTTTGTATTTTGATCGGTTATGTTTATTTTGAAATATTTTTAACCGTGTAATCTATGTAACCGATCTATACTCAACATTATAAAACAAACTTTCATAAATCCATCTGTGCGAACTTAATTAAAATGTAAACTTATAATATTATAAAAATTAAAATGTAAATTTAAATTCTAAAATCAAATTAAAATCTAAAATAAAAATGTTACATTTTATATATATGTGTGTAAATAAATGTTTGTATGTTAATTACTGGCAGTGGCTTATTTTATTCTTTTTTTAAAATATTCTTAGATAAGAATTTATTATAAATATAAATCTCTGCTGTTTTATTGAGCTAGTGACAATGGGCTAACAACCGGATATCAAAATATATAAAATAAAATAATTTTTTTTTTACTTACGTATCTGCCTCCTTTATAAATTTTCTAGGTTCAAATGCCTAGATGGCGCTCTGTAGTGCAGATAACGTTAAGCTTACATCTCCAGATCATTATAATATATATATATGTACATTCACATTTTACACCTATTAATTTTTATTTTATATAGATGTATGTTAAAGATTTTAAGTTTTTGTATATTTAATAAACAATTGTTGTTTCAAATAAATGCTAGTTAAAAAAATAATACATTTGAAATTAAGTTTTATAATATAATTTAATTTAAAAATTATATACATTAAGATATTAATGAAATAATTAATACAAATAAAAGAGTACTGAAAAAACCATTACATTAACAAACTAAGACAGATGCAAACTACATACTTAGTATTTTCCTGAAGGTTTGTGATGATGAAGTTTTAGTGGTATTTATGTACTGGAATATTTCCATCTTCTAATATTGAGTAATGAACTTTATTTAAATTTTCCAATTGCATTCAACTGTTAGTAGTAGCTCACAGGTTAATATATGCACAATTTTTCGAAGGGTATATTATTATTCTTTCTTAAATGAAGTTTAATTTTTCTAAAGACATTCAATGAAAACAGTTCAATATATAAATTCATTAACAGCACACATTTACAAAATAAATGAGTAATCAGGTTTAAAACTGAATTCATTTGTTTATTTCTTCATTCAAATTACATTATTATATAAAGGAAACACTGCATGATTTCTGTTAAGCTTGGAAGAATTGGTACCATTATTTAATCTGCATGTTGGTTCTATTTTAAATAAAAAATTTAATTTATTAATTTACAATCATGATATTATGAATGTGAAATAATGCTTTCACTGTGGTAACAAACATGAGATTGTCTGTGTTTTGACTAGTCTATGAGAAGAAAATAATTGAAAAATCATTTATGATACTATTCATGCAATTGGGCATGCATGAAATTGCTGAATTCAAATTTATACATTTATTAATTTTTTTGTTTTTATTTAATATTTTTCCAACCTATGGATTACTACAATTACAAATGGCAAATTCTCAAATAAAACTGAACTATAGTATATAAGATTTTGTAGATTGTGTTTCAAAAATGAATTAGTAGTTCAAAGTAGTTTTTAAATTATGGTATTCCAGAATTAGATGGAAATCTTTAAGGACTTTCATTTTAATTATTTTTTCCATTGTTGGGTGTTTGCCTTTTGTTCTTATAGATAAGTGACAATCTATTATACCATCATACATTACATGATCACCATTCTTTATGTTTACACAAGCTGTTTACACACAGGCATCTATTAATTACTCAGGTTTGCACTGAGTGGCACTACTGTATGGAGAGTTTTGCCTGTGTGACTATCTATTCTATAATTAATTTTCAAGACTTGAAAAAAAAGCATAATAAATATTAAACAAGGTATGTTTCTTGTCATGTATTTTCTGAGTGTTAATGTCATCGTAAAAAACAGTCTTTGTGCAAGAAATCACAAAAAGAAATATTTTATTTCTAAATGTAATATGTACCTCAATAGAGTCTTGCCTTGCTTCCATTAATTCAAGTATTGATGGATGTATTATAATTGCAAAAAATCAGAAAATTTTTTTGAAAATTATTGTGATTATGATGATTTTGTAAATATTTCATAGTTTTAACTTACTGTTACTATAACATAGTTTGTCTTATCAAGTGTTTGCTACAAGAGAGATTATAATATATTTATAACCAGGTTTTTTCCAATTGTTTTACATAATAATTTACTTGCTATGGTTTATTTTTAAATTTTAGATAATGATTAGTTTTTTCGCAAAGTATTTAACAAATAGAAAATATAAATACTATTTTTTTCACTGCAGTTTATTAATCAACAGTTTTAATACAACTTCATTTGTTTCTATTATTGATGTTAGTACTTGGTAGCAAACATTCCAATAGTCTAGTCATTGCCGATATTACTTAAACATCAGGATTATTAGGTAATTAATGACTTTCATCCAATTCTAGAGAAGATTTATGGGTTTTTTTTACTGGACGATCTATTGAAGAAACGCTACTGTCTCTTGAATAGCTGTCAGAATATTTGAATGAAGTTATAATATCATAGTTTGGTTATAAATGGAAGTAAATTCTAATCTTATAGACACGAGAGTTGATCATTAATTATTTTGCTATTTTCAGTATTGTTTTTGATAGTGCAAATTCCGATTGATACTGATATTGTGGGAAGTTCTGTCACTAAATAAAGGTATGTTTAGGCTTGTTACGTGAGAAGTAAAATTTTTGCTATTATTCTGCTACTTTACTCATAGAGATAGTGTAGGATTATTAAATGCTTATATTATAATCATTTAATCATAAGTGAACATTTTCTAATTCATATAAAGAATTTTATAAAATGAAGGTATTTGAATGAGTGCACTGCTATCAATGTATAGCAATTCTAGAAAGACTATTAGAATATACATATTATTTTATTTCTATATTGGACTATTTCCACCATCTAATATATGTGTTGTATGTCTTTAGAAAAATGTAACTTTATTTAAATATTCCAAATACATTCAAGTATTAGTAATAGCACGTCAAACAGATTAGTATATGCACAATGTTTCAAGAGGTATTAGTCTCCTCTCTTCTTCGGGTATTGCTGGCCTGACCACTGACAGTACTAACATGGGATTTGAACCTGGGTCCTTAGATTCTTGAGTTTTGAATTTTAAGGTAATGCTCTAACCAACTGAGCCATCCTGCCAAAGGCAACAGTTTATAGTAATTTCATATGCTTATCTATGAGGTTACTCCTGACTTCTCCACTTTTTTCTAAGAGCAAAATTGATTAGTGGTTTCCATACATTATGTATAGTCACACTAGGTTGGCTTATGGATAATTATATGAAATTACTACAGACTGTTGCCTTTAGCAGTATGGCTCAGTTGGTTAGAGTGTTACCTTAAAATTCAAAACTCAAGAATCTAAGGACCCAGGTTCGAATCCCATGCTAGTACTGTCACTGGTCAGGCCAGCAACACCTGAAGAAGAGGGGAGACTAATATTTTTCAAAACATTGTGCACATACTAATCTGTTTGGTGTGCTATTACTAACAGTTGACTGTATTAGGAATATTTTAATAAAGTTAAATTGTTCTAAAGACATTCAATATGCATATTAGATGGTGGAAATAGTCCAATATAAAAATACAGCCAGAATACCATTATCACAAACCTTCAGGAAAACACATTATTATTAGGTTTTGAAAATTGTATAAGTAGAAAATTCTGTCTACCATAACTAGCATAAGCATATGAACAACCATGTCCTTGAAAGATATTATCAGACTGAATGTGATCCATATAATTACCATATGACTGATACACATTATGTCTACTATGGTCATTATATCTTTTTTAGTAAAATTGACAAATATTGTCTCAAGGGGTCAATTGTTGGCAATATTATTAGCTTATATGCATCATTATCATTACTTGAAATGAGGATTGAGTATGTATTGCTGTAATCAAAGGTGAGTCAGTGGAATGTGGTGACAAATAAAAAATGAAGTATTATAAAATGAAATTGGTCACTCAAAGTAACCTGGTATAACTTTAAATCTCATTTTCATCTTAGTTTACAATTGCAACAAAACATGATTTTATTATATATATATATGTATATATATATTCTAACCTCCCCCCGTGCATTCTCATCCCAAAATAAACTGTTTATTACGAATATTACAGGTTCTAGCTCAGTTAGCAAATAAATAAATGAAATATTCAGCATTAATTAAAATGATTACTAGCTCTAATTTTAAAATACAAATACGGTTCAATTGTAAAATGAATTAACAAATATTTACTATTTTCATGAGACATGGAGTGACAATACAGGGAATGAGATAGACTACATTGAGCTCACACGATACTACCTCAATGGCATAAGAACACTATCCCCCCTTTTTACTATACCAAATAACTAACTCATAGTATTCTTACAACTTTCTGAGCTCTATTCACTACGATTAAAATAATAATCATATCCTAATCTTCTTTATAACAAGAATCTAGCTCAATTAAATAAAATGAAGTAAAATAAAATAAAATCTCAGGTTCATAAATTGTATTCTAACTGATTTAAAATTATGGTAGTAAAATATGAAAAGGGAATTTTATGTCATAATCTACTACACAGCAACTAATAATAATAATAATAATAATAACAATAATAATATAATATAATCTTATTTCTTCCTGAAATAAAATAAATAAATACGTACGTGGTAGTATTTTAATAATCTGACAACAGAATACGTGTGGCAACATTAGCATATAATTTAATGTAATATTGTGCAACCAACTTATGACCAATAAATAATATAAAATTATGATCTTTTAATTTTAACATACCAATAAATTCTCAAAATTCTTATAACACTTTTATGTTTACCTTTTGTCAAAATTTATATTCTGTTTCAATATAAATGTATCGTGATTTCATGCATCCATGGGAGAAATAACAACTCGACACAAAACTTTAAAACAAATTTAAAACAAAGTTTATTAACAACATAAATAAATTAACAATATTTTTACACTATATACATTGGATATCCCTTACTTTCATATCTCAACTTAGTTTATTAGTTTATAAAATGAATTCAAAATATTATTTACTTTTCCTAGTTAAATCTTATTTTTTTAACACTTAAGAAAATACAGTATTATTACCTGATTTATTATTATGGATAACTCATTACAAAATGCATTTCTTATATGATTATCACAAACACTTTTCATCCCTAATATTATTAAAATTACATTTTTTTTACAAATTTTAATCGTAATAAAATTCTACAAAATAACAAATTTAGTTCATATGTGTATGGAATCTTACAAAGTCAAAACACTATTCTACATTCGGTATTAGGTTTTTATTATTCATTATCCGATGTTTATTAATCCTAATATTCTCATTCAAGCCTTACTTTGGATGATATAACTATTAATATACTGCACAAGTATATGTTTATATACTTATTGAATTTTCTTGAAAGCAATACTATCCCTCCAACATTAATATTAAAAATATTCAAATTATTACACTTTTAAAATACTTGTTTTCTTTTCAAAATCTTATATTCTTTAATAATTTTACAATGTATTATATGATTCTTTCTCTCTTAGATATTTTGACTTTCATTTTAAAGTAACAATCTATACATCAAGCAAATAAACTATCTTACATAACATTACATACTTCTCTTTTATTCATTATTTCTTTGAAAACTTTGAGCACGAATAAGGAGCAAGAATACAACTAGAAATTATGCAAACCTGACAGCACGGAATTAAAAGACACTATGAGGGACCTTACTGCTACCACCCTACAAGGCGCTAGCATTTCTTAGCTTTATTCAAACACATAAAGAAGCAAAAGCCAAACTGTGTAGCATAACGTAACTATACTAACACCAAACTAAATAGACCAAAAATCCTACTTAAAGTCCTAGTACCGCACTCGTTCTGATAGTACGACAAAAAAGTACAACAAAATGTAAATCTATAGAAATTACTACTTCCTCCGTATATTTAATCATAACAAACTTTTAAAATCTGAATACTTTATCACGTCAAAAGAAACATTTTCTGTTAAATATATATAAATACTTAAATGGTACAATACCCTACCATATATTAAGCAAGACATATAGACTTTACTTATTCTTAGTCAAAGAGACTAAAAAAACATACATATAAATAACTATAAAATACCAACACCTTTACCCTGATCTTGTAGCACCTCCTGAGAATAACAACCATACACTTTTTTAACACTTCTATATTTAGATATTTTATTTATATTAATATTTATTTTTATTTCCCTAACCACATAACTTTTATATTTTAAAATAAATTAGTAAAAAATATCAAACTATATTTACTGTACTCCTTCATCAGTTTCCTGAAAAACTTCATACTAAACCAAAAAAAATTGTTTATCATTTCTTTATCACTTATCCTCTCCTCTTGTTCATTTTAAGGTAAAACAAATATTACTTCTTCAATAAATATTCATGAATGATAATCCTTGGATTTTTATAATATTTAATACAATTATTAATTTGTATTAGTTAACCGTAAAGAAATTCTAAATATTCTCTTCAATATTTCTGCAATTCCCCGATTTACGACTCGTACTTTGATTTAAATATCATAAACTTTTCTTCCTGGATTATTCATTAAGTAAATTAGTATATTTTCCAAATCTTATCTTTATACATCTCTAAGACACTTTATAAATTTTTATCTCTTAGTTCCTTTCATAAAAACATGCTCTTTATATTATTATGTAACTTTTCCTTTTTTACGTACTATATACTTTATTTCCTTTAAAAGACAACCTTCCCTTATAACTTTTACTATTCCTTTATATCCACTATTCCATAGGAAAATAAAAAACTTGGAGAGCCTTTTAAAATTGGATAATTCCTGACAAATAACTTTTTTTAATTTGTATAGTCCAAATTATATTTATCTGGTTCTAATGATTCTGTGACACAAATAAACTGTATTAAGGCACTTTACTTATTTACTTTATCAATACTTTAGGTATTTTTCGTAGTTTTCCTTTACCAAGTTGCTAAACTTGAATAAAACCTGGTAAGAAATCTTTTAAATTAGCTCCATTTAAAGGAGTTCAAAATATTATATTTTAAAACAAAACTTTTAAAATAAATACAAAATTTTAAATATAACACTTTTCTAGCTTACGATCTATACACTAAAAAATATGTTCCTCCTCCTTTACTACACCCTCCCCTCCTCTAATTCTATTTTCATCTGCTAAAATATCTCCATTGATTGGTTAATGACTTTTTTAGCACGAACAAATTTACACATTTTTAGTTTTATAATAGATTAAACTTTTAAAATAAAGAATTTATGACGTCATTTTTAAAATATTACTTAGAATAGTATTTTTAAACTCAATTATAGTTTTATCAAAATCATTTAAACTTTAAAACAATTATTAAAATATCATTTAATATTTCCACTTTTACTTTAACGATAGATAGCAATTACATTTATTTTATAATTCACAAACTTTATTATTATATTCTAACGTGTGTGTGTGAAGGTATATAATATACAGTCACATGATTACTAACTTTACAGATGATTTTTTAATTTACGCTCGGCTAAATTACCAAACTGATATATTTTATAAAAATTTGGAAAATAATTAAAAATGTTGAACTAAATATAATTCTCACCATCCCAAAGTTTATTTTAAAATATATTAGATTAAATTTGAATATTAATTATAATTATAATATTACATATAGCGTTTATTTAATTTATTAGTTTTAAAACATTACAATTGGATTGTTAATATACTTTTAACTATTTATAGCTGTATTATTTTATATGGCCAGCTTTTACAACCATAAGCAAGGATATAATAAGCTTTATTTAACTTTAAAATAATCCATTACACTTTTAAACCAGATATTTTCAGCCTTAAATTGTACTATAAAATCAACGATCATACAATTATCAATATATTACACAAACGTATTTTAAAATTTAAAATTTTTAGCATTGACCACTACCTTATTATGACCTATAGATAAGGGCACAATATATATATATATATATATATATATATATATATATATATATATATATATATAAAAAAAAAAGCATTGTAATGTTGATATATGATAATCATAAAATTTATGTGTAAAAAGGGATATTCTGTTTGATATTTTTAAGATATTATTTATAAAATTTAGATATTGATATCAAAATATTCTAATTTTCTAATGAAAATATATGCTTGCATCAAATGTTTATTGTTGTTTACTGAGAAAAAGATTTGTCAATAAGGAAAGTCATGACAACAGATCTTATGAAGAAATATAAGTAAGGGATTGTTGTGAAAAAAATGCTGATCATTGTTGTGATTATGCCAGCTTATATTCACCTGATCTTTGTAATTGGGTCATATTGTTTTCCTAAAGAAAATAATTATGATACTATTAAACACAAGCAAATAATCTTGGATGCTAACATGATTATTATTGTGGGTATGCCTTGTCCATTTATTGATATTTGTCTGCAGGAATAGTCATCTACTTATCTTTTACATATAAAAAAACTTGAAAAATATTTACATCTTTATTGACACTTGTATCCATATATAAATAGACAAACTGCAAAAAAAATACTATAAATATAAAGATGATTTTAATATTATTTACATCACTAATAAAATACATGTAATGTTTACCCAACCTTATTCAGCTGTTAAAATTTATAACATTAAATTTGGAAGAATTTTGAACTTAAATCATTAAAATTTGACTGTACATTAATTATATGGCAGTAATGCTTTATAATGATAAAATTTTAGATGAATTGTGATTATTTTACAATATTTGTTTATATAGGGTATATGAGCACAGACTGTTACACGACTTACCACTATCCACTCTATCTCATAACACTGATACACTTAATCACATATATGTCTAAAACATAATCACCAATATACATATTTCATACTAAACCAGCAATCATCAGTTAGTCCAGATTATCATCTCTATACATATATGCAATAAGTGCTCTGATATATATTAAGATAGCCAATCTTCATACTTTAAAGGACAGGCTTCAATCCACTCCACACTCCAAATCTTCGACCGTCCATCCAATTGAAAATCTGAAGAAACGCTCAAAATCCACCCTGAGGCCGAGAGTCGAACAATGAGCATTTTTTAAAAGATCTACTTCCATAAATTATGTTTATGTCTTTTATAAAATTTGATGGTTAGTTGGGTAAATTTTAATACGTTAATAAAAATGGCTCTTTAATTCAAAGAGAAATCTATTTTTTTAATTAATAATTCTTTATTATACTTTGTCTAATATAATGTAGTGATATTATTCTTTTTGAAATGGTTATTTATTTTTATAAATTCCTTTCGGATATAGAGACTTCTGAATCATAATCAGGCATCGATACAAGTAATAATATAACACATAAAAAAATGTCTGCAGATATGCATTAGTTGTGATTTATGAAGAGTATATGAGGCTATTCAAGAGGAAATTAAGTAAAAAAAAATTAATGACGAAAATTAAATTTTAAATGAATAAAAGTCGATTAATCAAAATAATATTTATTTGAACTATTGACCAAGAAAAATTTTATAGTATGCAAAGTTTATAAATAGATAATATTCGTGTGTAAAGTGATAAGAAAATTTATTACAGATATGTAATTGTGAGGATTGAAAATGTTAGATAGTTAGAGAAAACAAATTAGTTATGGAAAATGAACATGAGTAAATAGTAGTTTGGAATTATATAAGAATAACCATATACAGTACAGTATAAGATATAAAAGAATGTATTAGAGAGAAGTTATTATTATTTGATACAAGGGCAGAAAATTTAGATACCGGAGAAATAAAGCAAAAATAGAATTAAAAATTTGCATCCCGGCCCATGCTATGACATAGGGGAAAAAAAATTGTACTGACTAGTTTATGCGGAGATGAAAAAGAGACTATTGAATATTAAAATACAAACAATTTGTTAGTAATAACCCACAAATTTACAACATAGGATAGTAATGACACAAAATTTCAAATAGTATTATTCTCCACTCTTCTGCATGTGTTGTCTATTTGCGTGTTATTACTAACAAATTATTTGTATTTGATAAGTTTAAAATTTTCTATATATTGAACATTTACCTTTGAAGGGACTGAAAAAAAGTAGAGATTTAATTTTTTTTTTAATGTTTCTTTATAACAAAACCATCTAAAGAGGAATTAACAAAGCAACTTTTATTAAATTGACATAGGAGACAAAAAAAGTCAAGATGGAAAAATGATTTTATATTAAGGAGTAAGAAATAAATGGATTTATATTGTTCTAATTTTGTTTAAGAGGAAGCTTGCAGTAAAAGAAAAAAATATTACAATCAGAATTGCAGTGACTATAATTAAAGAATGGAAATATGATTGCACAAACATATAATCTTATTATCACAATTGATGCAGAAAGATGATTGATGGCAAAAAAAGATTTAAGATAACTGATCAAAAAATGAAAAATATAATAAGAAAAAACAGCAAACTCTTCATACAGTAATGCCACCAAGTGCAACCTTAGTAGTCAATGTATGCAAGAAACGTTGTGCATAAAATCCCTATTTAGTCCTTATCCAATATCTCCAGAATAATTTCTAGCTTGTAGATTTCATCAATGAGGAGCCTTGGATTTGAGAGCACTGCACCTAGAACTTAAAATTTAAGGCAACTCTCCAGCAGCCAACTTTAAATTATTTAACTATCCAAGATGGAAACACCAATAATGTTTTCAATCCAAGGTCTTTTGCCTGTATAATCATATAGATTTCAGCATCTATACATTTTTGTGTCTTTGGTTTTTCAAAATCCACAGTTACTATTATCCTATGAAGAGTAGTAATTAATTTATTGAGCATACAGAAAGCATATATAAATTCTTTAATCAGGCTTTAACCTGTATTCAATGTGCTGAGCAAAGTAGGTGTGTAATCATTAATTCATCATGTGATCACCATTTCATATGCTTACTCAGGTTATTATATAAGTAGCAAATTTTCCAGACAGTAAAATCGCAAAGTCCCAGCCTTAGTAGTCAATGAATACAAGAAGGTGTGTGCATAAAATCCTATCTAGGACCTGCTCATCCAATATCCCCAGACTAGTTTCTAGCTTGTGGCTTTCATCAGTGAGGAGCCTTGGATTTGAGAGAACTACACATAGATGTTAGGATCTAATGCAACCCTCCAGCAGCCATGGTTTAACTATTTAGCTAGCTGTAAAACAGAAACCCAAGATAAAAAGTTTTTATTCCAAGCTCATTCACTTGTATAGTCATATAGACTTGAACTCAGTTCAGCAACTATACATTTTAGTGTATTTGGATGTTTAAAAACAACCATCACCATTATCTGATGAGATGTAAAACTACCAAAATATCATGTGACTGTGATTTTTAAAAACCCAGAGGCACCAAAAAGTATAGATTCTGAACCAAATTCAGATCTATATGTCCATACAAGTGAATGAGCTTAGATTAAAAACATTAGTTTTTATCTTGGGATTTTAGCTTTATAGTTAACTAAATAGTTAAAAGTTGGGCTGCTGGAAGGTTGCATTAGATCCTAAGAACTAGGTGTGGTGCTCTCAAATTTAAGGCTCTTCACTAATAAAAGTCACAAGGTAGAAACTAGTATCAAGATATTGAATAAGTAGACATGAGATGGGGAATTTATGTGTAAAATTGCATCCATTGATTATTAAGGCTTGCACTTGATGGCACTACTGTATGGAGAGTTTGTGACTGTTAGTAACAATCTGAATAAGCTTATAAAATGGTGGTCATGTGAAGAAAAGAAATGGGAATAATCAATATAGGACTTTTGTAATAAAATTATTTAAACAATATAAAATAAAAATATTATATTTAAAACATTTTAAAAATACTTTCTGATGTTTTAGTTTAATTTAAAATTCTAAATTCCAAATAAAAATCTCAGAAAAGCTTTCAAATATTTAATAAATAAATATTCAATTATTACATTGTGTGACATCACTGTATCATTTCCACATATTTTTATTTGTTTATTAGACCAATTACTTTATACTTAAATACTAAGTTTTATATCATACAAATCACTACATTTTTATACTAAAATATGGAAAAAAATGTACTTTATGATATTGTATTTTTCTGACACTGAATCATACATTTTATTCTGAACCAAAATTTCCTTAGATGTTTTGAAGACCAACAACAGAAGCTCAATAAATAATTAGAAATGGTGTTGCAATATATTTTAATTAACCAAACAACAATATGAATAATATTTAAAATATCTTAAATTATACTTTGGTATATGAATTAAATAGTAGACAAAAGAAAGTAATTTATAAACTTAACTATATGCAGTGGGATTAATGCACTATACAAATAATACAGCATATGCCCTTTCCCACTACATTATGTAATGTTGGCCACAAAATCATATAGCAAACAGATATATAAAAACAGTTATCAATTTAATTCACCTGTTTCAAATTCTAGGCTTCTTTTCACTCCCACTTATTCCTATATATCACAGCCTCAAACAGACAATTAGTCTTATACAGTACTTGGAGAAATAATTTTTTGTTTCCTCATTGATAAATATTTTAACTAAATTTTAACATAAAATGTATCATATAATGTCATATATTACAATATTAGAATGCATTGAATTTAACTTAATACTCTTTTATATAAACAAATATATTTAAAATAACACACAATATAACTAAATTAAGGTTTATGTTAAACAATTTTTTTTTCTTATAAATGATCTTCAGATAAAATAAAATTTGTAACACTTATTTTTACTTTATTTATTATTAAAAACATCATAAGAAATAACAAAAATACGTTAAAACAGTGAAATACATATTTATTTATTTTTTTTAAAAAAGTTGATTTTTATGTGTTAATAAGGTAATTTAAACATTACATTTTAATTTACAAGTGACAAATTAACTCAACCCACATCTTTAGGTTGAGTTAATTTGACACTTGTAATTCAAAATGTAATTATTTAATATAGATAAATATTTTTTATATAATAAAGATATGAGAGATAGTGATCTGGGCCAACTGATGAGTGCTGGTTCAGTACAAAATGCATCTTGGGGTTTATTTATCTTTTATTGTATCTTTATTTATATAAATTTAAAAGAATATGTGGTAATATTGTGGTTATTTAATATATTTATAATGATTTAAACATCTCAATATAATGCTAAAAATTAATGCAAATAAAATTTGTAGCAAAATTAAATTATTTTTAGTTTAATTATTATTAAAAACGTCATTACAGATAATGAAAATATATTTAAAAAATTAAATAATTATTTTTTTTAAAAAAGGTTATCTTTACACTAAACTCTTTATATTGTGCATTTTTATATATATCAAATTAATTTTTTTTTTTCCCAAACAGAAAAAAGCACTGAATGGTGCAGTCAAATTTATAAAGTGAGAAATCTAAAATCTGTCTTTCAGCATAAGTATTATGAAATAGAATCCTAAAGCATTATATTTAAAAAGTACTTATGATAAAAATCAAAAGCCTGTGTGAAATATGTATTATATATAATAATATATTAATGATTGTATAATGTTAAACGAAACTTAAATATAGTAAAGGAATACAAGTCAATGCAAGAATGTTTTAACAGCACTACTATTTAGAAACACAAAGAAAATTATTTTATCTATGTTGTGTGATTCAGACTTTCTGTTTCTAAATAGAAGAAGCATTATTGAGACAATCTAGCATTGTTTTCTATTTATAATAGCATATATATATATATATATATATATATAACTAAAAAGATAAACTTCATGAAATTTTTTGTAATAAGAAGTATAAAATGTTCAACATACAAAATAACATGATTTGAAAGTAATATTTCAATTATGAAATATAAAATATATGTATAAATGATATATTATAAAACAAAAACAAAGTATTTATAAATAATATCAAAAGTCTTCAAATTTTTTTAATACAAGAAAGATAAAATGTAATATATAGTCTGTTATAACGAGATATTTCAATATACATCACATGACCACCATCTCTTATGCTTGTGTATAATTGTTGTTAAATATTTCAATATATAAAATACCTTCATAAGTTTTATTGATCAGTGAAAAATATGTTTTCCAACTTGTTAAACAATAAAAACATGATTTTTTTTTAATTTTAAAGCTTAGTAGAAAAGAAAGAACAGATCAAGATTTTGTGTATATATTTTTATTCTAAACTGCTGCCATCTATTAAAAATATGTGAATTAGAGTTGAAATTAACTGTTAAACATTCAAAAAATGACTATATAACTTAACAGCTACCATCAATTATTCTAATAGCAGAGTATAAAATATGAATTGTAAATGACTTTTGTGCTAAAAAACAAAAATGGAGATGTACACAGAAGAGTTAATAATGACATGTAAATAATTCTCATTATAATGCTATACAAGGAAATACTTCAACAAATGCCAATGGTATCTTCAGCTTACATGTTATATACGTGTATGCAATATTTCATTTCAGTTTTATGTATTCATTTTTCTAATATTTTGTAAGAGTTTTATTACTACCTTAGTTATCTTATCTGCTTATTTGATCTTTTAGCACCTTTTTTAATTATTCTATATACATATTGCATAATAATTTTAACCACTAACTAGAAAAATGGAATTAAAAAACTAACATGAATATTCATAAAAATGTAATTTTCAAAAATAGAAACAGTAAAACTATCGGTCTAAGTATGGAATATCTTTTTAAAAAATAAGAACGAAATGAAAAATGTAAATTAACAAAAGTAAATAGCAGATAGTGGCATCAATGTAATATTTTTAATTTTAGATATCCGTGCAGTATATAAAAATTAAATACAGTAAATTAATTTTATATCCATTGTTACATTTACACTTTTAATTTTTGTATTATATTTTTGCTGATTAATTGGGATGAAACCTAGTTCTATATTGTGAGTCTGTAATGGATTATTTTTAAATATATGCATTTCACGTACGTACTAGTGAAAGAACATATCATTTAGAAATATGCTTCTGGAATCAATTACTTTCATTTTGTAAGATTCTATTGTATTCTTTAAAAAATTAAAAGTAAGTTAATATTTATTACTGCAAAAAATAAGTAGGTATTAAGTGGGTAAAATTGATTTTTTGGCCTTCGATTTTATTTATTTTGTGCATTTAAAGATATGTTCAAATGTTTATATCATATTCATAATTAAATTATTGCTTAGTTTTTTTTAATACTTTGCATCATATTTTTATATATTAAGTGCATTTCTAATAATAAGTCACAAGCTCCAAACTTTGATTCAGAATTATATATATATATATAGTCTGTTGGCTTTACAAATGCATCAATTTTTGTGATGGGAATTAAAGGCTAGATGCTATTCTACATAAATAATGGAGTAGTTAACCATTTATTATATATACATTATTTTATTTAGCTTTTAAATGATTCTATAGTTTGTTTGTTTTTCCAAAATATAAGTCAAATCTTTATATATGCTTCATTAAGTCTGTTATTCAGCCAGATGTGGGTGAAATTAATGTATGCATCATTTCTTTTACTGATCGTTACTACTTTCAAACAAAAAGTCGATAGTAGATTTTTTAAAAAATAGAGAAATTAACAAAATAAATAAAAGCTATTATAATTAATCTTATAATTTATTAAAAACACCGATAACATATCATATTTCTTAACTTCTTTTTCCATCTAACAGAAATGATTTTTCCCAAAAACCTATACTTGGAAATTAGTAATTTCTGTTTTTTAAATAAAAATTGGAGGATTCATGCTGTTTAGAGTTTTTTTTTTTATACAAACTTTTCTACTATAAATAGGCAAAATAAGAGTCATAGATCACATAACCCAATTCTCTTAAGTTTGTAAGATATAACTTTTCTACTGTTTAGAATTTAAATTATTTTTAATTATTGCCTATGTTGTTTGCTGATAAAAATTATGATAATGTCCAGGAAATGCAAACTTGACTTGTTAACTATATGTGAATGTACCAATATCAGTTTTACCATACACACACACATAATAAAATATGTAACATCAAAACAAGTCTAATGTAGTTATTTTTAAAGTAAATTTTAAAAATAAGTAAAAATATTTAGCAAAATATTGAAAATGTTTTGATACGCAAGATGACATTTGATACTAAAAGTATGTAAAACATTTTGACCTCTAAATAATATTTATCAGTAAAATTTAATAGAACATTCATATAAATAAATAACTTCATACAATTCATTTGTCATGTTATACATCAGTCACATACTAGATTAAAGATTGATTTCAGCATGGTGAGTAAAGCTTGATTTATCTAATGATATTGCTCTAAGCCTAAGTGGACTCCTCATGCATTTTAAAGTGATGTTCGCAGGTTATATTTAAATAGAAAGTAGGTTGAAGTAAAGAAGGGTTCCCTTCTTTTCTTCCAAAGTGTAAGTTTGTGGTTAAGACCTGTAGATGTCCCTACTATCGCATTTTTACACGCATATTCTTGAGGTTATAGCCTTAGTAAATATTACTTACGTAATCAATGTGAAAACCTAACTGAAAATTAATCTCTATTTACATACATAGTCAAGCATTATATAAATTCACTATTTACTACAATAAATAAATAAACTTAACATTATGATTTTTAGTAACACAAAACAAATATTTTTACTTCAATTCAAAATATAATCTTGCAAACTGGAATTAAGTATGAGAGTAATATAAATCCAATTTATCCAAACCACATTGAACATTTTTCAGCAAAAACCTTTTATTGTACATATAGAACATACATCTACATTTCAACTGTCTTGCAGTCTTCTGCAGAGCTATGATATAATGAACAAAATAAATACATAACTATATAAATAATACTATAAAAAACAATAGAAAACTAAAAACAACATAAAATATATAACAAAACTTAATAAAACTGAAATAAATATAATTAAATCCAAATAAAATAATCCAGTTAATATACAATAAAATATACAATATAAATAGAAAATAAATATAAATTATACATGTGTATTTCTAACTATTGTAACGTTTATTTATAATTTATATACGTTGCAAATATATTGGCATTTGGTAAAAGCTAAAAAAAAGAGTAAATTTAGATTTTTTTTTTTGACTATAATTTTTTTAAAAAAAAATAACGTACAATGAAAGTTAAATTTTTCTTTCGTATTTTTTTTTTACGTAATTGGAAATAAAAGTAGAATTGGAGAGAACAAAAGAATTCCAAAAGCAAGTAAAAAGATAAGCTAAAAGAAAAATATTTTAGCTAATTAAACATGGCCGAAAAACTTGATAAAAAAAATGAGAACTTAGTAATTGAAAAATGATAAAGACTGTATAAGATTATAAACACAAAACGCCATGATATTAGCATGCGCAGAAGTCTGAAAACTGGACCTCTAGTATAAAAAGGAGGGATTCGGTTGGAGGAACGTCTTTGGTTTGCCTGATATTCTTTTGGTTGGTTTTGGATTAAAGAATCCAGACCACTCTACGATGAAAAAGTTCTTCATATGAGAGTAGACAGGAGCTTTAGCTAACATCATTACCGATGGACACCAGAGAAGCTTACGCGACTAGCCTATGGAACCAGCACCAAGATCAATTTATAATCAATGGCCGTGAGCTCATGTTAACCCCGAAAAACTATGCATAGTTATCTACAACCATTGTGAATTTATTAAAACTTACTGGTAAGACTACTTATTCCTGATTGTGACAAAATTAAGCGTTTGCAAACAAGTCTTAAAATAATCCCGATAGAGACTTTCATTTTTTCTGTACAAGAGACTTTTGTTTATACCAGAACTTTTTAATTAATTATTTTATTTTATTGATTGCATCATATTTGAATTAATATGTGTTCTCTCTAATTTACTTGATTAGGAATTCTCATTTTAACTTAAACATATTTTTAATCTGTTATAATAAAAAAAATATTTCTAATATCAATTTTCATTTGTCTGTTATTAATAATAATTATTATTTTTTATTATTAAATTTATTATTAGTTTAATAAGATTTAAAAATGTAATTTACCTTTGCCAATATGTTTGAATAAGCCCAGGAATAATAATCTTAAAAAAAATAATTCTCGTTACGGTATGATGCAATACCTATTAGTTTAAAAGTATTTTTCTTTTTTATTTGCAAGTCGTTATATGACAAAGTCAGCGGACTCTTTAGAATAAAAAGTCCTGGTGTCCATATTAAATAAATTAAAAGCTGATTTCATCGATAGCATAATTCTCAACTATTAATAGGCTGAGTTGATCAGGAAATATAGCTATGTTTTTAGAATAGAAATACAACTTTCTTCTTGTTTGACATAGCTTGATCAACTCGTGCACAATTTATATTAGCGTGTAAAGGCCTAACAAAATGGAAAACGTTATACTATATACATACATATTCAAGAACAGCTATTAATCTAAATATATTATTCATTTTTATTATTTTTAATAATTTTCTAATTGCATCTATTCCTTATAACCACCTCAGTAAAATACTTAATAATTTTATATTAATATAATTGTCATTTTAACAGTAATTCATTTATTAATATTCTTTTTAATTTTTAAATCATATAATATCTATTATTTTTTCACTCTTTCTTCTGTTAAAATTAATATTTTATATTTTTTATTATTTTTAATATCTAAAAATCTGTAAATATTGTAATCTTTTAAACTTAATCATTTTTCTTTTTTAACAGATGACAAAATGAATAATATATAATTTTTTTTAAAGATAGACTTTATAGAAGAAGAAAGAAATATTTTGAATAAAGAAATTAAATATGTTCCAATTAGAAATGTCATTAAAAAGATGGGATAAATATAGAAGCAACAATGGAAAAAATAGTACAAGATTTTGTAGAAGAAAAATATGGAGTTCATTATTATGATGGCAATGATATTACAAAACTAATAAATAATGAAGTGAAAATATGGTTTGATCAATTTAAAAAAGAAATAAATATTTGATATATAAAATAGAAAATAATAATGTTTTTAAAATGAAGTATGGGGAATATAAAGAAAAAAAAAAGAATTAATAGGGAAGAAAGAAGTCAGAAAGATTAAATCTAAGTATGAAGAAGTAGTTTTTCTAAAGTCAGATAAAGGAAATAAATTAGTGATATTGGATAAAAAATAAAAAAGTGAGTTATACTGAATGATAAGGTATTTGAAAAAGTTAAGAAGATTGGCAGTGAATTAAAAATAAAAAAATATATACATTAATTAAATGTAGTTATAAAGAGAATTTAAAAAATAGGTCAACATTTGATAAAATGGTGAGTAAAGAATGTAGAACAGCTAGAATGTATGGGGCTCCAAAAATTATCAAAGAAAATATATCACTAAGACCAATTATTGATTGTAAGGGATCTTACTTAGAAAAAGTTTCAAAATGGTTATTGAGTGACATTTTTAAAATATATAGTAGTGAGTATGAAAATTCCAACATTAAAAATAATAAATTTTAATAAATGAAATTAATGACATATTTAAAAAATATGAATGCAGAAATTTAACATTTATAAAAATGGACATTATATCAATATATAATAATTTAAATGTAGAAAAAGCAATCAAATTAGCTATAGGAAAGTATATTAAGGATAAAAATAAAAAAACAAAATTACCTGTTCATATATTGATAGACTTAATAGAATTATGTTGCAAAGTTGTAACTTTTGAATATAATAGAAAATTTTATAAGCAAAGAGAAAGATTATTAATAAGATGAGCTCTAATTGCAATTTTAATTAATATTTATATGAATAAGTCTGATAATATCACACAAAATAAAAATGCTTTTTTGTTTTTTAATAGATATGTAGATGATTATTTAATGATTTTTAATAAAAGCTAAAGACAAATAAATTGGTTTATTAATGATATTAATAAAATGGCAAAGAATATAAAGTTTACAGTTAAGAAGGAAGAAAATAATGAAATTGCATATCTGGGTATAATATTTCAAAAGAAAGTGATAGATAATAAATGGTATATTTGAACAAATATTTATAAGAAGACCAATATTGGTAACAAAATAAGTTAATTTTCCAATATTGATAAGAAATATAAAACTAGTTGTATATATTCAAGAATATACAGGGCTGCAATTTATTATTCAAAAAAAGACCATTTTAAACAAAAAATATATTATTGTAAACAAAAAAAATTAATAATCAACAAATTAAAAAAGAGTGGCTTCCCTGTATATATAATTAAAAGAAGTAGTGAAAAAATAAAATGTAAGATAAATAAAAATGAAAAGAGTGAAGGAAAAAAGAAAGATGAAAATAAATATATAAAAATAAAAACAAATAATAATATTATAGTGAATAAGTTTAATAAAATTATAAAGAAAATTAATAAAAAATGCAAAAGAATAATTACTACAAAAATAGTTAATAAAAAAAGAGAAAACATTAAATTTAAAAGATAACAAATACATAGGATATAATAAAGATAATAAAGAAATAATTAATCAATTGTATGTGATAAATATAAACAATGTTTAGACTGTGGAATTGATAACAAATATGTGGAAGAAATGAAAAATTCTATAAAAATAAGATTAAAACAACATATATCAGATAATAAATCACCAGCATATATACATATCAAAGAAACAGAACACCAATTTACACAAAGATCAATAAAAATGATGTTACATACAGATAATATTAAAGAGAGGAAAATAAAAGAAGCAATACTAATAAGAAAAATAAAACCAAAATTTAATAGGGATTCTGGGATTAGGATGAGATTGGTATAGATATAGCTTGTAAATGAGATATGTAGAGGTAAATATATAAAGAAAAAATTACTTATAAATAAATTATGGGTTGTAAAAAATGGTTAAGTTACATAGGAATATAAACATGAGTATTTTTATAGATATTAAATATTAAGAAAAAATTTAGCATAATATTTACATATAAAGCAGTATAATGTAAGTTTATAAGAGAATTATATAATAATAATAATAATAATAATAATAATAATAATAATAATAAAGTTAACATGTATACATAATATATATATATATATATATATATATATATATATATATATATATATATATATATATATATATATATATAAATAAAGAGTTGCACTTAGTTTAAGTATTATGTAATAGAGAGAGCTAGAATATAAGATAATTTTTTTAAAAAACATTTTATTAAAAGATTAAAGTAAACTGGGTAAGTTTAAAAGATTACAATATTTATAGATTTTTAGATATTAAAAAATAATAATAAATATAAAATATTAATTTTAACAGAAAAAAGTGTAAGGAAATAATGGGATATTATATGATTTAAAAATTAAAAATAATATCAATAAATGAATTACTGTTGGAATGACAATTATATATAAAATTAAGTATTTTATTGAGGTGGAGCTAAGTTAAAATAAAGTTTAAGTTTATAAGAAATACAAGGATGTAGGAGATGATTAAAAATAATAAAAACTAATAATATACTTAGATTAATAGTTGTTCCTGAATATGTATGTATATAGTTAGGAATACCCATGTATAATTTATATTTATTTTCTATTTATATTGTATATTTTATTTTATATTAACAGGATTGTTTTATTTGGATTTAATTTTATTTATTTCAGTTTTATTAAGTTTTGTTATATATTTTATGTTTTTAGTTTTTTATTGATTTTATGGTATTTTGTTCATTGTATCATAGCTCTGAAAAAGACTGCAAGACAGCTGAAAAATAGGCATATGTGTATATATGTACAATAAAAGGTTTTTGCTAAAAAGTGTTCAAGATGGTTTGGATAAATTGGATTAAATGATATTATAGCAAAAATAAAGGAAAAAATGATTTTGGTAATATTTATGAGAGTAATATATGTAAAGAAATTAACTGAATTTATTTTATAAATAAGCTATTAAGAACTTAAGTATAATTTCTATTTCATAGTGTAAATTATTACTTTGTATTTAAATATTTAAGATATTTTTTTTTAAATTCTATTTATCAAAAAAACACACACACACACACACACAAATGTATTAATAAGTTTTTTTCAAATTAGAGCTTGTGGAAAATGATTGCAAATCAATTAAATTAGAGTGAAAATAAAAATAAAAATTAGAAATAAAAATTTAGCTTTATAAAATGAAATGGAAAGGAATTTTTATCTAGAGTTTCAAATCTTTGACAATGATTAACCATAATTCAAATAAAGTATTATTAGCAGCCATTGTATTTAAATGTTGGACTATTTCCATCATCCAATATTAAATATTGAATATCTTTAGAAAAATTTAAACTTTATTTAAATTTTCCAATTACATTCAACTGTTATTAATAGCATACAGGTTACTCTATACATAATGTCTCAAGTAATATTATTTTTCTCTCTTCTTCAGATGCTTCTAGGCTGATCAGAGACAGTACTAGCATGGAAATTGAACCTGAATCTTTAGATTCTTGGATGTTGAATTTTAAGTTAATGCATTAATCAAGTGTGCCTTCCTGTCCAGGTTCAGTTCTCATGTTGGTACTGTCATTGATCAGGTGAGCAACACCTGAAGAATAGAGAATAACACTACCCAAAATGTTGTGTAGATAATAACCTATGTGCTATTACTAACAGTTTAAGATAATTAAAAATTTAAATGAAGTTAAGGCATTCAAATATTTAGTATTAGATGATAAAAAGACTATCATATAAATATAACTAAAATTTCATTATCACAAACTTTCCATCCAATTGAAAATTTGATGATGGAATACTCAAAGGCCACTCTGAGACTGAGATTCTTGTCGCACCTATGTTGATCTAAAATCAATCTGACCTCTGAGCATTCCATCATCAGATTTTCAATTGGATGGATGGTTGAAGAGTTGGAGTGTGGAAAAGATTAAAGCCTGTCCATTAAAGTATGAGCATTGGCTATCTTAATATATCTGAACATTTATTGCATATATGTGTAGAGACGATAATCTTGCTAGTTTAGCATGAAATATGTATATTGGTGATTATTTATCTTTTCGACATATATATGTTTAAGGGTATCAGTGATATGAGATAGAGTGGTGAGTGGTGGGTTGTGTGAAAGTCTGTGCTCATATATCCTATATATTACATATATTGATACAGGTATATAATAAGCCTGTGTTTCACTTACTAGTATTAATAGGAAATGTACTTATGTGTGTGAAAAGAAGAACTTTTAGCAATTGTGTCTAACAATATTTATTTATTTCATCTGAGACTTTGATACTTAATTGAAAAGCAATACAGAGATTTCAGACTTTGTAATATGGAAAGATTTATATTGGGAAGAACAAGAAAGAATCAAAAGCAAAATAGCTAAATAAAATCAATAAAGTATTTGAAAAAATTAAAAAGGTTAATGGAATTGTGCTGGATATGTCACAAAAAAGTGCACCACTAAATAAATGGACAACTAAAATCTTAAACTGGATTCTGAAAGATTGTATAAGATATAGAAAAAGTGTGTGTTGTGTGTGTGTGTGTAATGTGGATGGATAGAATAAAGAAGTTTGTTGAAATGATGTGAAAGAAAAGAATATATGGATGAGAAAAAATTGATAAAATTGGAAATAACTTTATTTGCAGTGGTTAATAATGGATGAAATGATGGTGATAATGATAAATATGCAAGATTTTATTGTAAAGTTTCTTTATCATTCTTCGGTAGAAAAATAGTGACAGAAAAGACGAGTATATAACTGTCAGTTGGTTTGGGAATTTAATTCTTTTTGGTTGTTTTGTCTTTCAAGTTAGAAATAGCTAGATAACCATTTACTGAACAAGAAATGAATGGCTTTAAAAAAAATCATAAACTTGCTTGAAAATTCTGAGATTTGGAAAATGTTCGTGTTCCAATGGGATACAAATAAAATATATGCCATATCAGCAGGTAATGGATTCAATAGGCCTACATTATGATTCTCTTCACTTTATTATGTATCTACATACATATAAATACACATACTTTTACGTCAGAACTAAACAAATTAATTTTAAATAAAATGTAAAATTTTATCCCTTGAAATGTCAAAATGTCAAGGTATATTTTTTTAAGTAAACCAAAAAAAAAAAAAAAATGTAGTTAAAATAAAAGCATTAATAATTAGCAATTATTTGTTCAAAATAAATAAAGCAAATCGTAAGCAAACACCCACTCTTTTTATTAAATTTGTTTTTAATAAATTAATGGTCTGCTTAGTAACTGCTGCTCTAAAATAGCAAGATTTTTTTTAGATAAATAAAATCATTTAGTCATAAAATCTTTATTAGATACCAAGTTTATCACGAGTGGAGAATGTTAATATTATTAATTTATCATTTTAAACAACTAGTATCATTAATAAAACCAACATGAAAATAATATTTAAAAAGTATCATTAATATGTTCAAACACAACTTATTGCGATCATCTCATCAAAAGTAAATTCTTATAAACAGATTATAAATGATAGATACACATTTTAACGAATATTAGCAGGCAATGGGATCAACTCCCCCCCCCCATACACACATTCTTCAAAAGTTATGTCTTTCCAACAATTTTTAAACTCTTTCTTTCCTTTGTCGATGAAAGTCAAATCTCTCTTTTTTTTCATAGGTATAATAATTTGGTCAGAATGAAACCTGGATGAAAGAGATGGTTATATTCATAAACCAGTTTTTATCTTCCGTGAGAGTGATTTGCTTTTATATTGTTTCGCCAAGCGTTGTTAGCCGAGAGGTCATCGCAGCGGCCTTCCAAGCAAGTAGTTGGTTGCAGACGGTTGTGGGTTCGCGTCCCGGCCGATGCTATGACATATGAAAAAAAATACTAAATAAAAGTGCAAGTGCATAATGACTTTAAAAAAATATTTAGTCATGTATCTAGCACTCTTTAGTTGCATGTTCTTCCTCACTTTAGAGTCTGACTATTCTAAATACATCCTAAATTGATATCATAAAGGCCACCTTCACGATTGTTATAAAAGAATTAATTTCAACTAATGAATGAATGATTTAAAGCAATAAAATGATTACAAAGATAAAAATTACTATATATATGCTAAAATATTTGAAATGTCATTGCTATAAAAAATATTGGAAAAAAATAGATATCATCATGATAATTGTAGCCCCCCCCCCCCCGATAATCAAGTGAATAGCATTTTCTCTAGAATGCTCTATCACTTATAGTTTATTTTTTCTTTTTATAATGATATAATATATTTATTTCATTGATAATAGTCTTCTTTTTCTTTCACTTTCAAATATCATACAGTTGTTTTTAGTTAAATTTTTCATAAAATTACATTATTATATTATTACTTACAACTGTCAAACTCACTCCACTCACAACTTTGACACTATCCACCTCAGATAAATAAAGTAATGATTATTACTAATCATTTACTAAAATAGAGATTATCTCTAGCACAGATATAAACTTTAAACTCAGTTAAAGATTAATATATCTAATTTTTTAAATTTTTTTAAACATACACACACATGGAGTTATTTATCTTTCTTTCCCATCTGTAATATCTTTATAGATGTAGTAAACAACCTCCATACTCTGCCATTCTTTTTAAAATCATATAAATAAAGATACAATAAAAGATAAATGACCTCCAAGATTCATTTCATGCTGAATCAGCCCTCTTCAGAGATAATGACCTGAGTCAACTGATGAGTGCTTGTTCAGCACGAAATGCATCTTGGGGATTATTTGTCTTTTATTGTATCTTTATTTATATGAATTTAAAAAGAATGGAGCAGTATGGAGGTTGTTTAATATATCTATTTATATATATATTTTTACTGCTATAAATTAAATTGCCTGATAATATAATCTACTCAATTTTAATTAAGTATAAGCTTCAATAAATAAAATAATTTTTAAAAATCCTGCATAATTAATATTAAAGAAGTAAATGAATGTAAAAAAAATAGGAACAATGTAGATCTTTATTAAAAATGAATTAACAGTAAATATAATAACAATAACTGATTTATGGCTATGGAAATAGAAATAAAGTTAAACTGATAACATTAAAAATAAAAATAGAGTAGGATATGTAGATTGCAAATGAAGATGACATTATTATTAAACTATTACATCAAAATGTATTTTCTGTAGAATAACAAGCAACTGAACAATATATACCTTTTAATGTAAAAAAAAAAAAAGATAACAGAGATCTTATTAATTCATATATTAAGAATATAGTAGAAAAATCATTAATATTAGTCTAAGAAAGACATTGTGAGAGTAAGTACATAAAATAAAAAAGATATATTTGTCAATTCTTTTATTCAAATATATAAAAGTTTTAAAGATCTATAAAGATAATGAGATTTCAGCATTTAAGTGACACTAAATATATTGAATTTTATATTTCTGCCTCCATCAAAATATGCTTAATAACTGGGAAGAGAGACCTAAAAATTCTTATCAAGAGAATGATTGCTCAGGCATATTAATAAATCTTTTTATGAATAATTTTAAATCTACATACACTCACATGTAAGCAAGAGTTTGAAAAACACAAGTGAATAACTTGTGCTTAAAGATTATTTTTATATAAGTCTACTTTTGTGTGTCATGCTTAAGCCAGGGCTTGAACCTGTTGACATATAAATTGACAAATTGTACAAATTTATTCAGTCTATGACAGGAGAGAGAGAGAATCTCATTTTTAACCACCTTTTTAAGGACTAGAGCTAAAAAAAATTTAAAACGGAACTGGAATCAGAATTGCTGTGAATGAAATTAAATGATGAAAACTTGGTCATATCATCATGCAACCTATTGCCATAGTGACTGTAGGAAGAAGACCCATTGCATAACAGACTTATGATGATCAAATTTTATGCTAATTGATGACTGAAAATAATGAAAATAGAAAGACTTAAAAGTATGTATGGGAAAAAGTACCTAACCTTTGATGAACCAACATCCTATACTAATAAGTAGCAAGAGATTCTCTTGTTTAGGCACAGTTTATGTATAATTCAAAGTTTACCCCATACATAAAGATTATTCCACCTTCACCTCAATTTGTGTATGTGCATATCATACATTTTCTAGATTTCATACTCAAATGAACTTGATTACCATGTGGGTAAAAGAAGGGATATAAATTTTAAATAAACTTTTTTTTTTTACATCATGGAAGATAGTAGATTTTAATTATCACCATCAACATTATATGTGAATATTCAATTTCACACATATTCAGCTCATAAAGCAATGTTATATTGGATAAGTAATTTAATTATGATAAGAAAGATATAGTGTATAGGTTTCTGATACAATATATAATGATTAAGTATTTTGTTGGCAGAAAATATGTAATCAATCAAATTAATTCACTGTGTTTCAGAATTCCACTCTTTTATGTAGGTGTGTATGTATATATATATATATATATATATATATATATTTTATTAATCTTTGAAATACTATATATATATATATATATATATATAGTATTTCAAAGATTAATAAAACTTAAAAAATAATAAATAGTAAAATGAGATCAGAAAATATTAATTCCTAAATAGAGTGAAATAGTAGTTAGTTAAATCTCTAAAGATAAGTAATTAAATTCCTTCAATATATATTAAAATGGTATTATTTGGTCTATCGTCCAGTTTTATCTACTATGTTCCATAGTTGTATTCTTTCCCTAATTCAAACCCCTTCAAGTACATGTATATAATTATAATTTAATATATTTTAATGCATAACAGTGTATATTTAAGTGTATGTGTATATATTTATATATTTGTGTACATTTAAACATATTAAAGTCTATATGCATATAATTGTAATACATGTACTCAATTATAAATTAAAATATTAAATAAAGTAAGTTGTGTAGACATTCTTGTATGTGTAGGAGAACACCTACATATATGCGAATGAAACTGCAATGTAATAGGTTTTATAAGCATTGCAATACTATTTAAGTTATTTTATTTTTAAGTTGTAATAAAATTTAAGTACAAATTTACTTTTATTCACTTATAAAATTCCCACTTCCAGAGGTGACAAAGTTACACATGTAGCAAAATGTTTACAAATCTTAAAATCTCTTTTAAAAAGATCTCCTGTTACATGGAAATTATCTTACTTCATACATGCCTGGTTTAATTTGTATGAAAACCAAAAACAGTTTTAAAATAAATTTTAAAATAGATTTAAGACAAAAGAAAGGCAGTCAAGCTGCACTATTTAAAGAATTACTTGGAGTTTTATTTTTGTCTCCATTAAAGTTAATAGAGAGATGTTAAACTTAAATCTTAAAACTAAAAATTGTAAACAACTTCATGGTTTTGCAGGGGGGAGTAAAAGCATTAATATAAAAAACCCAAAATTAAGCACTAAAGATTCACTCTCTAGAATCTTGTAACATTCACCACCAAAAGCTATGCCAGATTTTATAATGGAAACTAGTGACTAGAAGGCAACAACTTTGCTGTCTTCCTTTTGGAAGATTGATCCAGGATGATGGAGAAGACCAACAGCCTGCCAAGAAGTCATCGGACAAGCCAGCCCAAGAAAAAATGCCAGTGCCAAATACCATGAAGAATACCTCAGCTAAAAGAAGATCAGTAAAAGTTCTTTCTACAGAGCTTTTTAAATAAAATCTAAACTAATGTAATATTTTTCTTAGCTAGCTATAACGTTGAATGTTCATGAATAATAATTTAAAATATCTTTTAATAAATAATTATAATAAATTTCTTAATGTAACTTTTAAGTTTATAATAATAATATTTGTAAGAGTCTTGCCTAATCTCATTTTAAATAAATTAATAATTCTTGTTAAATATAATAACTGTACTCAGTTATTATAACTATATCTTTCTAATCTGTGGTAATGACTATTTTCTATATTGTTAATTAATTTATGCTATGTCTTATTCAGAGCAGAGATCAATAATATTAATAGGTTTGGGGAGATGATTAGAAGCTCTCACATAGTTAATTTATGCTGCTTTTTAGCACACTCATAAATCTCTGATCTGAAACATACTTTTATATATATATTAATTAAACTACTATGTTTTAGCTTATTGTAATTCAGGTTTGCATGTTAAGTAATTACATGTAGTTAAGTAATAGCAAGAATGATATTATAAAGCATATTATAAATAATTATTAAGTCTCAAATATGCTTTATTCCTCCTTAGTTTATTATTATAAACTATATAGATTTAATTTATAAACTATATCACTTTAATTAACCCTTTTTAGCATGTTTTAAGTATGCTAATACACAAACTAGCATATAATAGTTTTGCAGATTGAAATTATAGGTTTAGCGCTTTATTAATTTTAATATTAATTTGATATTTGGAAAGCATTATAAATGTATCCTTATAAAGCACATATGTGCAAATACACCTTGCTATATATATTTTTTTATTAAAATGGGTTTCTGGTTTTAAGGGACTTATTTCTTAGTTTGGGCAGCTCTCATTTAGAACTGGAACATGAGGTTCCAAAACCATATATTAAGCTGCTCTGATCACCTGAACTAAATGTTCTTATATTTTATGATAGCAAATCAGACATTCCATGAAAACCAAATATTTGGTACTGAATCCCATGAGTAATCACACATTTGGGCCACACCCCTTATATAATTTACGTAGCACCATAGTCTCTAAAGCTATGCTGCAAGTCACCAGTTTGCCCTCTATAATATTATTCTGTTTGGCATTGATATGAATCTCTGATCTAGTTCATATAAGATGATCTACATAGGGAGCACATTATTGCTCAGTATGTAATTTTAATAAATAAGTTATATTTAATATTATCATTCTTGTAAGATTTAACTCTTGGCAAACCTCATACGGATGGCAATACCATAATTTAGGCATAATTATAAGCCATAAATAAATATTAATCTATATTAAACATTAAATTTAAATGATTTAAAGTGCATAAAAAATGAGAACTTGTACCTAAATCCACTCATTGTAATAATTAGCTTATATTTTAAAAATTAAATATTTTAAAACTTATAAATGTTTAGTGTGTTATTTGCAACTCATTCTAAATCTTACCCAAATCTATTTTAATTTAGTATCAAGTATTAATATATGCATTATCTAACCAGTCAAATGTGTGTGTGTTTAGTTAATTTATTAATAATTTATTCATAATTCCCTGAGTCTTATACTCCACCCTTTGCTACTATCGGCATGTGAATTAAAAAAGACCAAGTGTAACCTCCAATCTGTCATTCAGAGGATAGTAAATCACAAAGCATTGGTGAAGGAACTGAGGTGTGATCTAATTCAAAGTCTCAACCCCTCAGCCAGATCAGCCTTGCCTAAACTCTGGGTTTTATTGTATGAATGCACAAATCTTACTGTTACAATATATATATATATATATATATATATATATTGTATACATATATATATATATATATAAAATACAGATTTTGTGGGTTCATCCATGTTAAAAAAATTTTAATATTAATATTCCGACGTTTCGATTTGGTCACACAAGTCATCCACTGGGTGATAAAAGGTAGAAAGACGGTTGTAGAGGTGCTACAATCACTGATTTGAATAAATGTTAAAGTTCCACCAATAGCAAAAATGCTAAATTTAAGAATGTTTTTTAAAAAAATCTTTCCAAATAGGAGGCAGTTTGTATATATCATCTCACTTATTGATACAATCTGGCCTTTCAAGTATCTCAATGGCTTCTCTAATTTTGCACTGGTAGAGATTATCACATCTGGATATGATCCTGGTACTAGAAAAATCAATTTTATGACCGGAATCTATAGTATGGAGTGAGAGTACTGATGATGATAGTGCTGTTTAACTGCATTAGCACACTCATCTCTCCTAACACTGATGTGACGATTACTCATACCTATGTAAGAAGCTTTACAATTTTTACATGAGATTTAATAAACAAATTTGATAAATTGTTTATCAAATCTCATGTAAAAATTGTAAAGCTTCTTACAAAGGTATGTTAGAACCCACAGACAAAACTGATTGGCTGTGCCATTAGGAGTTTTTACTAAACTCAATGGACAAATTCATTTGTATGGTGACTATAACAAAGCTAATAATAAAAATTCATAACCTGTTCCCAATTCTAGAGAAATGATAGTGACTCTGCAGAAATTTAATTTTTGTAAAAAAAATTAGATTTAAATGTTGCTTTCCACCAGATGTCAGTCATTAAGAAAGCTACTGAAATATCAACACTTTACACCTAATTTAAATGCAAAAGGCTTCTGTTTGGGATAACTTTTTCCCCAAGCATATTTTAATCAAAAATTGAAACTCTTCTTAATAGAGTCATCATTCCATTTTTTGATAACATTCTTGTTGCCACTAATGAACTTAGGATTAATTTAATTAGGGTATGCAAAACCTCAATGAAGTCGGAGCCAAGCGTAACTTGTTTTGTTTTAATTACAAAACTTTCTCAGACTGGAAATCAAGAAATTGTATTTGCATTTTTTCCTTCTGTTGAGAAATTTTGCAAAGCTTTTTGTTTACAGCTTTAAAATTCTCATATATTTTTTTTCTCAATATTTTTAATTTTTAAAAAATTCAAAGGATGGCAAGATAATCAAATAAGTGGGTCTTCAAAGTTTCTTAAACTCCATAATTATGGATGTCTTTTATATATTTGGCAATCTCAAACTTTGTAAAATTATTTTGAGAAAATATTATGAAGGTCTAAAAACTTGATTTTTTGGAAAGTTTATGATTATTTTTGTATTGTAATTGAGTAATAATTATTAGAAATCAAAAAATATATTATTACTTATTTATCTTTTACAGAAATGTTTTATTTTTAAATATAAAATAATTTGTTCTTCTTTGTAACATTACCATAGAGATTAACATCACAGTAAATACAACTGCCTAAAAATGATGTCACTCAACAGACTGTTATAACATTTAGCGATATCATAAAAATTATGGAAAAATTTTAAACTTTTAAAGCATAAATTGTTAGATTTTCTAGATATAAAAATAATGCATTCAGATTTTTAAAACAAACAACAAACAAAGAAGATTTCATTTATTTTGCAAATTTAATCTGCTCCACCTAAAATTTGATGGTGTGACAACACTTTGCATTGTTTAAAACATATTTTTAAAATAATTTTGAAAATCAAATGGGTTGTTTTAAAATTTATTTAATTTCTAAATAAAAATACCTATCAAATGAAGTCAAATTTATTATATTCTAATAAATAATAATGGTTTAATATTAAAGTGACAAAATTCAAAGCTTAAATTTAGTGAAAACAAAGAAATCTGTCAGAATGTTAGTGGAGAGTAAAAGGGTTAATATCCATAAATATATCTGGAAAGCTCATGAAATTAATTTTTGGGCTATAACATTTTAAAAAATGGCACAGTTTTTGCCAAGAAGAGGCTAAAGTTGTAGCAGAAGCCCCAAGACTGAATAATGTTAAGCAATTACAGATTTTTTTTTAGGAATATTAAAAAAATTATTTTGAAATTTTTTTGGAAGGTAAAGCCTGTGTAGCCAGTCTCTTAAATCATCTATTTAAAAAGAACCAGAAGTCAAAATGAGTACCTGAGAAAGGGCAAACATTTTTGCATACAAAATCACTGCTAAATTTAAATAAATTACTACTTCATTATGTGATTTGGAAGTTACTCTTATGATTGATGCATCTGAATTAAGAGTTGGAGCAGTATTGTGTCACCTGTTTCATCAGGTAAATGACTCATTTCCTATACTTCATGCACATTATGCAAAAAGAAAAACATTATAGTCAGATGGACAAGAATGCTCTTGTGATACTATTTTGCATTCAAAAATTTCATCAATACTTGTATAGACATAGATTTACTATAATAACTGATCATAAACACCTACTGAGAATTTTAAGAAATAAACAGGTTCCTAACCATCTTAACCCTTGCATGAAAAGATGGCTGAACATTATGGCAGGTTATGACTATATACTGGGATATAGGGGGAAAGCAAATAGGGCATGCTGACACTCTATCATGAATTCCTGACCAGATGGAATCCTATCAAAAGCCAGGAAATTAATAATGTTGATGTGCTAAAGAGTCAAACCCTTAATAGCAAAACAGTAGTTGCATGGACAGATTACTGCAGCTATTAATGGATTATAAACCAAATTTGTACTGGTTGGCCAAACATCATCCAATTTTTTTATGTAAAGTGCTATGGAATACCCATGAGAAATTATCTGTCTGCAAAGGCTGCCTTCTAATGGGTGATTGTGTATTAATCCCAGAAAGGTGTAGAATTCAAATATTGAAAGTTATTACAAAAAGGGCATCTAGGCACTGTCAGTGCAAAGACAATTAACCCATAGTTATGTCTGGTGGCTTAACATTAATGGTGATATTAAAAGTAATATTTAAAAAATGTGGTAACTGTCGATCATGGTGAAAGGACCACTGTCAAAGTTTGAAACATTTCCAAAAGTGAAGAAGTTATAGCAATGCATCCATATCAATCACTGTGGCCCAATTGATGGACATTTATTTTTCATAGTGATTGATGCATATTCAGGGTAAGCTGAATATAAAATAGTTAAAAAAATGTTAATTCTGATGAGAAACTGGATAAATTATGCGAAATTTGTTCATACCATAGTCTTCCTGAAACTTTTGTTGCTGAGACTTTGCATCAGAGAAGTTTGAGGATGCCATGCAAGAATTGGGGATAAAACACTTATTCATCCCCCTTACCATCCTCAATTTAAAGGATTGGCTGAAAAAGTCATTCAAAACCTAAAGTCATCCATTAACAAAACTGGGAAAACAAAAATACAGGAAGCAGTTTTTACCACATTGCTTTATTAACATTTGACTCCTCTAGACAAATCAGGAAAATCACCTGTTGAAATATACTTAGATCAATAGCTGCATACTAAATTAATAAACATTGTCAAGGGTCTTAATGAACAGACTGAGAGTATTTATAACTTTGCACCTGATGAAAGAGTGTGGTAATATATAATCTGAATAAATACTGATCACAGGCTGTAGTTATACATCTCATCTATCAAATCAGGTAATGACCATGTGTACTAGCAAAAGAAAGACATTAATAAACACAATAATCAACTGCATAAAGATGAAAGTATGTATGGAACATCTGATTTATTCAGGAAAATTGATACTAGCAATAAAATACTAAATGATGATACTGAAGCAGAAATGGAGTTTACACACATTGATGAAGATTAACTAAGTGTAGCAGAGGAAAAAATAAGTGAAGTTGAGATAACATCAATGAGTTAAAAGAAAAAGAAAGATTCTGAAGTACCTTTGTGACTTCATATTAAGTCCAGAGAAAAGATAAATCTCTGAATTTGGGGAAAATGTGTGTTATGTGTATATATATACTCATTAAATTAAATTCCAATATTTCAAAGACTAGTGAAACTTAAAAATAATAATAAATGGTAAAATGAGATCTGAAAGATTAATTCCTAAGTAAAGTGAAATAGTAATTAATTAACTCTTTAATAGAGTTTACCACTATAGCCAGTTATGGCTTCAAGTTACTCGAAAAATGGCAATTTTTACATTACCATAGTCAATTTATGCTCATTTTAAAGTGTAAAAAATACCATATGATGCTGCCCTCTTTAGAATTATTTGACAAGTAAAAAGTCAATAATATTCAAATTTAAAGTTTTAACAATGAGAGAAGGCAGTCTTCCCTAGGTGCTGATTGGTTGTTGCTCTATTGAACAAAAGAGAGCACTTGCCAACAATTTTCACCACTGCAAATAAAATTATTTTAGAAAAATGGGTAAGATTTTAGTAAAAATTATTTACTTTTACACAACATAAATTGAAAAGAAAATCAATGGCATACACAACATTTTCTAATAGGTTTCAAATGTTCTTTTTAGGTTCTCTGCTATAAAATATTTTTATAATTATAAATAGAATTTTTGTAAAAAACTTTTGTTCACTTTCATATTCTGAAAAATTATTAATTTGCTTTTTATAAACAAAACTAAAATGAATATAATATTAAAAGATGAATATATATTTTACGGCTGATTCTGTAATTGACCAATCAAAAGTTTAGAGTTTTATCTCACTTGGCCAAGCAGAAATTTTGATAAGGAAAAGGTTAAATCTCTAGAGATAAGTAATTAAATTCCTTCAATATATATATATACCTAAAATAATTAAATGATTATGAGTGCCAGTTTCAGTCATTAGTAACCACTTAAAAATCTAAAAATAAGTCAATAGAACTAATTAGAAGTTAAATTTCACTGTCAAGGATAAATCATGAATAAATTAATTATCTTATCAGTGGGACTGGAATAGGAACCAATCAGAAAAGAAGAAATTGGACAATTAATCTATCCCAGCAAATGCAAAAAGAGATTCATTAATGCTAAGAAGCTTCATGTGTGCAGATAGGCTTTTAACTCCAGTGCTGGACATCACTGTATATACCTTAAGCTTCAATTGTGGAGATCTAGCCTCTGAATGTGTAAAAAGCAAGCCTAGAGGTTGAACAGGTTGTATAGATCTTTATTATCCTTTCTGCATGCCTTCAGATTCATGTATAAATTGTAAATTGTATATATTCTATTAATAATGTAATCAATTGTCTAGAGTGATATTAAATAGTAATAATTGAATTTAGTGGTTAAGGTTTTTACTAAGAAAAATTTCTAACTACATGCTGTCTGTGAAGCAAGAATCTGGCTTCTAATTATAGCACATTCCATTGTGAGAAGCTACATTTAAAAAATTTAATACTGTATATATGTAAATTTGATTACAACAAGCTTTAAAAAACAACTACTATGCAATTAATATATTTATGCTGAAAGTCAAGCAATAGGAAATATTAGTGTTTAAATTTCTGCTCACATCATTATTGGACAATTTACCCAATATATATATATATATATATATATATATATATATATATATATTGGGTAAATTGAGATATATATATATATATATATATATATAACCTGCTTATATTGAATGTTTCATATATGTAAATAGAGGGATTTGAACTCAGAATTTTTCAGTCTATTCGTCCTCCAATTTACATCAAGCAACCAATACATATAATCACACATATTCAAAAAGATACATGATTCCCATATATATATTTCATGCAGATCCAGCTCTCATGAGTTGGGCCAGATCATATTCTCACATATATATGCAATCAGTGCTTGGTTTACATTAAGATAGCAATTCCTCAAACTTTAATGGATAGTCTTCAATCTTCTCATCTTTCCAACTAATCAAACATCCATTTCATTGAAAAACCAGCAATGAAATGCTCAAAATCCTTATTGGATTTAATATCATAGTCATACCCACATAGACATTACGTTAATCTAATTTTTCATATTATCAGACCATTATGTATCCACATATATTAATAGGAGAAAGATGGACTGAAATTGAGTTTTCCATTGTTTGTTTTTCAATGGAATGAATAGTTGAATAGTTGGAAGGGTAATAATATTGAAGTTTGTCCAATAAAGTTTGAGGAATAGCTAGCTATCTTAATGTAAACTGAGCACTGATTGAATATAGGTGTAGGACATTACGATCTGGCCCAACTGATGAGTGCTGGTTTTGAGTGAAATACATAAATTGGAGATCATATCTCTTTGTCATATGTGTGTGGCCACATGTATCAGTTGTTTGAGATGAAGTGGAGGATAAATAGACTGAAAAATCCTGAGGTCAAATTCCTCTACTTACATATATGAAACATTCAGTAAAAGCAGGTTACATACTGCCTTAAAATTACATATTGCTTGGAAAATAGATTACATCTTAATATAAGTTCATCCCATCCCTCTCTTATTAATATATATGGATATGTAATGATCTGATATAATGAGGAGATAGAAATAAAAGCTTTGAGTGTTCCATTGTTCAGTTTTCAATGAATGGGTGGTTGAATAGTTGGAAGAGTAAGAAGATTGAATCCTGCTCATGAAAGTTTGAGGAATTGCAATCTTAATATAAACTAAGCACTGATTATATATATATATATATATATATATATGTGTGTGTGTGTGTGTGTGTGTGTGTGTATGTATGGGAGATTATGATCTCATCTAACTGATGAGTATTAATTCTGCACAAAATACGTAGATTAGAGATTATGTATCTTTTTCCCATGTGTGTGGTCATGCATATTGGTTGCTTGAGATGGAGTGGAAAATGAATAGAATGAAAAAATTCTGAATTCAAATTCCTTTATATATATATATATATAGTTACATGTGCCCCTTACATCCCTCCAATACCAATTATGCATCCTGTGGCCTAATCTGAATCCAAGATCCATGTTATTAATGTTATTTATTAATCATGAGATTAATAAAAATTAAAACACTGTAATTGACAAACCATTAATTGCAACACCCATTTAAACCCCAACTTAATTTTCTATAAATAAATATCTCAATTAAATTATAAGACCCATACATGACAACTAACCATTAGTAATTGTGACCTTGTTAAGGGTGATATAATTCCAACACCTTATAACAATGCATGGTAAATATGATTGGATAAAATGACCACAATCAAGAAATGAAAATTTCTATTAAAGATATATCAAATAAAAATTTTATTGTTATTAACACATTACATATAATAATATAATCCCAAACTCTCTAGTTTCAGGAACGAGCTTCTTCCCCAAAGAGATATAAAATTTTTCATCCGCTGAATAACCTACAAAAATTTAAATAGAGAATTTGAATTTACAATTTGAATAGTAACATCAGCCACTTTTGAGTTGAAATAATATTAAAATCCAATATCTGAATATCCATGAAAGTGAGAACAAGCATATAGAAATTAAAGTTAGCCAACTAAGCAACTTGAAATTGAAATCTTCGAAAGTAAATTCAAATCATTCAAATTTCCAAAGTGACTGTAATTCTAAGTTATAGATTAAAGTATCTAGATTTGAGGATATCTAATAATACAAGAAATAATGTTATTAATTCACTCAAAATAATTCATTGAAGACATATATAAATAATGATACAAATATGCATTGCTAAATGCAAATCAACATCAGGGAAAGAAAGTCATCACTCACAGAGCTATAAATGTCAGAACTGTATGGAATTGACCTAGCACTTTACATCTGCAGTACGAAACATCAAGTTGATTCTTAAAGAATGTATCCAATAACTCTTCACTTCAAAGCAGAAATTCCAAGGATATAAACCATAAAGACTTAATGGATGTTCTAGAACATTCACAATTTATAATCTATATCTGAAATGGATTAACGAGGATTATCAGAATGATTCATTAAGATATTTTTCATTATGAACTCATTAACTTTATTTATTTGTATATTTGATATAAATGTTTTTGTTTTTATCTTTACATTAATATTGATACAAAAAAGGGAATATAAGTGTTAGTTTGAAACAGACTGGAAAAATATTATTGTCTTTAGTGTAAGTAAAATAGTTTATGATGAGTGCTTGCTTGCATACTAATCCGATCATCTTCAAAGAGATATGGTAAGATTTTACGTAATACATATTTAGTCCAAACATTTTTACAATTGTATCACATATATTTTTCTTTGTTTGTTTATACTAATAGTTGTGTTAAATGTTTCTAGTATAGTTGACTATTTCTGTCATAAATGATCTTCCTTGTCTATATCATGACTATGTTATATAACAGGGGGATCCCATATCACCACAATGACAAATAAGAATCTAATATATCAAGTTAAAAACAAATTATGATTTTCAAATAAAAATATAGAAAGCAAAGGTGATTGAGATAATCATAAACATAATACAAATTTTAATTATGTTAATAGGGACATCAAATGACTATTTTTTGTTGGAGATAATGGTTGGAATTATAATTGGAATCAATTATGAGCAAAGAGTAACCATCGATGTCAAATTAAAGGTTTTATAGTTTGCTATAAATTTTCTTTATTAAAAATGTTGCCTATTGTAAATATTATTGTTAAATATATATGTTTAAATGAAAAACTCTTGGTATAATTTTCTAAATTCACTTTTTAGTTGTTATATCTTCTCACAAATTTATAAATATTGTTGTCCATTTACATATAACTTTATATATACATACTTACAATCAAAGACCTACATATAGTTATGCCTACTTGTATTTTAGTGATATTAATATACCTTGAATTAGATGATTATGCAGATTCTCCATGAGTTTGAAACCTGGGGATAACAGAAATAAAAGATGGCATGGACAAGGTGAATTTAGGTCTATATTTAATATTTAGTTGATTATTAACATCTCCTCTCCTAAGAATGAAATTAAAGTGCAAGTGAAATATATAGGGACAAAGATAAAAGATATACTCTTTTATTCATTGTGATGACCTAGCTGACCTATTTTTATACCAGATAAAAGCCAGTTCCACTACAATATATAGTGAAATTTATCTGCTATCTTTTTTAATATGTCGATAGCTTATGAGACCATTGAATGCAATTAATGAATGCTGTGAATTAATTATTTGTGTGATATGAGATCTTGGAAACATCTAGATAAATAAAATTTCACATTACTTAAATTTATATTTTTGATAATATTTTTAATTACCTTCAGCTCAATACTAGATATTTTTTAATAATAGTCTAAATTAGTGATGGTTATTAGGGTATATGGTTTTCTAAACAAGATAATATATCTGTTGGCAAAATTTAATTATTATATGTCCATTAGTTTTGCAAAAATATTTCTTCATAATAATAACTTTAGGAAAACTTTATATGATTTGGAATTCAAAATATTGTAGTAGGAGATTTATATATTTAATTGGACTGTTTAATAAAGAGGAGTTATTTAATGCTAAGTCCCATACCACTATGCATTAATCCAAAAACTATCCTTCAAAAACAACTATTTCAAATGAGATCATCCTTAACTTAATTTTGAATGTTAATACAATGTAACACTTTTCAAGTTTATTTTGAGGTATGCTTATCTATGCTTTGGCTAGTGAAGCTATATTGCATCAATATATTTGAATTAATCTCCAACTTCTTGAAATGACATTTTTTGTTCACGTGATTAATTATAAATATATATATATATTGTTGTTATTTTCTCATCATAAAATCAGTTTTGTTTTTTTTTGTTTTTGTTTTTTTAAATTAAAATTTGATGATGGTAAATGTAAGATTGTGTCAACCATTAAATGCAAAAGTTGCTATTATTTAATGAGACTGTACTCACAAAATAAATTAATTTTAGTGTTCTTTATTTAAATATTAATCTAATTATATTTTTATAACAAGAATTTGAATCTTTTTATTACACTGTATTGTAAGTCAGCATAAACTTATTTCATCTTTTAAATAATAATAATATTTTATTGGGATTAAAACTTAATGCAAGAAATAGAATAACAAACACAATAATATTGAATATTATTTAATTGCTAGCTTAATTTTCATGAAACTACTTAATGCTCTTATTTTTTTGAATAAACCTCTCAATGCAGACATGTTTTAAAAGTACATATAATAAATACTTGAATGCTTAGTAAAAGTGACTTTACGTTGTAATTTTTATCATTTTCCTTTATTTCTAACTTAAGCAATGACAAATTTTATTTTATTTTCCAAAGATAAAAATTAGTCTTATATTGAGAGAATTAAATAGCAACTTTCTATTATATATATATATATAAATTCTTAAAAGTAATGATATGATTCAAACTGTCTTTTTGTAAAATAATAATAATAATTTCTAGTTTTTAACTTATAACTTATTTACTTGAACATTATTTTAAATATAATATTTAAAATGTTATATAAACAGCTCTATATATAAACAACGAGGATTGCCAATTCCTCAACAAGATTTGTGATAAATGCTTAGCCAGAGCCAGCATTTAAAATAACTCTGTCAGGAAACCCCCCCCCCAACCCTGACCATAGTTTCGTGCTTTGGCACTCCTCAGAGAGGTTCTAGGGTAGGTTCAGACACTAGATCTAAAAATACCAACCCAAAGCCAAGCACTTATCTAAAAGTTACCTATTGAGTGGAAAATCTGGAAATTTTCAGACACCTACATGTCTTCAAACCCAGCTATTCAACTCAAATAGCTATATGGGACTGATAGATCTTCAGCCATACCATATATTAGTAGCCTTATCAATATAACATCGCATAAGACTTAAGGCAGAGACTATAAATAATCAAAATAAGAATCATAGATCGCATGACCCTATTCTCTTGAGCTTTTAAGTTATAGACAATGAGGATTACCAATTCCTCAACAAGCTTTGTGATAAATCCTTAGCAAGAGTCAGCATTTAAAATATCTCTATCAGGAACCCCCCCCCCAAACCCCTGACCATGGTTTTGTGCTTTGGCACTCCTCAGAAAGGTGCCAGGGTAGGTTCAGGTAACTTTTAGATGAGTTCTTGGCTTTGGATTGGCATTTTTAGATCTAGTGTCTGAACCTACCCTGGCATATCTCTGAGGAATGCCAAAACCTGAAACCATGGTCAGGGGTTTAGGGGAGTTCCTGACAGAGATGTTTTAAATGCTGGCTCTGGCTAAGCATTTATCACAAAGCTTGTTGAGGAATTGGCAATCCTCATTGCTTACAACTTAAAAGCTTAAGAGAATAGGGTCATGTGATTTATGACTCTTATTTTGACTATTTATAGATCTATATATAACATTTGTAATACAAGCTTATTAAATTAGGTCATGTGACATCCGACTATTTTATTTATTTATTTTGTAATATTTAAAATAAAAGTTCTTAAAATTGCTTTAGGGTACTTAATGGTTTGAAAAAAATTAATAATATAGTCTTATCATGAGCAAAGCTACAGATAGTGAATTTAAAAGTTTGTACTAGCAGTGCCCTCTAGGCAATTTTTCACATCTAAAAGTAATACTTTTCTAGTAATTTTAAAAATTATCACTATCTTATTTCACTGGAAACAAAAATGTGAGTATTAAGAAGACTGAGGCAATATTTGTAAATTTATTAAGTAACAAACAAACTAGCATTGAAATTTATATATTGTAATATTATAAAACTGTGGCCAACATGTCAACTATTACAAGCTTATAAAGATAAAGTTAGAATGAGAAAATAACATTTAATTTTCTCACGTTTTTAATAATAATAATAATAACAACAACAACAACAACAACAACAATAATAATAATAATAATAATAATAATAATAATAATAATAATAATAATAATAATAATAATAATAATAATAATAATAATAATAATAATAATAATAATAATAATAATAATAATAATAATAATAATAATAATAATAATAATAATAATAATAATAATAATAATAATAAAAGAAGAAGAAGAAGAAGAAGAAGAATATAATTAAATATTTTTTTTATTATTAAATGATAATATAAAAATTCTAAACATTGTTTGAAATAATGTGTATATTTATAATTTGTTCAGGGTTAGTTGTAAAAGAAAAAAAGGTATAGGATAAAATAAATAATTTATTTTATTCTCTCTCTTCAATAGTTTTATTCACTGATTTTATTATTAATAAGTTTCAATTTTGACTTTTAAAAATAATGAGAGAGATAAATAAGTAAAGTTTTTAAAAGAAAATAAAAAAAACAATGTTTTAACATTTTATTATAAGAATTTGTTTTAATTAATTAAATTTTATTTGTTTTTTTTTCTTTCAAAACAAAAGACTTTTTTTTTTCAAATCAGCATATTAAAAGGTTATCTTGTTTTTCTTTTGGCATATAAAAAGTAACTAAAGAAGAACTTAAAAAATTATGATTGGATTTTTTAATTTAAAAAAGGAGTAAAATAACTAAACTATCTTGTTGTAAAAATAGATTCAATTGGTCAGAGTTTAATGGAGCCATTTTTGAAAGAATAGGTGATTGTATGGGTATAGGATTGTTCTCAAAATAATACAAGAGTCAATTAAAGTACAAAATTTCAATGTCTTGTGTGGAACAGTCATTTCTGATCAAGTTATTGAAGAAATTAGTAGCAGCAGTCTTTCTTGATGCAGTTGTTGAATAACACACAAGCAGAAATGCAGCTATGAAGAGCACAGGGACAAATGGTTTGGTAGTCTGAAGTAAGACTCATCTCACTACAAATAAAAAAAAGTTTTCTAAATGATTTGAAAAAAAACTATATGCTAAATTTTATCTAGAAGCTGAGCATCATTAAACCTCACTATGTAGCATGTTTATTAAAGAAAATATAGGAGAGTACCCCTAAAGTAATAATATGCATCATGTCTTGTCTCCATCCAAGAGCATGACTATATATTTCTGTGTGTTTGTCAGACCTAGAAAAGTATGAGATTGAAAAAATATATAAATTCAGCTTAAGTAAAACCCAAAAATATCCTAAATAGAAGAAATTTAATTGTGTACATCCTTGGAAGTATGTGTTAATAGAGAAGCTTACAATTAAAAAAACTTACATGGAAAAAAAACAGAAAATTACAACTACCAAAGAAAATTCAAAAGAAAAATAAATTCATGGTAAAAATGGTATTTGAATGTGCACATTATAGTTTACATTTATAGATATTTTTTAGAAGAAGTAATAACTAATAGTAATGATAATTTTATTAGTGTTTTTTATAGAAACATGTTTTTACTTTTCCTTATTTTCTTTCCAAAATGCAATTGTATAGAAAGTTTACATTTTTATAAAAAGGAGGAAAAGAATTTAGGATAATTTAATTTTTTTTATTCTTTGATATGTTTTGCAATTTTAATCATTAACTCTTTAACTTTCCTGTCCAGTTAAAAATGATCACAGCTTCAAGTCACTCAAATTTTGTCATTTTTAATGTAATGGTAAAGAATTTATGGTCATTTTAAAGCTTAAAAAAGGTACTGTAAGATGCTGCCCTCTCTTGAATTATTTTAAAGTAAAAAATCAATAATTTTCAAATTTTAGTTTTAACAATGGAAGAAGGCAGTCCTTGCTTGGTGCTGATTGGTTCTTGACCATATTGGACAAAGAAGACCACTTGTCAATAATTTTTACTGCTCCAACTTTTTTGTTTCATTTTAAAAATGATAAAAAAATGTTTTAGACCATTTTAAAAGTATTTTTTGTCATATTATAAGTTATTTTGATAAAATATGCTAAAAATAAAATTATTTTTGAAAAATAGTTAAGATTTTAACAAAAATTATTTATTTTTACACAACGTAAAATTGAGAAAGAAATTAGTAATATCGGCAACACTTTTTAATTTGTTAGGTACATTTTTTTTCAGATTCACTGTTATCGAATATTTTTATAATTATAAATAAAAATGTATTTTTGACAAAAACTTTTGTTCACTTTCATAACCTGACAAATTATTAATATACTTTTTACAAACAAAATAAATATAATATTAAAAGATGAATATATATTTTAATGCTGATTCTGTAATTGACCAATCAAAAGTTTAGAGTTTTATCTCACTTGGCCAATAAATTAAGGGCAACTGAAGGGGTTAAGGGAAACTCTGTTTAAACCTAATGTTGGTTAATTCAATTACTATGGGTTAACAAGTTCGTATTAATTACTACATAAAATTATATTTTGTTGATAAAAATATATTTAAATTGGAATTATCATATTATTATGTCATTTGTTAATTTTCTTAATTATTTATTAGTCAATTTATTAAATAATTGCTAAAAAAATAAGTTTGTCTTTATTCTTCCAGATATCTATTCTATGAATCAGTACTATATGTGATTTAATTTCATAATAGCATAAGGGTTTTGTAAATTATACCAGTAAGACTATTTCAATTATAATAGAGTAAGATTACACATATATACTTTCTCTTGTTCACAGTCCATTGGGTTCTTGCTTCTCAAGCTAGTCATGAGCAATAATTGTTAGTTTATATATACGTGTTTGTGTTTGGACATTCAAATAGTTCTCTGGGTGGCACAAATATATTCTGTAATGTCCATTCACTGCATGTTTGTTAGAGTAAATTTAAGTTATAGCTAACATATAAACTAATGATACCATATGGCAAAGTATTGATGATGATCAGCATATAGTATTATTGTGATACATAAATTAGCACTTAAAGAGGTGCATGTAGAGTATTTTTGTATATCATGCCTTAAATTTGGCATTGACTAACGAATCTCTTTTAAATTCATGGGTATGCTGATAATATTAATTATTAGTAGCATAATTGTTAGTGATTGCAAATTAGTATAATTTCTTGTAGCTTATAATTATTTATTTTATTCCAATTCTGATTCTCATGCTCTTTATGTATATATTTTTCTTTTTTATTAGATTCTCATGTCTTTTATATTTATTACTTCTATATTTTATTTATTCATTGGGGTTGATGTTTTTTTATCTTCTCAATAATTCTTTATATATATACTTGAATGTTTATTTAAAATATTGTAGTGGATTGATTGTTAATTTATTACATTTACTAAATTATTATTTATTAAAAAGTACATAATTTAGAAAAACAAACTTTTATAGAATTCATCATCTGTATGTAAATGTGTACGGCAATAAAAGTTATAGTATAATTAAATATTTCAATAAGGATTAAAGGATTACCTGGATAATTACAAGAGCTCTAAAATGAATAATTTAGGAAGATTTAAATTAATGTTGAACGTAAATTACTGGTAATCCTTTATCATTTATCTTTCCCTTTATCCTCATTCTTACATATATGCATAAATTTTAAAAATTTGTTTGTTAGGTCATGGACTTTTGTTTCATAACACTTAATTGTTTTTAAAATGCTGGTAATTTTCTATTAACATGAATGAAGTTGTGTCAATAACCAGTAGAATGGTGGGAAATAATTTTAAGCTTATTAAAAGTGCTAATATGATACTCATTCTATTAATAATGATGCTGAAATACGAATGCAGATAAAACAACATTTTGATCAATGCACTGATGTTGATTATGTTTTATTGAATAGTTTGACTTTAGTAAGCAAGCATATTCTTATCACACTAGCAGCACAGTTTTGGAGCAACATCACAACTTCAGCTCATGCTGCTGATTTTGATGTCAATAAAATTTCAAATAATGAATACAATAAAGGCCATTATATAGTTGATAAATTTGACAAAATCATATCTTCAAAAAAACAAGGTTTGTTTTTGGTAATAATAAGTAGACATTCATTCAATTATAAAATAAACAAATTCTGCAAGCAAATAACCATCCATGAATATCACTGAATTATTATAATTAAATGCTATAAAATCCATCATGATTTCTGGAGATTATCCTTTAAGTATCATTACCATAGTAGTGTGTAGCTATTATTAACGAAGATTGAGATAATGAATCTTATAGAGCATATGGAAAGTTATTTTATAGCAAAGTCAGTATTTAATGATTAAATCATTTATTATGTCTATTTAAAAAATGTTGGCGTAATGTAGAATTCACACATCACTGAAAATATTCAAAACCTTCCAAATTGTAAACAAAAAGTTGCTAATTTTCCAAAACAAACAGAAATATTTAACAATATATTAATTTGAAATAGTAATATTAATATTTTGTTGAATCACAGATATTTGGTAAATAAATATTTCTAATAAAAGATTACTGTATTTTAATGCTGTGAGTGAAATATAAATTTATTGAGCAAATATTCAAATATTTTGACAAAATTAGTTTTTTATTTCTTTATATATTTTGTGAGATCTGAAATTCAAATTAAGTTGCAAAATATATCATAGAAACAAATTAATAATACTTTCACTTAATAAATAAAACTTTTTCACTCTCCTAAGTGTTTCTATTAATAAAATGAAAGCCTTGTGTGGTTTAGTATAGCGCAGAAAATGGCAAACTTAATGGATAAATCTCATTAGCCAAATTAATAAAACTGTGTGCTCAACCTGTTACTTGAAATCATTGTCTTTTTAAAGAAATTAACTGTATATTTATTTTTTCTAATATAATTAATAAATAATACTTCAATTTTTCATCGTTAAATTTTTATGCATATATATAATTTAAATACATTTTAACTGCTTTTGGTTTGTCATCGTCAGTCAACTCTTTTTATACAACTGTACAAGAATAATCTAAACTTATTAAAATAATAATAATTAAGCATAATAAGTTAAGAACGAATGCTTGAAGTACATCATTCATTAATTTATTTTTTGTACTATAAAAATAAAATATTGTAAATTCCAAAAATTGTAAATTTTTCTTTATTTTTCTAATTGTCTAATTACTATATTGGTATTATTGATGGTAGTTCAGTTCTTATAAGATTAAATATCACATAATCACTATCTCTTATACCAGCACATAATTGTTATTAAACAAGGCAAAACTCTCCATACAGTATTGCCACCCTGTGCCAACCAGAGTAATCAATAAATTCCAGAAGTTAGGGATTGTATGCACAAGCCTTCTGGCATCCATTGATTACTCTGGTTGACACAGGGTTCTTATAAGATTAATTTTGTGGTTTATAACTACTAATAAAATTTATTTTCTTATGGTCTTAAAACTGCCTTTCTACATATCTGTAAAAAACTTTAACCAAAGAGATTTTTAAAAGTTAGAATTTTATCCATTTAACTAGAACACTTTTGCACAATCACCTGGCATTTAAATGTTGGCATTATATTCTTTATGAGTCCGATGATCATCTATTAAGTTAATCATACAAAAAACTAGTCCAGCATTACTCACTTAATGAAGTGCAGTATTTTATCTAAACATTAACTAGATATTTCCATTCTTAAACTTAACTATATTATATAAAAATTAGATGATTCACTAAATTACAATATTATTTTTCAGATTATGAATATATTAAAATTTATTTAGAATTATATGTGAATTAAATAAATTATTATTATTACTTTTTTTAAAAAAAAAAAAACCTTAACACAATTGTGTTTAATAAGTATATTATAACCATGTTAGTTATTAATGCCTATACTATGGTTTTTTTATTAAAAAAAACTTCCATCACTTTAATATCATTTATATAAAAACAATACTCTTAAAATTTATTTTAGAATTATATTTTTAATATTATTTTTTTTTAATAGTATTATGAACCATAATTAGTTTGCTTATATGAATACCAAGATATCTGCCAAATGCAGTGAGTCTATAATTCTCACATCATTTTTGCACTTTCTAAAATTAAAATTTGTTAATTATTAAATCAGCATTGTGTATATATTATACCGGTTAACGTTTACTCCGTTAATATGAGCATGCACATAAACCGAACATGAGGGAAAATATGGCGACATGCTGGAGTAAGAAGAAATTCAAAACTTTACCGTAACAGTGCTACGGACACAGAAGATACTTATGGAAAGGTTGACACTTACATATCTTTGGGGGATGACTCTAAATCAACCCCTCACACCACTCCCAGAAGGAAATTTAACTCTCCTCCTGAAAGGATATGCAAGTTCAAATGATATTAGGGCATGTGTGCCGATAAATAATTATTCATAAAAAAATAATAAATAAGTATCCTCGTGAAAATAAAGATTTAGGTTCCAGAAAGAAGATATCCCATTCGCTAGCTCAGCGTACTCTTATACTCAGTTAAAAGAATTGGGGCTTGGAAAACTCACATAACCAACTAATATGGGGTTAGAGAAAGTAAATGATGAAAAAAAATATGGAATATATGGCAGTAGTAACTTTTAAATTATAAAATCTTTTATTAAACCAATATCCCCTACCTTTTATAATATAAATATAAAATTAAAGTTCCCAAATTGAATAAATATACAAACACATATTATACATTACACAAATCATATTAATAAAACAAAACTAATCATAAAGAAATACTTAATAAAGCAATAATTAGATTAAATGAAAGAAAAATTTTTTCTTAAATCAGTAAATGTATTAAATAATTATACATGAGAGATTGTGATCTGTGAACTATAAGTTAAACTCACACATATGCATTACGCAAACAAGAAAAATTTAACAAGTTATATACAGGTGTGTTTATGTATGTATGTACATGAAATATATATTTATGAAATGGGTATTAAATTTAAAATAAAATAAACACAAAAAAATAGTGTACCCGATAAAGTCTATAAGCTTCATTCTTGTATGGGTTTTGAGTGGGCTATACTATACATTCATCTACTGCAACAAGGGCTGGACCTGACTGCGGCACAAGTTCATGACTTGATCATCACTTGGTGTTCGAATCTTGGCATTTACATTCTTGTGGGACAGCGGGAGACGAGCTGGACAGACATGCTGATGTCGGCTTCTATTCCATGATCATTTTATCTGCAAGCGACTGCTTGATTTGGTTAGAGAATGGATATTCAACAGGATATTAAACGATATCAATCGTCCTTTATTGGTTTAAGGATCCTAGGTTAACTGCAGGCTTCGATGGCATGTTGTAGTTATGCTTCCATCAGAATCAACTGACTGGTTAACTGCTAGGTTATTTCACTGATGGCCTGGATTAATGTCCATTGATTTAGAATGACAGAAGAATATTAATTTTTTTCTTGCTTATTAGAGTAAATCTTACGGCTTACCAGGTATTAGCATCAGCATGATTAAAACAGTTGCATGACTTCGTGTGGTTTCTAGAATAGCATTAGCTTCCCAATAAGATTTGCAAACGTGAACTGCTCTCTTTGACAAGAAAAAGTTAGACTGCTCTCTTAGAAAAGCTAAGGTGAACTGTCTTCTTTGAAAAGCAAAAGTCAACTGCCCTCTCGCAATTTCAGAACAGATATCCACCTCCATACACAAAATTAATTAAATCTCATTGAATTGGTTTGACTAATTGTTTTAAGAATTTGATTTCCAATTAGTTTTTTCTTATTTTTTTATATCTCCATTCAGATCACAATTAAGAAATTATAACATCTTTTTACTCTTGATTAATTACATTATCAGAATCGAAGTTTTTTCTGTTTTAACAAACAATTGTTTCATATATTGAACATTCCTCTCTCCACGCATTATCGCAAGTCTAATTAAACTCTTTTGTCCTGTTAAAATTATTTTAGCATGGACAGGAAGCCAGAATGCCTTTAGGTTTTTCTTAAATTTAAGACAATGACTTGCTCAAATGCAACTGAAGAGAAAAATGACCATTAAAACTTCAATTTTGAAATTATTCTTAAATATTTTTAACCAACAGTAATATTTAAAATTTTCCTTTTTACATTTTGTACACACTCAAAAAATATAAATAGAGAATAACAATTCGTTAAATAAACGCTTTTTCTTCAACAAACAAAAACATTTAAAATTATAAATACATTTTGGAGTTATCTTTTTCTTTTTTTAAAAAAATAAAAAAATAAAAAAATCAAAATTGCAAATACATATTTCTAAGCCTTTAAACATAGGCTTTAATCATATGTGTGTGTGAGAGTTTATGCTATAGCCACATTTCTCTCTCTTAATTTATAACAAATTTTAATTATATAAATAGTATACCCACCCACCCCATTTAATGGCTTTTTACGTATTTTTGACCATTAACCTTATCTTGTGCTTGGCCACATCAAACGTGCCTGGCACAATATATATATATTCCATGATTCGGTTCATTTTGTAATTTAGACAATTGCTTTCAACTTTTTTATAAGGTTCACCTGGATCATTTTTCAGATAAAAATAAAATTCACATAAAAGATATATTGAGATGTTTTAATCATTGAACATCTCCTTTCCCAAATTAATTATATTTAACCTAACATTACCAATAGTATCAATAAGCATATATAGAAGTAAACAGAATATTGTGTGTGAGTTAATTTATGATAATAGCAAAGAAAGTAGTTTACTATTTATGCTAAAATTAAATATTACCTATGTTGATATTCTATATTTACATTATTGCTGTCCTAAGTTAACCACTCTAGAAATCAGTTCAGATATTTCTAGCTGAAGTGTCTAGCATTCGGCATGTCAAATGAATTTATCTGTGGTTATGTTCTTGATAAAAGAATTGTTCACCTTTATTCCTCAATCCTTGTAAAAAGTTATTCATGGATTTCAGTAAAATGGGTTATTGTTTATCTTTCTCATCCATTAAATCCAATATATTACCCTAGGCCTTTTACATAACGTTATTTACCCCATACTTCTATTCCCTCCAGCTTTTACTGCATTTGCATAGTTTTTCATTTTTGATTGTAATGCTCTTTATACTTGAATTCTTGAATATTAACATTAAGTAATTTAATAATACGCTGATGCATTGCAGTGAAACTTTTCTAAATAATAATTTTTGTAGGCTTTCTAAATCATAATTTCTGCAGACTAAGCACTTTCTGAGTTTTGTTACTCCATAATCATAGCCTCTTTAGATTATTAATGTCATTATATGCAAATGTATGCAAAACTATCTCCTATCTTGTCCATTTTCTGGAAATGGCAAAATATGTTTCTTTTCTATTAATTGAATTGATATCACTGGTGATAAAACAAGCTTCCTTGATTTTTCTCTTGATGTCATTCCTTTATGTGCATAATATATCAGCCTTGGAGGGTTTAAATCTGTGGTTGAGCTCTTGCTGATGGTCAGCAAATACAGAACTGTCTTCTTTTTTGGTTATTGCTCTTGTATATATGTATTTGTATTGAGTTACTTCTCTCATTAGTTTTAAATTTAGATTTTATAGTTTTGTTCTTACTAATAGGTTTAGCTTTCTGGATAACATTATTTTCAATTTTAAACATTTCAAAGCCTTCAACAACATTCACTTCTTCTTTTCCTTGTGATAATATTTTGGGTGAAATATAGTCCAAATCATCTGAGGTGATTTCTTTGTTAACTAGATTCTCTTCTTCCATCAGTTGTTTATTTATACTGCTGTTTTCTTGACTAGTATTTCCCCCTCTATTTTGCACTTGATTTGAAACATTCTCTGCCATCTTTGTTTCACAACAATGTCAGTTAAATCATTGTTGCTGGTAGAAAACTAAAAGTTTTTTTCATTTTGATAACAACACTTAATGTAAAGAACTTACCCACAGTTTGGCTTCAAAATAATACAGTGAAGCCTCCTTCTCATTTAAATCCACCTAATATAGGGAACCTGAAACTAACATTGTATTCCTAGAGCCACTAGATGGTGTCTACTAACTAGACATTAAAAACATATACTATATATAATACTTCTAAAAGAACATAACAATATAAATAAGCAGCATTAATCTTCATTTACTTAAATTGTAATCATTATCAACCAAATTTATGCAGAGAAAAAACAGAAGTCTAGTGATTTTTCATGATCTATATTATAACGATCAAAATGTAAGTGGAGATCGAATCTAACCGCAAAACGATATCTGCTCTACAAGGCGCCATCTAGGCATTTAAACCTAGAAAAATTTATAGAGTAGGCAGCTACGTGCTGTTAAGATTCCACTTTATTTAAATATTCCGAACGTTAGCCCAAGTCACTAGCTCAGCGGAGATGCAGAGATAAAAATCTATATCTTAATTTATATCTTAAATATCAATAAATAAAAGCCACTGCCAGAAATTAACACATAAAAATATTTATTTACGCACATATAAAATAACATTTAAATTCGAGGAATAAGTTTAACCTTTAGATTTTTATATTAACTTGTAAATTTACATTTAAAAAGATTTCAATAAGTTTAATTTTTATTTAGTGAGTCGAGTATGAATAGACTATATAGGTCTGCATTTGAAAAGAAAATATTCTTTCCCTTATTTAACCTTAGGCCAAAAGTTCGTAGCCAAAACGGCGCCAATCCATCTGATACATTTATGTATTCAATGTAGCATGAAAATACGACAACACAAAATACTGTACTGTCAGGAATGTACATCTGAACAGTAAGTAGAATTAGAGAAGACATTGACTCTCCACCAACAGGAATGTTACATCTGTTGGCAAGTAGAACAATAAACAAAAAACTCCATAGGAATGGACTGCGGTCTTCTGCCGACTTACAAACCCATCCATAGGCAAACAGAAGGTGTGTGGCGTATATATGCAATCCTGCCCGAAGCGGATCTCATACTACATCTACTAATTACACAAATATATCCAATCCATTGAGCCAATTCAACTACGAAACGAATAACCTAAGATTACCCTCCCTTAATATAACTTTACAAAACTATATAGCCATTCACGCCTGACTTAAATTTAACATTTAGATACGTTCGCACAAATGAATTTTATAAAATTTGTTTTAAAATGTTGAGTATAGATCAGCTGCACAGATTCCACGGTCAAAAACATTCCAAATTAAACACAACCGATCAAAATACAAAGTCATCGATAAACGTCACTTGCATAGGGAATATACAAATCCCATTAGCATTCATCGTAAGATGCTGCAGTGATATCGTTGACCCATATATTCTAATCGAATGTGAAAACCACAACATAATCAACCGCTAAAGAATCTATGCAACGTCTATACCCAACCTAAATTTCATCATTTAAAATTTAAACAATAAACACTTTATACAATAAGAAAAAAAAATGGAAATGATTTTTATCAATCGGAAAACATATAAAATTAAACATTATTAATTTGATTTTAAACTTAAAAAAGTCAGATGGAAGTTCATAAACTTGAACGAAAGTTCTTAATTATTTTTAAATTTAGAGTTCATGTCAATGTAGCTTACAGTAGAAGAGTCCAGGTTCCTGTTTTTTAATTCCCACGACGTCTCCATTGGAAGATAATGTTCTGGAGGTAGCATTAGCTGGTTCCATTCTTGTATCACAGTCTTTTCATTTTATTTTTTTTTTAAAACAAAAAAAAATGAGAGAGAACGGCAAGTGCGTCTTACCGTTCTCATCAAATCAAGTCCAAAAAAAAACTGTCTGGAACTCAATATTTCTCTTTTTATAGTAAATCTCCAGATTGAATGAACAAAGACGTCACTAATCCAAATTTTCGTTCGGGTCCGGGCTGAGGCTTGGTGCTTCCATTGGTCAAGCTAAAATCTCTTTATTCTCTTATCTAATTTACTCTCTGACTTTTTAATTAGACAGCTTTTGGATAATTAATAAACAATCATTTCCATTTACAGATTACAGGAATTAATTAATACCTGTTTTTATTTTTACTTACGTTATTTCTTTTTTAAACTATTTTTATATTTAAATCTTTTTTTATAAAAAAAATACATTCAAATACCTTTTTTTATTTATTAAAAAAAATATTTTTAAAGTTTAGCATCTGTGCGAATATATACGTTTAACAAACATTTTAATTTTAGCGTTTAGTTTTTTTTCTTTTTAATACACTTATTTTTATATGCGAACTTAAAAGTTTTTATTTCAATTTAATGTAACGACATATTTATATATCGTTACATATCAGTAAACTTCCTCAAAAAAATAAAAACATTTAAAAAAAAAAAAGAATTTACTTAGTGTTAGTAATTACGTTACACAAATTGGTTATATATGAAATTTCAAAAGGACAAAACTTTTTTTTTACAAGACAAAACAGTAATTACACACAAATATAATGATAAAAAAAAATGTTGACTGATGATTCCTTACTACCAGCCAAATTTCTGCTCCCTCCCTTCCAAGTTTCTTTTCTCCTACCTTTAACTATTACTTAGGCAAGTTAAACGATTAGATTTTAATTATACAAGACTTTTTTTTAAAAAAAAAAAATTATGATTTATATTTATTAATTACGTTTTATTTATTACTTTTTATTCCTCGTATTTCTCTTTACATATGTGCAATTTTTCTTACTGGCAGTACCTTTAAGACAAAATTTCAAACTGTAACTCCACGTCAATACAACAAATATATTTATACTAATTTCAGAAAAAATATTACGGGCATGATTTATTTTCAAAAGTACTAGTGGTTTATTAAACATCTGGCTATAACTTTACGTTAGTACAAAAATGTACTTATTTCAGAAAAAACAACAAATGTTATTTGCATGATTCACTTTTAAAATTCTCAGGGCACTCGTGATTTATTAAAGATAGAAAATTTCATCATCATCAATTCCCCTTCTCAGGGTCAATCTCTGAGGTAAGGCCACACTTGGGACACCAATTATAACGATCGAAATGAAAGTGAAGATCGAATCTAACCGCAAACTACGATATCTGCTCTACAAGGCGCCATCTAGGCATTTAAACCTAGAAAAATTTATAGAGTAGGCAGATACGCGCTGTTAAGATTCCACTTTATTTAAATATTCCGATCGTTAGCCCAAGTCACTAGCTCAGCGGAGACGCAGAGATAAAAATCTATATCTTAATTTATATCTTAAATATCAATAAATAAAAGCCACTGCCAGAAATTAACACATAAAAATATTTATTTACGCACATATAAAATAACATTTAAATTTTGAGGAATAAGTTTAACCTTTAGATTTTTATATTAACTTGTAAATTTACATTTAAAAAGATTTCAATAAGTTTAATTTTTATTTAGTGAGTCGAGTATGAATAGACTATATAGGTCTGCATTTGAAAAGAAAATATTCTTTCCCTTATTTAACCTTAGGCCAAAAGTTCGTAGCCAAAACGGCGCCAATCCATCTGATACATTTATGTATTCAATGTAGCATGAAAATACGACAACACAAAATACTGTACTGTCAGGAATGTACATCTGAACAGTAAGTAGAATTAGAGAAGACATTGACTCTCCACCAACAGGAATGTTACATCTGTTGGCAAGTAGAACAATAAACAAAAAACTCCATAGGAATGGACTGCGGTCTTCTGCCGACTTACAAACCCATCCATAGGCAAACAGAAGGTGTGTGGCGTATATATGCAATCCTGCCCAAAGCGGATCTCATACTACATCTACTAATTACACAAATATATCCAATCCATTGAGCCAATTCAACTACGAAACGAATAACCTAAGATTACCCTCCCTTAATATAACTTTACAAAACTATATAGCCATTCACGCCCGACTTAAATTTAACATTTAGATACGTTCGCACAAATGAATTTTATAAAATTTGTTTTAAAATGTTGAGTATAGATCAGCTGCACAGATTCCACGGTCAAAAACATTCCAAATTAAACACAACCGATCAAAATACAAAGTCATCGATAAACGTCACTTGCATAGGGAATATACAAATCCCATTAGCATTCATCGTAAGATGCTGCAGTGATATCGTTGACCCATATATTCTAATCGAATGTGAAAACCACAACATAATCAACCGCTAAAGAATCTATGCAACGTCTATACCCAACCTAAATTTCATCATTTAAAATTTAAACAATAAACACTTTATACAATAAGAAAAAAAAATGGAAATGATTTTTATCAATCGGAAAACATATAAAATTAAACATTATTAATTTGATTTTAAACTTAAAAAAGTCAGATGGAAGTTCATAAACTTGAACGAAAGTTCTTAATTATTTTTAAATTTAGAGTTCATGTCAATGTAGCTTACAGTAGAAGAGTCCAGGTTCCTGTTTTTTAATTCCCGCGACGTCTCCATTGGAAGATAATGTTCTGGAGGTAGCATTAGCTGGTTCCATTCTTGTATCACAGTCTTTTCATTTTATATATTTTTTTTTAAAACAAAAAAAAAATGAGAGAGAACGGCAAGTGCGTCTTACCGTTCTCATCAAATCAAGTCCAAAAAAAAAAACTGTCTGGAACTCAATATTTCTCTTTTTATAGTAAATCTCCAGATTGAATGAACAAAGACGTCACTAATCCAAATTTTCGTTCGGGTCCGGGCTGAGGCTTGGTGCTTCCATTGGTCAAGCTAAAATCTCTTTATTCTCTTATCTAATTTACTCTCTGACTTTTTAATTAGACAGCTTTTGGATAATTAATAAACAATCATTTCCATTTACAGATTACAGGAATTAATTAATACCTGTTTTTATTTTTACTTACGTTATTTTTTTTTTAAACTATTTTTATATTTAAATCTTTTTTTATAAAAAAAATACATTCAAATATCTTTTTTTATTTATTAAAAAAAAATATTTTTAAAGTTTAGCATCTGTGCGAATATATACGTTTAACAAACATTTTAATTTTAGCGTTTAGTTTTTTTTTCTTTTTAATACACTTATTTTTATATGCGAACTTAAAAGTTTTTATTTCAATTTAATGTAACGACATATTTATATATCGTTACAATATATTTCAGAATTAGCAGATTAACTATTGTAGAATTTTTAAATTGTTTTAAAAAAATTATCTCTTGTCTTTATATGGAGTTTTTCTTTGTATAATATTTTTGTATGCTTTGAATTGAAGTTAAATTTAAAATTACAAGATTTTTCAGTCAAAACAAACTGAAGTTGCATCAGACTAATTATTTATAGTACTTTTTGTATACACCACTAAACATCACATGATCACCATTCTTTATGGTAAAACAATCTATTTACACAGAGACTAAACTCTCCATACAGTAGCACCACTCAGTGCTCTCAGATACAAGTTTCCTCACTGGTGAAGGCCACATGCTAGAAACTAATTTAGGGATATTGGATGAATAAGCAATAGATAGGGATTTTATACACAAACCTTCTTGCATCCATTGATTACTCTGGCTTGAACTGAGTAGCACTACTGCATGGAGAGTTTAACCTCTGTGTATTTTTTGTATAGTTAGACAATAGGTGATATTTATTTAATTTTTTTTCTAAAGAACGTATTGATTCACTTATGTAAAAAATTTTATATCCACATATAATACAAATAATATTACTTTTTGTTTTTTATTTATAAGATTTTTTAGAAATATTAATTAATTTGTTTAAGTTTGGAGTCAAATAAAATAAAATGCATCATCAAATATTTTTAATAAATTTAAATTAAATATAATTTAGAATAGTAGAATATTCATTTATTATTATTACTATTATTATTATTATTACTTTTATTGATGTTAAAGATTTATTATTAAATTTGTTTACATTTGGAGGAACATAAAAAGACATATCACTGAATTTTTTTTCCATGTGTCAAAGCATCGGTCGGGAAGCGAACTCGCAAACCAGGGACAACTGCTTATAAGGCAGCTGTGCTGACCACTCAACCACCAATATTTGACATCACTGAATATTTTTTTCAAAAAATTTAAATGAAATATATTTAGAAATAGGTAATTATCAATTTTTTACTTATTTTTATAGATGCAAGAAGATTTATTATTAAATTTATTTAAAGTATAAAAAATGTGTCTTCTGTTATATCCTATTTTTATGAATTTTTGAAAAAAAAAAAAAATATTTTGCATTTTGTTACCTTTATAATTACATAGCTTTTTATTATAATATAGTAAATATTTTAAACTAGTCGTTTTATTTATTATTGGTATATATAATTTGAAATGAATATATCTTTTTTTTTTTTACTCTGTTTGATAAGTAATTTATAATTTAGACAATTATTACAGACATTTGTAAGTTAAAAAATTTGATAATTTTATTGTGTTCTTTATTGAGTCCAATTTAGATTGTTTTAAATTATTTAATCTATATAAAACAATTTCAATTATATTTTCAGGACTGTAAATGAAAACATCATCAATATATCAAGCATATTTTTAAATATATTTAAATATTAGTGCTTTAAATAGATTCTTCATATTTAAACAATACACATTTGTATTGTTATGCAGTCATAGTTTAAAAATCCTTTGACCATTTTGTATTATTTATCATTAAAAGTAGACACAAAGTTATCACTTATCAATTTTAGTGAATCAATTTTTTTGGAGGTTTATTTATAGAAATTTCATATAAAGCACTCCTAATGATATTTGTGGTTTCCAGAAGATCTACAGAGCCATATAATTTAGTAACTTTTAAAGAAGCCATAATGCCATTATTATCCAAATAAACGTGTTTTCATTTTAACAATAAATTCAAAAGATAAAACCATCTTATATTTACCAAAATTCAAAACATTATGTAGGAGTATACTAATGTATTTAACTGTTTATACCTATATGAATCTACAAAATATATTATTAGTCTGAGTGTATTTCCATCTTGCTTTATATTAATAAACATGTGTGATCATATAGATATAAAGAATATATGTAATTATATATATTATTAAAGATTAGCCATAGCAAACTCTTCATACAGTAGTGCCACCAAATACAAGCCTTAGTAATCAATGGATGCAAGAAGGTTGTGCATTAAATCCCTATTTAGTGCCTATTCATCAAATATCCTGACTAGTTTCTGGCTTTAGATTTGATAGCACTGCGTCTAGATCTTCGGATTAAACTTTTTCTATTTTTTAAATATTTTTAATACATTTTATATATTGCCCTTCAATATTATAATTATTAATTAAATTTTAAAAATTTAGTTATTTCATTGTGCTTTAATGTTAACATTATTATTGATTTCTTTTTTTTAATAAGTTATATTCTTAAATAATGTGTAAATTCTATGTAATTCTGTGACTGCATATTTCCATGAATGATCGTTTTTATTATATTCAGCAGTAAATATAAATTTAAACATAATAATGATTGAAGATTAAAGAATTAAGATTTGTTGAATTGGATATGACAGAAAGATAAAGTAAAATTCCAAAATAAATATCTAGGGAATACAATAAAGATAAAATATAAAATTAATTGAATTATATGAAAAAGTACCAATTAATTAATGAAAAAATAGTACATGTTTTTACATCCTACACATAAAACCACATAAAAGTAATATGCCAGTAACTAAATTTTAATATATTTTTTTAAAGTAGTTCTATGACATAGCTGTATTTTTATATTAGACTATTTCCATCATCTAATATGTGTGTTGAATGTCTTTAGAAAAGTTTTAATTTTTAGTTAAATATTCCAAATGCATTCATCAACTGTCAGTAATATCACAGCAAACAAATGTTAGTAATATCACAGCAAACAGATTAGTATATGCACTAACTGTTAGTAATATCACAGCAAACAGGTTAATATATACACAATGTTTCGAGAGGTATTTTTCTCCCCTCTTCTTCAGGTGTTGCTGGCCTGACCAGTGACAGTACTAGCATGGGATTCGAACCTGGGCCCTTAGAATCTTGATAATTGAATTTTAAGGTATTATTCTATCTTTGTTGGGTGTAAAGAATCATGCTTAAGCTAAGAATAGGAATATTCTTGCACCAAATATTATTGTATTTGTCATGAGGCAAGTCATTGTGACTAGAAGTCTCAAAAAAAAACAGTTACATCTTCAAATTTCTGGTTGTCATCACTAACAATTATTTATTTGTAAATCTTTGAACCATAGTGGTGGTAAACTCTTTTAGTTAACTTGTATATGTAATTGACATTACTTTTTGTTTTACTGCCAAAAATATGTATAAATGACAGAATTGGTGTAGTTATGTGTTCTTAATCTATACTAGAAAGAATTGACAATACTTAATATTTTTTTAGTGTATGCTATTTCAAAAAAAATTGAACAACTAAATGCTAAAGGTTGTTTCATTTTCTGTGAAAAAGTTAAATAAGAAGAATTGGTTTCTTGGAAGATTTCTATATGTGCAATCTGAAAAATTGGCTAACGTATGTGAATCAAATGCTCTTCCTTTTTAAGTAAGCCAAATCAAAAAATTGGAATTAAAATTAGTATAGAGATGTCAAAATATGAAATCTAATGTTTTCAATCAATTCCTATACATCTATCTGAAAATAATCTTTTTTTTTGATGGTTTATTTTTGTCCAAAATACGTAACTACATTACACAAAGTTTTGTAATTGTATTTTAGGAGTCTTATCATTCTTCTAATAATGTATTTTTTATTATTTTGGATTTACACTGTTTATTGATAAAATGCTTTATAAATATGATCTGATGACTTTTATTTCAAATTATCTTCTAAATCAAACAATTTTTATTCAAATAGTTTAAAAGATACTGCAATCAGAAACTTCCTAATACAAAATGGCCTTATCTTTCTCTTTCATCTCTATAGTTATAAAAGATGTCAATACTCATAATAGTTATGTAAATGAGGATATTTCAGAATTTCCAATTTAGACTGGATGGATTTAAATAACACACTTACTTTACAATGACAAGCAAATAAGAACATTACATTCAGGTAGATGAAGAGCAGATACAACAATTAATTTATATGTGATAACATGTTGGACAGAAATCATCTATCATTAAATATTGCATGACTAGAAAATTTTAAACTTTATTTAAACTTTTCAAATACAACTGTGATTAATAACACACAAATAGATAACACAGGTTAGTACATTACACAACATTTTAAATGGTATCATTTTCCATCTTTCTTCAAATGTTATTGACCTGACCAGTGACACTTCTAGCATAGGAGTCAAAAATACACCTTTAGATTCTTGAATATCAAAATTTAAACAATGTTCTAATTAAATGAGCTATGAACTGTATCTCAGTATGTTAGAATATTGCCTTAAAATTTGATATGTAAGAAGTTAAAGGTATAAGTTTGATTCCTATCATAGTATTATCACTGACCATGCCAAAAACATCTGAAAAGCATAAAATAATACCACTTGAAACATTGTGTAATCTACTAACCTGTCTTGTTTATTTGTGTGTTATTACTAACAGTTGTTTGTATTTGAAAATTTTAAATAAGATTTTAAATTTTTTAGATATTCAACATTTAATGAGAGATAGTGGAAATAGACAACTTATTATCACATTTAAAATACCATCACCACAAACCTTCATGCAGGAACAATTAATTTATGCTTTATTTTGACAAAAAAAAAATTTTTATCATTGTCTGCTAATCTACTAACATTAGATAATTTCCCCCATAGTCAATATAATAACTTTTGGAATCAACTTTATTATAATTGAAAGTTATTATGTTTTGAGATAGAATTTAAGCTAAACTAATTCTTGAAAATAACCTTAATAGAATCACTTCAATTTCCATCTGTTATAATAGATTTACTGTAATAATAAATTTGTTTCACCAGTTCTTCATAATTAATACAATACGCTTTAACTTATAAAGGCGAAATTACTAAATTCTAAATCTTAATATTGGCTATAGCCTTAATATGTATTAAACTCCTTGTATGCAACTTTATTCAAAACAACTAAGAATAAAATAAACCTAGATCAATGCCACGGGTGGTATACAAAATTGCAGGCCCTAAATCAGGATGCAGTGCAATATATTACAGTGAAACTCGAGCCACAGTCAGTAACAGATTGTCTCAGCATAAATATGCATAAGCCACAGTCATTAACAGATTGTCTCAGCATAAATATGCATATAACAGATTGCTAAAAAAAAATGAAGTCAATTCTATATTTGTTGATCATCAAAAGATGGTTAATCATGTATTTGATCCCTCCAAAGCTGAGATAGTGTGTACTGAGAGAAATGATGCCAAAAGGAAAATCAAGGAGGCTTACTTCATTGCTATTGACATAAATGCTACAAATAGCAATTTCAAAAAAATGGATGGTCTGATTTGTTTTGCATAAATTTGCATACAATGAGTTTAATACATAGTAAGGCTATGAATATGGAGTAAACAGGCTCTGAAAGTGCTTAACCAATATTAAGATTTAGAATTTAGTAATTTCACCTTTATACATTGAAGTATATTGTATTAATTATAAAAGATTTAACAAATTTATAATAACAGCTTTCAGTAAATACAACCCTTGTGATATTAAAAGCAAGAAGAGTTCTTTGTAACTGATTTTTGGCTGCCAATGATCTGTAAATTGCTGAAAAAATTTATAATAATAAAAAAGACAATGAAGAAAGAAAATATTATAAATCTAAACATAAGGCCTAATCACTTTCACTAAAGCTTAGTGGATATAAAAGTATCTCTTAAACAATTACTACTAAACCTGAAAATGAGTTTAACAATCTTATATAGCAGCTTCTAAATCTATGGCTGACAGAATGAGAAAAAGCATAATCAAAATGAAATTGCAAGCCTTTCCTTCACAATGTTCCTCTGATATCAATCTAATAAAATATGTAGATGTTGGTAAACTTATTCTTGGTTGTCTTAAACCTCAGAAAAAATCTTGGATGCAAATATCATACTTCCAGAGTTTCTAGAAAAATTTAAGACCTAAAGCCAAAGCTTGATTGGCACAATTATTCAGTAGTAGTATTTATACAGAAATTTCTGGTCTTAAAACCAAATAAACTTAACCATGATTCAAAAAAATTATCATGCCATATTATTATTATGTGTTCCTTATAAATTTTATAAAGAATTATATTAAAGAATTTTTCCAATAATTGAGAGTCATCTAAATATAGAGAAGATGGATTTAGGCCAGAAAGAAGCTGCTGTGAACAATTTTTATCTTAAACAACTTATTTAAATTAAAACTGTTGTAATATTTATTAATATAACTCTATAACTATTCTCATAATAAAAAATGTTAAAAGATTTTTTAAATTAATAGAGGAAAACTATTAATTTACTTGAAAAAATGTTATCCCGATAAAAAAAAAAATCAAGTGGAATTAATTGCTAATCATAGTAGATACAAAATTTTACAGAATAGTCCACCACTAGGTTCAGTTCTTATACCTACATTATTAAATATATTCATTAGTGATATTCCAGATATAGAATAAAATAAATTTAACAATACTGATAACCTTACTTTGACTTCTCTCAAGAGATCCTTTCTAGATAGATAAAGCTCTCAATTAAGATACAAAAAAAATGGAATTTTTTTCAAAGACTGAATTTTATTTCTAATCCAATAAATACAGTACACTGATTTTGTACTATTTATGAGTAATTTTGAATCATAACCCAACTAATTTTTTTCATTTAGATAAGATTATATCAAAATTAATTTTTAGGAATATCTTTGGAAAGCTACCTGGCACAACTTAGGATTGTGATACAAATGCTTTACATATAAATTCCTTAGCACTAGCATATTTTCATAGTGAATACTGTGTCCTGTGTGGAGAAATTATAGACATTCCATTAAAAATTGCTATGAGAATATTGCTGGTACATTCAAATCTAATTCTTTGTAGTGGCTATCTAGTTTCTCATATATTCTTCTATTAGATATCAAAAGAAAGCTAGCTTCACAGAAAATGTATATAAAGCTGTTAATCAGATCGCACTTGCCAATAAATCAATTTGTAATTTTTTTTATCTAAGATTAAACTCAATTAAAGTTCCCCCTTTTGAAATTTCAACCAAGAGTTTACATCCAAATAAATTCCTATGATGTTGCAAATAAATTTCTATTTTCCAAAACCAACATTAATGCCTACTAATTCCTGGATACAACTGAATTCTTATCAACAGATTTAAGATTATCCATGATTATTGTGTTCCATCTGTTTTGAAAATGGTCTTCACCAACATTGGTTTATGTAAATATGGGCAAACACATTATAAACTGTATAATTAATTACTGCCAAATCTATGGCAAAATTGAAGAATTTAATAAAGTTACTGGTGAATATATTTTCTGCTTGGAATTTCTGCAGGTTTCTTTGTAATATTTTGTTAACAGTTAATCTGTCCAAAAAAAATCCATATCCTAAATAAATAATAAATAATTATATTATTACACAGATACAACTTCAACATCTGGATTCAGAAAAAGATGAAAACATTCAAGATTTTGCCACTGAGCTCAGAAAGCTAAAAGGGACCTAAATTTTAAAGATTTCCTAAATAAAGCACTGAGAGATCCTTTTATTTGTTTATTGAGAAATCACAACTGGATTTAAGTATCATTAAAGAAATTGGGTCACAGTACTAAAGTATCAGTTAGAAAACTGTCCTAAATAAAAGTAAGAATTCATTCAGTTAAAATATTGTTAAAAATTGCCCAAATAAAACAGTGGTAAGCACTGGAAAATTTTGTTATAAACAAAAACATGCACACATCAAAGACCCAAATTGTTATTAATAACAGGCTGATATCAATGGAACTTGATATTGAATCTATAATGTTCATTGTGTTTAAAATTACTTACACATTTATTAAATAAAAAAAATCATCAGCTGTAGATTTAGCAGTAAAATATTAAAAATTACCAAGATAATCAAAATCCAGTCTTGGATAAAGCAAGAGAATTATAATATGTAAAAATATTTATGTGCCTCAGATGAATACAAAAATTTATTGAGACATGACTGGTTTAATTCTATGGGTTATGCAGTGATAAAAATAATCCAGCTTAAAATATAATAAGCTTATAATAAGTCATGTGTTTCTTGACAAACTGGATCAAACTAAAATTACTAATTCTCAAATTAACAAAGTAATAAAACTGAAACCAAACAATCAATTTATTAATAAAATAGATTTTGAAACAAAGTACATATAGATATCAAATCTGTTGACTAAAAATGGTTAATAAATCTGAATTCCAACTGAAATTCTCAATAGCAAATAATTGAATTAACTAATGATAAAGAATAATGATTTCTTCAGGCAGCTGTAAGTGCTAAGGGATTTGCAAAAAGATCACTTATAGATTGGGCAAATGAAAAGAATGACTACATCTTACATAACTTGGATATCACCAATACTGAAAAAAATAAAAATGAATACTGAGAAAAATAAAAATGAAAGTAGGGATTAGATAGACATCTTGGTCCTATATCATATGTTCAGAAGAATCACTGAGTTTCAGCAATTATTATCAACAGAAAGAATCTACATATAATGGTTGTCCAAACCTTAGATGAACAATGATACCAGAGAAATAAAGATCAATTGAGGCAAAACTATAAAGCTCCATGCAGAAAATGAAAGTTCACCAGAATTGGGAGGGGGTGTTGTAAAATTATCTTAAGTTTACTTTCAAATAATGGATTTGTCCAAGCTATAATCTATCAAAATCAGATTCAGTGAACAATAAATTAAATAACATTAAAAAAAATAAACAAATAATCAATGGCATAAAGAGACCAATTATATAACTAGATTAGTGAATTTAATTGCTTGCAGTGAGAAAGGGGATCTGGCTATAAAACAAATGTCCATCTGAGAGGAAAGTCTGACAATGGCTAAGATAACAATCAACAAGATAAATTTACTAATTGCATTGTAATGGTAAAGATCTAGAATTACTGTGCTACTATCTACTTTTTGATAATCAGCAGCAAGGTATTCTTAAACTTGAAATAGGACTCTGCTAGTGACAATGACTATTGTATTTTTCATGAGGCAAGCCATCATAGCAGAAAGTGTAAGCTTTCATAAAAAGGAATCACAGATTTCCTCCAAACTGGATGCTCCTGCTAATAATTATTTATTACTAATTCAGTCAACTGTAGCAAGATTAACTTTTTAATTAATTATTGTATATAAAATGTTAGTGTAACCTTTTACCAGCTTGAATAAAGATGAAATAATGTGGAAGTACTGAAACCCAAAGTGAGCTATATGTAAACTAATTGTTAGTAAACATAGAATGTAGAATGAGCCCATTTATACTATAGTTTTGATCCTATGTAGGCATACCATTAACTGACATACTAACATGCAGACCATGATTTATATGTACTAACGTAATTTCAAGATAACTGTAAACTATTCTGAAATCATTATAACTAATTAGATGGAAAGGCTGAGCTTCATATTTAACAACCTCTTAATATTAAATTAACTTGAGTTAATAGATGTTATATAACCTTTTACTAGCTCAAATACAGATGAAATAATGTCAAATTAAATGGGTATTATCTGAATAACAAACAAAGATTCAACTATGATTTTACTATTTATTTTTGATGGAATGAAGTTAAATTCTATATTATGAATTAAAGATTGAACTATAGAATTGAAAAATTGAATAAATAATGATAAATAGCATAAAAGTGTCAAGTTCAAGAAGCTCATTAAGAGGAAATAAGATATAGGAATTGTGCTTTTAAAGGTAGGTTATGTTGATATTATATAAAAAAAGAAGAAAGAAACCGTTGTGTTACGCATAGGATTAAATGCCACTAGAGGGAGCCTAGAACTCCAGTTTTCACTGTTTCAGGCTCTGTGTTCTATTCACCAAAGTCATAGTCCATTGTTGGATTCATAAAAAAAAAGTTTACCAAAATGTAAGTGAATATCTGTTTTATTGTTTTTTTCATCTTTAGAAGAAATTTTGAAACAGTTTTCATTCAATGATAATTGAAATTATCTATTGTTCCGTTTTATGCAAATGGATGCCATTGGAAAAAGACAAAAGCTAGCTTAAATAATTCTTGGAATCATTAAAATATTATAAACCTTTTAAAAATAATTTTAAATGAAACCAAATATTTCTAAAAAGAATAGACATTAGAAATCCTAGTTTTATTAATAGAATAAACAGGAAATTCATTTGCACATCAAATCTCATAGAAAACATGGAATATAATATGTTAGCAATGATGGTTTTAGGAATTTTATCTTTGCATCAGATTTTAGCAGTGTTAACAAGTTTCAATTATTAATTCGATCTCAATTTTGGAATTGAACATTATAGAAAACAACCTAAGCTATTGCCCTGCACAAAAATCAGGTTTCTCCGATGATCAGAACAGAAGTTATCACCCTCTTCCGGTGCATTGCCCCCCCCCCCCCCAAATCAATAAATAAAAAATTTTCAAATCAACACAGAACTTCAATGTAGTCATTCCTGAGCTAAAAAATAATGATCTAAAGACAAAAATGAGTGCAAATGATGTTTTAGACCTAAACAGAAACTTTGAAGCTACAAATTAATCATACTTTTAAAGCAATAATTATTGAGAAATTTTCCAAAGTTTAACAACACACTTTCAGATTATACTTGAATCATTCATTACTAATCAAGACCTAAAATTCAATCAAAAGAAGCAGGACCCAACTAGTATCAACAAATAAAAATCATTGTGAACCCTGAAGGACTTTGGTTGGTGGGTTTGGCAGCTGCTGTGAACATTTCAGACACAGGAGTCTGATGATGATCAAGAGTGGATATTCAGCTCCACTGACCTCAGTGTGCAAGATGATATGGACAAATGATTTATTCTCATGGTGTGCAAGTAAATCCAGCTTGATTTCAAGACTACATGAATTTAATGTTGCATTGATGGGTGTGAGTTTGCACTCCTTTTCCTCAAGTGTGGTGACAGTGGTCATTAGGAGCTTGGTTCATTTGAGGGAATGGTTGATGATCATTGTCTAGCCCGTGAATACCTGCCAGGAGGGTGAAAGTCACTATCTTCACATGGACTTCGCCATGAAGGGCTACTGCACCCCTTGATGGATTATTTGATAGGTCAGTATTGATTTGCACTCACTATCATTAGGTTTCATTTGTTAGCTTTAAATTTAGTGCATTTGTAAAGTGGTTGGTCTGTTTTGAGCCACCACCATTTTTTTTGTAACATTGATGGAATTCTGTTTTGTGGGCATGGGTCTGCACTCCCCTCTTTTTCTTCAGGGGTGGCAGGTTGTAGACATTAGGTATCTGGTTTATGGGGTGGGCTGTTAATAATTTTGCCACTGCCCAGAACACTTGCCGGAGGGGCTACATGGTCAAAGTTGGTGCTATTCCTGCTCTGGTTGGCTGCTGTGTCTCCTGATAGGCTGTTTTGGGGCAGTGTTGATCTGGCTCTTATTACTTCTTAGTTTTTACCCAAGTTGGCTTTCCAATTTTGGGCAGGTAGACCGATTGTGGTCCCTGCTCATTTGGACTGGAGGCAGAGGTATTCAGAATGGTCTTGACATGGCTTGGCTGTGGTTCGAGAGTTTATTGCTTGGTGAACTTGGGCCTTGGACCTCGCTGCTTGTTGTGGTGGTTGGCACAATGCTGGACTTCACCTATTCAGCTGAAGCATTTGAGTCTTTGCTTAGGGGCCCCAGGTGTGGGACCATTGGGTGATGGTTAACTTCTCAACAGCCGGGTCATGTGGATCCATGTACACATTAATCACATTACAGCAATTTTATGGATGTAATTATTTTTGAACATATGTACATTTTACCTTGTTACATTGAATCACTGTGTAATCCTCAATGGGTAAGTGTACCCAAAATTTTTGTAATCTTTTATTAATAAAGGTTACTTTGAGAAAAAAAAAAGAATTACAAATAAGTATTATCATTTGTTGTCGTTTATTGTTTTTCTTTTTTTACAGAATTTATTTTTTAAAATTAGTTTGAGACAGCAAAAAAAGATTATAAACTTTAAAAATAAACAAACGCATACAAATCTACCAAATTATTATCTATGTTGTTTCGAATTAATATATTTTAGAAAGGGTTTTAAAAAGGACTGGAATGTGGATTTAAAAGGAAATTGTAAGAGTTCAAACAGAAATAAAAGTGATAGTTCTTAAAGCATTAAATGTAGAATCACATGTCAACTAGTAAATGATATATATTTATATATACACGTATGAGTGTGAGTTATATTTATGGTTTTGCCAGTGGCGGCCATATCTCATTAGTAACAGAAAATAAATGCTTTTTTTTTAAATTCTTACTTTCAAATCACAATAAAAATATTTTTTGCTATAGTATAATACACCTATTGTAATTATTATTACTATTAAAGGATTATTTTTACATTTAGTTGAAATATTGTGACTTAGCTATTATAAATCAAACTTTGTCTGCATTCCCGTACACTAATCTCGGCAGATAAAAAAATAAAAATAAAGAAAAAATTCAATCCTTTTAGCAATTCTAATATTAATTACACATTTGATAAAATTAAATCATCTCCCTCTAGTGCCCGTAAAATCATCTATATAATAATCGCTATCATGAATACATTTTGTAAATATCACTTATTTTTTATTTTAAATTAATTACACAGCATTTGTAAAACCTAAAGAACAAAATATATTGTTGTTGTTTGGAAAATAACCCTCTTTGTACTGAATTTTAAAAATAACGAATATTACTTTTAAAAGAATATTCTCAGAACATGTTTCTGCTTTATTCTGGCCAAGTGAATGCAAAGATCTTCTATTCATATACAATGGTCAAATATCCAACAAAAAAAATTATTTGTTCACAATGTTGTTATAGATATATACTTAATATAATAATCAATCTAAATAAAATTGAAACAAACAATCAATTTATTTACAATTATTTAATTATCAATCTGGTTTTCATCTCTTATTAAAATCTTTTCAAGATATAAAGTTTTATACATCACATGACCTATCAATTGCATTTACTCCATCTATTGAACACTATTCTACCTTGAACAATACAATTAACATTATACGTATAAAGACATAAAATAAAAAATACATAAATATATATACAAAAAAAATTTTTTTTTTCAATTATATAAATACCTATATATATATATTTATATACTTACATAAATAAATATATCCTTTTTTCAATAATGTTTAACATGTTTTATAACTAATATTCCTCTCTCACTCCCTTTTATGATCAATATCTAAATAATGTATCTATGGTCCAAACCTAATATCTCTCCTACTAATTGCTCGATCATGTTCCTTCTCTCTATTGTTCTTCCTGTTTGTCCTATATATACCTTATTACAGTTCCACATTCAATTTTATAAACCATTCCACCCCTGCTATTAATACCATTTATCCTATTTGTATTACATAACCATTTACCCAAAGGCTTACTTATTTTTACATTATCTGATAATTTCTCTCTTACTAGCCTCTTATACACTTCCCTTGAATATGGAATAGACATCCACTTACAAACTTTATATTTATTCTTATTATGCTTATTTCTACTATTTATATTTTTATTTCTAAAAATATTTTTGATTATCTTTCTTTTATATCCTATTTTAACATAATCATTCTCTACTTCTAATTTTTGCTCACGTGCCTGCTTGTTATCTAATGTAAGTTTATCATTTTTAATTTAAATCACTTTAAAACTTTTTGACAGCGTGGATGGTATGACTTTGGATCAATTAAACTTCAAATGTTTCTATCCTTAATATAATGCTTTACCAATATTTCATTCATCATTCCTCTCTTCACAAAAATATCTAAATATTTTAATCCATTTATCTCTTTTTCACTGTAAACCCAATTTTATATCTATTACTATTCCATTCATTAAAAACTTTATCAATATTTATATTTCCAATAACAATAATACCATCCACATACCTATAACATTCTATAATTCCTTTACTCTTTATAATCTTAGCCATTATAGTTTCCTCTATACTACTTACAACTATTAATGATAATATCTCACTTATTGAACACTCCATAACCCATCTTTTTTCTATATTCCAAAATCCTTCATTATATTTCAAATACAAAGCCTCATCTACCATTAATAATGTTTCATAAATCATATATATCCAATACTCTGACAAAACATTACTTATTTTCAGTTTTGTCATAACTATTTCTATATTATCTTTTCTAGGTACACTTTGGTATATTTTTTCAATATCAAATAATGCAACCATTCAATTTCTGTTCAATTTAATATTATTTAACTTAGATTAACAATTTCTTTAGAATTTTTATAGAATATTTTCCAAATCCATTTACTTTTATAATCTTTTTTATACATCAAATTACATATACCTTTAAGTTTATAATTATTAAAATCCAAAATAGCCCTTATTGGCATATTCTCTTTATGTCTTAACCTTTCCTACTATACATGGATGCCCCAAACTTGTAGGAAATAAACATTTTTATTCCTTCTCATTGATTAAATTCTTCATTTTTATATAATTCAACAATAATTTATACCTTGTTTTAATCTTATTTCCTAGATCTTTACTTAATTTTTTATATCCTTGTTTAACCATATTTTCATAATATAAAAATTATTAACGTATAAAACAAAATAAAAAGAATGAGAAGAATTAAAAACTTGGCAAAGAAATGAGATGGACATCTTTTTTCAATCTAATTAAGAAAGCAGAAAAAAAATTAATAGATGTTAATATTTGCAGAATTGTTGTGTTTAAAACAGAGATAAGATCAAAGATATCGTAACTGTTAAATAACGAAGTGCATTTTAAAAGCTAACTTAAACATTACTAAATATCTAATATTAGAATATTATTATTTATTAGATTTTTAATGGAGAAAATAATATAACATTAAGGTCATTCCAGGCTTATTTTTGTTTTGCTCTTCAACTGCTGTTTTATTAATATTTCTATTTATTGTAGCTGTTTATACTCATATGCTGCTAACAGTCTAACTTTTCTATACATCTGATAGATCAGATTTTATTTCTTTAAGGAATTTATTTAATATTATAATTCATGTAAGCATTATACATTTAGAATGTAAGAACTAAATTCATTAGACTTGCTTTTCAATTTATTCTCTCTCTTTTTTTTTTGTAAAGTTTTTATTTATTTTATAATTTTATGTTTCAACAATATACTTTAATGACCAAAAGATGTGTTACATAGATTTTACAAATGTTTTACAAAGATTTTGCCAGGATTACAATGGCATTTCAATAATGATTGTTTGTTATTATATAAACTTGATTAACATTACTGATTACAGTACAATTATATGAACATTGGTAATTATACATGATTGTTATTAATGATAGTTTTTTGTACATAATATTGGATATATAAAAAAAATGTTCAGTGACCTTTGAATTAAATTTCATTTGCCTTGCACTTGACTGCTCCAGTTAGATAGTCTTTTGTGATATTGAACTATTGTAATAAGTATCTTGAACAGTTTTTCATGTATCCAATTGTATTATGAAGCAGATGACATGTCTAAGAACGTTGTGAATGCTTATAGGCTGGACTGCTTTCTAGTGAGTGACCAGGTGGCTGCAAAATGTCTGTAGAGGGAGAGGCTATGTTGCTATTCCTGGCTTTTAGCTGGTGTAATTTATTGATAAAGATGGATGGATCCCTCTTGGTATTATTGTCTAACCAGAAGGTGCAATGGATGTACCAGAAGACAAACAGAGTAAATGTGGCTGCACTCACTGCAGGAATGTGTAATCTGTGGATGAAGTGAGTTATCTGTTGAGATGAAGTAGAGAGCTTGCTGGATGCTATAATTTTATTCAACAAGATTTAATAATTATTATAATAGCCTTTACATTTCTTGTGTGTGTGTGTGTTTTTTTTTTGTTCTTTAACTATAGAACTGAACTTCAAAATGTAAAATTTATTTACTTTCTATTTGGTTTTTATCTCAGTTTATTACTTTCTATAATTTCTTTTATTTTCATCTTATTTTTATTATTTTTATGTATTACAAAAATTTTACTAAAGCAATTGTTTATATTTTATAGTATAAATATCTATTTGTATGTAACAATTGAACTAATATAATGGTCGTATTTGTTTAATGTTTATAAAACAATTTATTCACATTTATGTATTTAACTTTATATCAACATATTTAGTAGTATGAAATACATAATTATTTTATGCACTGTTTATTAAGGTGTTGTTTTTTTAATTTCTATGTTCTGCATGTAATAATGCTTTCATTTTTGGAGGAAATTGAAAAGCTAAACTTTATTTTTTTTATTTTACAAATATATGAGTATTGTATTTCTCAATATCTGGTCCAGATCAACATCTCCCACACATGTATATAATCAGTGCTCAGTTTATATTAAGCTATCAAATCTTCAAACTTTAATGGACAGGCTTCAATCTTCTCAACCCTCCAACTGATGAGTGCTGATTCAGCACAAATTACATATTCTCAATATTTTAAATCACCGATGATACAATCCTTTTAATTTTACTTTATATAATGCTTTAAAGAATTAGATTTAATAAAAATTAGTCTCTTTTTTAGTTTTATGTTTTTAAAAATTATATTAACTATTTATCAATTGGTTAGTTATTTATGGAGTTATATGATATTTGAGCACTAAAGTAAAATATCACTTAATTGAACAGAATGAGACTTTTACTAGATTCTTTCTATTCAACTCCCTCAGTCGACATTGACCAATCCAGAATTTTAATTTATTATATGTTCAATGTTTTTCTTTTTTAAGAGAAAATAAATAAGCCAAATCATTAAAAGTAATATTTACTTGTAAAAATATGAAACTGTAGGTTAATAGAATACTTGTATTCTCTGCCAATTTTTTTCAGTTTCGATTTTATAATGTAATTAGAGGAGACTTGAACATAGGCTTTCAAGATTTCTTTAGTCATCCACTTTATCCTATGCAACTGATACACATGATCACATGCGTGTGAAAAATATAAATGATTGCCAATATGTGTATTGCTGAACTAGCTCTCATCAGTTTGTCTGGATCATTATCTGCCACCAAATATATATATATATATATATATATATATATATATATATATATATATATATATATATATATATATATATATATATATATATATATATATATATATAATCAGGGCTTGGTTTATAATAAAATAGCAAATCTTCAATATTTAATGGACAGGCTTCAATCCTCTCCACTCTCCAACTCTTCAGCCATCCGTATCATTGAAATTCTGAATATATATGTGTGTGGAAGATGGAGCTATTCTAGACCAACTGATGATTACTGCTTCAGCATGTAATACATATATTGGAAATCATCAAACATCACATGATCACCATTCTTTATGCTTACACAAACGGTTTTCACAGAGGCAAAAACTCTCCATATAGTAGCACCATTCAGTGCAAGCCAGGGTAATCAATGGATATTGGATAAATAGGCATAGATAGGGATTTTATGCACAAACTTTCCTGCAAATACTTAAATATCTTAATACTTAATAAATACTTAATATCTTTTCTAAAAATTGATAGGCTCTCTCTTGCAGCTAATTATGTGCTATTATGAATTTTAAAAAAAACATAATTTTAAAATCCAGAATTAAAATATGCCTTTATTTGTTCTATTTTTGCAATCAATAAATGATTGATTTCCCTGGTAGCTGATATAAAAATCTCATACCTCTATGAATATCTTTACATTACTAATCTTGTCATCAAACAATTATGGCAGTCTCTATATTACAGTAAAAAGTTACATTTTAAAAAACAAATTACAAAGCAAATAAAACAAATTCTAATTAAAAATTCTAATCATATAAAACTTAAGCTTATCCCAACTATTTAACAAGAGAATGCATTTTCAAATGTTATTATAGGATAAATTCACTTCTGAGAGTAAAGTAAAGAATGTTAATACTTAATCATTGTTTGCTGTTGCTTGTCACCCCTTAATATCATTTATTCGATATTTCTAGATTAAAAACTTCAGCCTAAAATTTAAAGAGATTTTTATGCTATTATAAAAATAATTTTTCAGGAAATTCTTGAACAACCAAGGTGTTAAAATATCCACTTGCTTAATAAAATAAATTTTCTGTATCATATTTGTTTCTTGAATAGTTATAGCTAGTCTATATATTTTTTTTAAAATTATTGACGAGTTTCATTAATATTCAAATCACTACTTGTGATCCAAACAAAAAATGACTGCACTGAAAATTAAATAGCAAAAATAAATCATATTTAAAAATATTTAATGCTTCAAAGTTTTTTTGATCAATGCTATTTTATCATCTTACAATAATTTTTTCTGCAATATGAATTGTTATAATAAATATTAATTAACTATTTTAAAGACTAGGGTTTTAAAAATGAGTATTTATTATGTAATTTATAACTTAAAAAATAAATAATCAATTTCCTTTTGGCAGGCATAATTTCCATTAATAATAACTCAAAAAAATGTGAAGATTGTCAATTATTGAATAATTAACTAATTAAAAATTTGAATAAATCAGCTAATTTAGAGTGGTGAAGGCTGTTATATGCATAGACATAGGGTTACAGGAAATAATCAATTGCATGTTTATACTAATTGTTAAAATTTAGAATGCCAATTATGTGATTAAATTGTCATAAAAACACATTACTAATTATATATATATATATATATATATATAGTAATGTGTTACTTATGACTATATATATATATATATATATATATATATATATATATTTAGAAAGAAGTAATATTTGTGTAGACATCATCTTTCCTCTATATAATTTCAGAAAGTTTACAAACATAATTTATTTGCTAAACTCTGTTGGTAGAATATGAGCTTTGTTAGCTTATGAAATCATGACATCAATATATTATTAAATTACAATGTCATCAACTACACATGAAGATGATAACATTAAATTAAGACTAAAAAACTAAGTCTGATTTTTAGTAATAAAATATTTAATAAAGGTAAAATTTAAAAGTAATAATACATATGAAATAACTTTGGGGCATAGATATTTATTAATATATGACAAGATATATATTTAAAGAGCTGAACCCTATGTATTCAAATATATTCTCTTTTCATCACTAGTTTAAATAACTTTATTGAATGTATAAAATTTATATAAAGAACACTATTAGAAATGTAAAGTACAAGAAATCTACAAAATAGAGCTCTTTTCTTACCTAGGATTTTCTGTGTAAATCTGTTTGCATATAAATCTTTTAAAATTTAAAATTTAATAAAAAGTTTTCCTTGGACAGGAATTTATAAGCTTATTATGATACAAGGCTTAAATAATAAAATCTTTAGTGATTCAACTTTGTGGGTTCATTTATTTTTTAAATAAAAACAGTTCACTTATAGTTTCTAATTGCCTTTAAATCTATGTGTAAATTGAATTCCTAATGGTTATATTTTCTCATACAATTTGTAATTTGTGTTTGAAAACCTTGTTTTCTAGATAACATTTTTAAATTACCCAAAGTGTCTGCATGAATGATTAAAAAGATTTTCATAGCTGATAATCATTAAAAAATTACAAAAAAAAGCAATAGTGGCTAATATTTATCAATACTTTTACTTCTCTATGATCTGAAATATCTTGTGATACTTTTCTATACTTTGACTAAAACTGATTTGTAATGTTATATAAATATATTTATAGTTTTGTACTTGTTTATTGAGTGACAATACCTTTATCAACATTAATTTTTAAAAATTTAATAAACACTATAACTGACTTTACATTAACAAAATATGTTTACATGTAATCCAGCTAATCTGATAATTGTTCATTTTCCACATTAACTTTAGGAATTTCACTTTATAACAAATAAAAATACAGGTAAAAAAAGTTACCAATAAAAACAAATACATTAGTTTAAACCAAATATGTTATTGGATATTATATCTATATGAATTTTAAAAAGTACAAATAAGCAAACAAAATGTTTTTATATTAATGTTATAAAAATTATCAATATATATTTTAAGACAAAAAAAATTAAATTACTTCATTTTTTACTTTTTACATATAACCTCTTTTGTTCTTTTTATGAACATCCTCATGGATCTTATTTTCTCTTTTTATATTTTCTCTTCAGTTGTATTTTTTAATTAAATTATTCTTAACTAAATCTGTACATTTTTGACAAATTTTGTTAAAAGTATAAATTTAAGAAAAGGACTTTATAAATAAAAAAAGTGTACTAAGCAGAAATAAGCAATCAAAACAAATTCATTTATTGCAGCCTTAATACAAAAAAATGACTTATTTCCCAGTAAAATCCATATAATTAAGACAAATTTCATTAAAGTATACGGTCAAATAATGAAAATATTCTGTTAAAAATCAACTTTTCAGTTTAAAAAAGTAAAAAAAAAACAATAATAAAGTTATTAATTTTAGATATTTCATCTATGACATTAGTAAGGCTTTATGTGACTAAATTTTCTGCTGAAAAGAAATATATTCAAACAAAGACTAAATATGAACATCATATACTTATTAAGAAAAAATATTGAATAATTTTACAAAGAGAAACAAATAAAGTACAAATTTATTTTTCTGTTATTTTAATATTAACATAAATGTATGTTGCATAAGTGCAAAGGCAAATCTAAGTAAAGATTCATTAGAATGTTTTATTCTCTGACCTTGTATTAGTGATAGGTCCTGGCATCTACAAACTATAGTTAGAATTAATTTTGTAATCTCAAAATGGTTTAAACTAGGAAAATCACTCTTTTAACAGTTTTGTTACAAATATTTCAAATAAATTCTGGCCATTAATCCATTTACTGCAATTGAGGTGCTAATGTAAGTCTTAAATGCATTCTACAAGAGACTAGAAGAAAATAAAAATACAAACTTATAACATTTTCTAAAGCATTTTAAAAGTATTCTATAGTTTATATTTTTTTATATGTGTAAGTCAAATCAATATTCTACTTGGTAAAAAACTTTAATTAATACTTGTTAAATGCTATTAACAGTTATGATATCATACTATCTCAATATATATGATAATTTTAATAAAAATATAAATAATGGTTATTAAATATGCAGTGCTGAGAATATACTATATAGCAATAAACTATGAATGTGTGACCATAACTACAATTTATAAGTCAGACTTGCAAATATCCTTTTTCATGTCAATGCTAATTTACCAATGTACTTCATAAATATTATAATTACAAAGTGGAAGTAACTATCTCCTGGGGAGTTATAAGTGTCAAAACCCAATGAAAAGATAGACTGATACCATTCTATCTTTGGGCTTTGTTGTTACATAAGCTTGTTTGTATTTTTTGACTTGGTTTTTTTTTTAATTATACAGAGAATTTTGTCTATTGTTTTATATTATGAACAGACTAAATGTTCGGCAATCACCATTAATATATTCAAAGGAAGAAGAACGAGTCTTACTTTTATCAACTTTTGAACATTAAGTAAAATTTTAGTTTTAATAATTGTAATAAATAAATAACCATGACTTCTAAATATCTGTAATTGCAATGCGGAAATAACTATCTCCCGCGGAGTTACAGAGAGAGAGAGGGAGAGAGAGAGAGAGAGAGGGAGAGAGAGAGAGAGAGAGAGAGAGAGAGAGAGAGAGAGAGAGAGAGGGGGAGAGAGAGAGGAGGGAGAGAGAGAGAGAGGGAGAGAGAGGGAGAGAGAGAGGGAGAGAGAGGGAGAGAGAGGGAGAGAGAGAGGGAGAGAGAGGGAGAGAGAGAGAGAGAGGGAGAGAGAGAGAGAGAGAAAGAGAGAGAGAGAGAGAGAGAAAGAGAGAGAGAGGGGGGGAGAGAGAGGGAGAGACAGAGGGAGAGAGAGAGGGAGAGAGAGAGGGAGAGAGAAAGGGAGAGAGAGAGAGAGAAAGAGAGAGAGAGAGAGAGAACGAACAAATTAATATTTATTTTAGTGATCTTGAAAAGTAATTTAAAATAAAGAATTAAATTATTTTATTAAATATATTGAAAATAAAAGTAGAGGTTGGAATAAAAGATGTTTATTTAAAATTTTGTATTTAATCAGATGTTTGTAGGATTAAATGTCCTTCCTATAGAAGAGATAGATATAGAAAATATGTACATCTTATCTATCTTTTGCTATTTAATATATATTTAGCCCAGTTTGGTAATGACTGCTATTTGAATAAGAGGATACATTATATCAAATAACCAAATAATGAGAATGAACTCAATAAAATATTAAAGAATGATTGACAGAGCATGTAGGATGTAGGAATGTAAATAAAATAAAAGCAATGAAAATAAATATAGTAAAACAATAATAATGAATAATGGACAAAAAATTATTGATCATTTTAAAATATTTTGGACATTAGATTTAAATTAAATGACGGTACAATTAAACTAGCTTTTAATAAGGTTAGAATGCAATTGTTATGTGGATAGTTAACATTAAAGTAAAATAAGATATCATTATATGTTTTATTTAAGAAAAAAACATTAGAATTGTACAGGGATAAGAGATGTACTGTTGAATTATTACAATTTTACTTTATCCTAAAAAAATCAGTTCTTCAAAAAGACTAGACAACCAAAGTGCACAATTAATAATAATGCACACCAATATCAATAATAATAATTATTTATTGTAAAAAGTTCTGATTAAAAATTAATAATCTATATTTATATTTGAAATGTACCTGTTACCATTAAGTACCGTAATAATTATTATAATAATTTTAACGAAATGTGAATCAAATTCACAAATACATTAGATCCGTCATGTGTATATATAAATACTGATAATTGCAAAATATCTTTTATTTTATTATATTTATTTTTTTAAATAACATAATTAAACAAGTACTTGTTTCGAAAATAATATATAGATATTCTAATATCCCCCCCCCCATATAATCAATGATGAAAAACAAAGGATAAATATGTTCCAGATGTGTTATTAAAGGTCAAATTATATATCATATAGAAATACAGAGAGTGCAAAATTTTATCCAAGTTTAAAAATAAAATTAATCGATAGAAGTTTGTTTATTGCTGACTTCTATATATATATGGGGGGGGGGTGAATTTGACGTCTTATTGTATTTTAAGAAGTCATTTAAAATAATTTGTAAAAATGTTGAATAAAAGCAATAATATATTAAAATATATTAAAATCTGACTACATGTATAAGCAAATAAGTAGTATTATATAATAATTGTAATAACAACATTTATGATATTATCAATCGGACTAAAGTTAATCAAAGTATACTAAATTACAAATATGTGAGTATTTATTAATAAATAATAATCACCAATTTCAGGCACAGGACTTTTTTATCCCTAGTTTATTTTCTCCAACTTTCTTTAGGAAACTTCTTTCTCTAGATTTTTTACTTCTTTTGTCATTCCTAACAAGTTCGGAACAATTTCAGTTAAGCTTCTTAACTCTTTCAACGATATCAGAAATACTTTTCCCCACCTCTCAATTTTAACTCCTAGTGCCACTCCCCAATATATATTATTTCATATTTTACTGCATTAGCTAAGTCTCTGTATTATTTTTATATTAACTGTTCAAATCTTAGATCTATATATAACTAATGGTAAAACACATTTATTTAAAAACTTTCTCTTTAGCACATAAACATTTTAAATAAATCATTCAAGTTTAATTCTACGATAAATTTAATCCCCTATGTTGCTGTATGTACTGATAATCTGTTCAAATATTTATAATTGATAACTTCTTGTAATTCACTGATATTAATATTTTTTTTTGAAAAGCCATTGAACATTACTATAGTTTGGGTTTTTTTTTGTCTTTTGTCCTATTTTCTTGATTTTATCCAAGTACTCTTGTAAGATTTTTTAAAATCTTGAAGCATTATTTGCAAAAATAATTATTTCATCTACAAAATCTATATGACTTAGTCAAGCATTGGTGGTTGAGAGGTCAGTGACAGCTTCTTTACAAGGAGTTGTCCGGGTTAGCGGGTTCACCTCCCGGATGATGCTATGACATGATGCTATGACACACGAGAAAAAAAATCTATATGACTTAAGTAATCTCCATTTATTTATTTATTTATTTTTGTTTTAATCTATAAAATATTTCCTTTAAAACATTGTAAAAAAATTTGGAGAATAAATTATCCTAGATCCATATCTTGGTACCCAAAATGTTCAAACATTTCCAAAATTCTTATAGAATCAAATGCCTTTTCACAATTTAAATTCCAAATATAATACTAACTCATTCTCATTGATTCTTTATATAATTTTCATTAATATTAGTAGGTAATTTATTGGAGTATAACTACTTTTAAATTTTAACTTGTTCATTTGATTGTTTTCATGGGTTTAATTGCATGTCTCACCATTTCAATTATAATACTTAAAATTTCAAATGTTGTTGCTGTAATTGGGGTTATTATGTTACTGTGTTCTTTATTACTATATATTCCTTATAAAAATTTTCCACATATGTTATGATATCACTTTTTTATAATCCTATATTTTCTTTTTATTATTAAACAATTGTGTTTATAGTTTTAAGACTTTGTTCTTTTCTATAGCTTTCCTTTATATATCATTATGTCAACCTAAATTCTTTTCTATGATATTTCATAGAATTCTCGATATTCAGTCTTTCAAAATAGAATCATTCTTGAATATTGTCTATTTCCTTTACACATTTTATAGCTCAGTTAAAAATATACTACTAAATTCCTGGAAGAGGGGGAGTATCATCATTAGTACATCAATTCTTAAAGAGTATCAGCTATTTTCTTATTGATCTCATTCACATTTGAGCTATCTTCAAAATCTATAATATTGTAATGAGTTGTAAGTTTAAATTTAAATTCACTGGAATGTTTCTGAAGGTTATGAATATTAATTAATATTGCTATATAATAGATTTTGTTTCTCTAATTTTGCATTGCCATATATATCTTTAATCAATAATTATCTACTATGGTGAATCTATTAAGTACATTGCAATCTTTGAGATGCTTCTTCTCTGTTAGACAAAATATAATCCAATTCTGTTGCACATTCATTTGGATGCCTCAACATTTATTTTTATTTAGCATTTTTCTCAAAAAAAAATTCATAACATACAATTTTTTAAAAAATTCACAAATTTATGCCTTCTTCTATTTCTGTTCACATAATCAAATTTTCCACAATACCTCTATTTGTTTTAGAATTTTAGCATTAAAGTGTTCCACAATAATTTTGTTTAATCTAGTTGCTCTGTCCCTAGATTTTCTTCTCTACCACACAACAACCAAGTTTATTATTTCATCCAGTCATCTCACAAGTGGTCTGTAATCCAATTTAAAACCTTCAATTGTCCATCTATTATCATCTCTTTTACCAATATGTCCAACCCAGCTCCATTTTAGTCTTTTAATATCTTTCAATGATGGCAGTGATATCTGTTTTTAAATGTCTTTATTGAAGTTGGATAATTGTTTTGATTTTTTGATCTTTTTAAAGTTAGAATAAAATTTTAAAATTGAGGTTTAATAAATTTAAATATAATAGAATTAATTTGATATATAACTAAATAATACCAAGCTAATCCATATGAGACACTAATCTTTTTAGTAGATCACATAGCTTTTTAGATATGGACAGAGGAGAGTAAGAAAATATTGAATATTTTGATATTTCAAATTTAAAATTTTTTCTTAGAGCCTTCATTTATTTCAAGTAAGGCTCTTGAGAGTGCAGTATAGAAATTTTTTTCTTTCAATTTAATAACATTTTAAAATATAGCTTTAATAGAGTTAAGTTCAATATCATTTGTTGAAATTTTGTACATTTTTTTTTAAATCCCTAAGAAAGTGAAAGGACACATTAATATTTCAAATAAGTGACTTAGTTTCTTAGATATAAAAGAATGGGGATAAAGCTTCAATGTTTTAATTAATACTTGTGATTTTTTTCAGTGCTTTTATAGGCTTCATTTAAGTAATAAGAAAGTTTGTTTATAATATAGTTTTATTAAGCTTTTTTAAAAAAAAATTTTTTTTTAAATAAAAAGAAAAAAATGTTAAACAATTTTAAACAGAAAAGATACTTACTGATTTCTTATACATATATAATTATGTATATGATATATACATAAAGAATATATATTAATTTATTGCAGAAATATCTAGTGATATATAAAAAATTTAAATTAATCAATTTATATATATATATATATATTATTTAAAAGGGTTCAAAATACAAAACAAAATATTAAAAATAGTGATAATGTATCAGCTTCTGTTTTTTATGACCATAATAAATCATGTATATATGGTTTTGATTTTGATTATAACAACATAAAAATATTGGAAACTGAAAGAAATAATAAAAAAAAATTAAAGAGGCGATGTTAATATATAAATACAAGCAAAATTTAATTAATCGGCAAGCAGCAAACGTTAAGATCACAGAATTATGGGAAAATTGACATTGAATTATGGGAAAGTTGACATTTTAAATGTGTTAGTTGACAAAGCTACAAGGTAGTGAAAGCGCTTCTAAGTTATAGTTATACATATAATTTTTATAGACTTTTAATTACTGTATTTTCAAATATTTATTTATAAAGTTATGTATATTGTTTTAAAGAAATACAGACATCGATTGAAATATTATGTATATATATGGAATTGATTTAAAATAAAATTATACATGTTAAGTGAAGTTCATTTACAAAACTAATTTGGTAAGGATTTTTTTAAAAATAAAAATTTCCAATCAAAATCAAAAATGTTAAACACTTTTCATTTAAAAAAATATTTCATATTTTTAATCATTTATATACTCATATATTATTATGCATACATTCTAAATATGATATATACATAAAGGGTATTCATTAAATTAAAACAAAAATATCTATGATATATATATATGTAGCCTTTCTATTTAGTGCATCATTGTATGGTTGTTGTTAATGGTCAATTTTGGTAAAAAAAAAAAAAATTAAATTTTATATAATGATTAATAAAAACTTATTATTTAATTTATAGAGGAATTTAAATATATTGTTTCTTTAGTGCTAAATCTGAATTAGCTTTCTTTAAATAGATATAATCTATATAAGTTTAAAATTTGAACTATAAATTGTATTATTTATTTTAAAATAAAAAGTAAATAATAGTTAAAATCATGTAAAGTATTTTTAATTAGTAATTATAATGATTAAAATTGATATTTCTTATAATTATTAATAATCAATTTGAAAATACTTATTTATTATTTTAAAATTATTTAATTAATGATAAAATAAATGAGGAATGAGGTGTGCGTTAATAGATGCACACATTCATTTAATAATAAATGAAATTTATTTCCTGATATAATATTCAATTTGTTAATTGTTTAAATAATATTATTTTTTAATCATATAAATTTCATAAAAATTCACAAAATCAATAGTTAAAATAATAATATAAATTATAAAACTTAAGTGTTAAAATTTTATTTTAAATAATGAGTATTTTATTATTAAAAGATAAATTAAATTTTGCATTATTAAAATTTAATAATATTAGTTTTATTTCTTTTTAACTGGGGCTGAAATATTTAAGCTTTATACTCAAAGAAAGGAAATATGAACAAATGATAGACATATTTATAATAATATTATTAGTAATTTATAAATATTTATTTTATTAGGGTTTTTTTTTAATTTTTAATGTATAAAGAATTAGTTTAAAATTTTATTTTTATTGCTTTGTCGACAGTGTATTGTGAGTTAATATTTTATAATCATTGTTGTTTTTCTTTTATTATTATTAACTATTGTTAAAAGTTTTGGAAGATAATAGTTTTCATTTTTAGATCACCTACCCACTTTTATTTGAATTTACATTAGTTTCATGTATGTTTGCATTTCTTGCAAACTGAATATCTTTTGGCTGGTGATTTATCGATTATATAGTTCAGTTTTTCTCAAGCAGTAGAAATTTTATTTTCCTTTATTTCAGATTACATAAAATCATAATCTTTTTCCTTTTCTCGTATAGAGTTAACCTTAAGGGTTGTATGGTAACACGATTTCTTATGAATGTTTTCAGAGCATATGGCATCCCTATTTTGTACCGTTGGTTTGACAGGGTTAAGGAAAGCTTGCTCCACACTGTTTGTTGACTTCCATACAAGATCGTTTTTCTTACAATCTCTAAATAAAGGAAAATAGAAATTGAAGAATAGATAGATCGATAGCATGAACATCATTATAATCTCCTATAAGTTAGGTGAGAAAGCAAAATCATTTGACAAAGTGTTTAATGCCACAATACTCTAGTGCACTCTCAGACAAAGAAGGTTGGGAAATTTAGGTCAAACTTTTATATTTTTGTTTGACTAATATTTTTTGGAATTTAATAAAATTTAAAAATTATTAATACTATTTGTTTTGATTGTTTCTATGTTCTGGCCCTAAATTGTCTGAACAATGTTTAACATCTCTTCTCTCCCTGAGTCTAGTTGGCAACATTGATATTCATCATCATTAACTTTTTGATCACTGTAAATTAAACTTTTTAGATTGACAGTAGCACCCTTGGTGATAAAAAGAAATGGAGTGTCTGGTACAATGGATAGAAAGATTTTAGTGTTGCCAATGTGGGGTTTAGAATCGAAAATCCATGTGAGATTTTGTTCAGACAGTTGAGGAATGTTTCAGGATAAAGAGGCAAAATTTAGTGTTAGGGTCAGTTTATGCTTATAGGGATATGTATTGATGGAGTGGTTTTGGAATAGGGGTTATCTTTTTAATATGAATCAATCAATAAATAAGCAAATAGCATTTTTTTTGGATTTCTAAAAAAAATGTTTTGAATGTAAGGCAGAGTGTTTTTTTAAATAAAAATATTGTAAAACTGAAAATAAAAAGTGAAGAATATAGAAAGTAGAATATATTGGATTTGATCTTGTTTTTGAAAATGGAATTCCTTGAAATACTCAAGGAAGAAAACCCTATTTCTTTCAAAAATCCACAAGTAGTCAAAAAAGAAAAGGGAACAATGGTGTTACAGATGATAATGAAGATGATGATGGAGTTAATGAAAGAAAATAGAGAAATAAAACAAAGTCAGCAGGATATGATGAAAGCTGAAATGAAAGAAATGTGACAAGAGTTAACGAAAGAAATGAAACAAAGTCAGCAGGTGATGTGAGAAGAATTCAAAACTGAAATGAAAGAAATGAGGCAATAAACAATAGAAAGAGTGAAGAAAACCAGGAGGCCATAAAGAAGAATTGGACTAAAGAAATTCAAGAAGTAGAGATGGAAATTGAGATGGTAAAAGAAGATATAAGTGAAGTTAGGAATGAATTAAAACAAGATAGTGTTAGGCAGATAATATGGAAATAAAGCTAGTACAAATAGAAAAAATGTGCAAGGATGGGATCCAGAAATATTTGTAATATGATAAAAATACAAATTGTCTATTTTTGTTGATATATTTTTAATATAAAATAGTTTGAAGTATCTTCATGTTAATGGGGTAAAGTATTAGAATATACAGAATCCTGTTTGTAAATAATTTTGGAATGAAGTATGAATTATTTTAGTTTTTTATAATTACTTAGTTAATATTAGTTTAAGTAATTTAGATTGCGCTTTACGCAAAAAAGTGAAGCTTGTCTCAATCTTATCAAAAAGTTATATGGCTTGACGCTTTATAAAATTTTGTTATAATATTTTAAATATTGTTTACTAAATATAAGTTATGCATAAATTATTTTAAATTTTGTATAATACTACAATAATAAATGTTAATGCTTGTTTTTAAATTAATAAAGTGTTGAGAGTCCCTTTTCTTGTTCTCAAATCATAGTTCATCACCTTCGCCACATATATATCATAATAATTGAAGATATTTAGTATTTTTGCACTTAATTTGAAATTAGATAATAAATAAGAGAAAATATGATGATTGTTCAAAATATTTAATATTATATTTAAAATATTAATTAACTTAAAATTTCTTCATCATTCCCAATGATCATAATGATGCCATATAAAAATAAAATGATTGGATTAAAATTCATTTAATATATATAAAAAAATTATCTCTATTATTTTTACTGATGTATTTTATTTGTGATCTCTTTTTGTTATTTCTATCATACATTTTCCATACTGCATTGAGTGGTTTGAAGTTATTCTATTGCTCTTCTATTAAGTGTCTTAAGTATCTAATTTACAGATACATAAGTAAGAACCAATAAAACACATCTATTGAAAACCTTTTTCAAACACAAATATATTTTCTTTTATTTATTAAGTTATTTCTGCCAAAAGTGATCCATTCCAGTTTTATTCTGTGACTAATATCAACAATTGTAAAATTAAATTTGGATGGATTATTTATTGAATATAAATCTAAATTATCTTCAATTCTTATTTTCTATCTATTATTTATGATGTATACCATTCCCCTTGTGCTTTCAGTATTTATATCATATGTCTACTTTTTTAATCAATTATTTCTTCATCTTTTTTTCTAAATTTACAAATGATGTCATTAACTCACTTGATAGTAAACAGTTCTTTTTCTAATTTATCCTATTTCTTTCACTTCAAAGAGATCTATATGTAGCTATTGAAAGATAACACACCATTGAAAAAAAATTATAATATTTTATTACTCAATAGTAAGTCTTTGATTATTTACTTTAAAATTAGTAATTATATATATAATTCTTAGAGTTCTGTGGAATATATATAATGAAATCTATTAATTTTACAATAGCACTCTCTATATTAATCTTTGAAGGTATAATTTATAGCATCCCAAGTTTTTTGACAAGTGCATTTTTGATGTTTTCACATTATAATCACATCACAATAATTATTGTTAAATTTGGTATACAGATTTTACATATAATTAATATTCAAGTTTTACTAATTTCATTACTTTTAAAATGCTAATTCATTGTAGTTTTTGAATGAATAATGAAATACACCTCTTCTTTGATTTTTATCTTCTTGTACATTTTTCGTAAATTGACTTGACATTTTTAGATCTAAAAGTATGCATTTTCTCTATCTCATATTTCAAAATAAGGAAGTGTATCTTATTTTAGTCTTATATACAAAGGTTATAGTGTCAACAAGAAACTAAATTTTTAGACTTAGAATTATCAATAGTTCATAAACTAATAGACTTATAAGGTATTAATTAAATCATTAAATGTGTGTGCTTAAATTAACTATAAATCTCTTTTCCAGATAAATATGAGTTGTTAGGTTTCAGAGTAAATTAAAATGAGAAAATTATATTGATAATATACATATTAAGATTTATTATATAAATTACATAAAAGACTGTATAATAAATTTTCTATAAGAAAATGCATTGAAATATTTAACAAGGTTTATATTAAAATAAACAATATGAAGTTTCATAATTTCCATTGAGTGCCATTACTTTATACATATAATATCATTAATAAAATATGCCAACTGGCACTAGTACACATTTCAAATGTCTTTAAACTCGAACTATTAATAATAATGATAATCTATCAATAGTAAATTCTTCCAGTTATTTCACAATCTATTAAATGTTTTAAAAAATACTTGGGTTTTTTTAAGTATATTGGGAATACCAGAACAAATTTAAGTTTGAAAGTACATCAGCATTACATATATTTTTATATTTCTGAACATGAGATTAAGATAAGACAAATCTTTAAATCTCTTAAAGATTACAATTCATCATGCAATAAAGAAATGTGATGAATCAATATTGAAATTAATAAATACTGGAAATTTGAATATATTTAAGTCTCTACACATAATTTAACAATAATTATTATGCCATGTTATGGTATGAAAACATTTAAGTTAATATGAATTATATCTGTTAAAAATTAATACAATTCCAGGGTGAAATTCACCAATTTTTCATTTGATTTTATTGCATATATACTTATATAAGAACCTTCATGATGAAATGATAGTCAATCTGATTGCTTGACCTATGAACTGGAATTCAATTTTAATTGAACAAAATCTTAAGCTATTTTTTAGATTCAAACCAGACTTAAGAGTTTTCTTTCACTTAATTAACTTATAATCAAATCAGGTACTTATCCAAAATTGATAAATAAATAAGTTCTGGATATTCTTAAGTAGAGGATTAAATAAAAATGGAAAACTTCTCAAATTCTTACCATTTATTAATTGGTTAGAACTGATTAGTAATGCTTTAAAGAACTATTTAAAGGATGATTAACTTTTTACATATATATTGAAACAGTAAGATTCATATTCGAATCTTAAGTTTCACCTTTTTCTGTCGTCTCTCACTGACCGGTCTATCCCGCCCAAATTTAAACTTTTTGATATCGAATTGTGTGTGTAACAATATTAAAAATGTATAAATATATGTAGAATTCAGCATAAACACGCACACATTTCGATCTCAAATTAAACGCAATAAATAGGGATAAAATAATATAATTTAGATTTCTTTTAGTAATTGTATAATTTTAATCATTTATTTTGGATTATAAAGTTCGTATTTATTGCTTTGTTTAAATTTCATTTAATAATAATTCTAAAAATATCTGATGTAATATTTAATTAAAAGTTAAAATAATCTTATGTTCCTTTTTGTTTTTGAAATTTAAAAGCATCGGTCAGTGTTAGATAATAGATTAATTAAAGAAAAATTCCCCAAAATTAATTAGTAAACGTAAAATGTAAACAATAGAACGGCAGCTTTCTTTAATTAAAAACCAACAAAATGCGTTGATTATCCTCAGGGCAGATTAAATAGAACCTAAAAATACCTTAACAAAAACGTGAGAGATCAAGATAAAAAAAGAGGCCATCTTAGACTTGCTGGAGACATTCACTTAAACTTTAGCTTTGCTCTCGATCACTGAGAGTCTCCAAAAATATAAAAATAATTTGTTCCTGCCAAGGTATGACTGAGTAAAGCACCTAGATTATTCTCCATCGGGAGATGGCCTATCGGATGCTGACTTTCATTGCCCATCATAAATTCACCATGAAGATCTGCTGCCTGAAATGAATGAGAAAGCTGCTGCTGCCATGAAATTAAATGAATATCTAAATACAAGAAAGACTTGCCACTTGTGAACTTTTTGCTGCTAAATTAATGGATTCAGAAAACTTCTTATAAAACAGGTACCTGTCTGTGTTCAAACTCTAGAGTACTCTAATAATATGCTATAGCTATTCTTCATAATACTTATCTAAATTATAAAATGTAAAAACTACCATTTGTATAACTAAATTGAATAATTAATGTAATGTGTAAATTTCTCTACTAAACTAGCTTACCTCATTCTATCTTGGGTGCGTATTTCTATAATCTACATTTCTATCTATAGTTATTATTTAATTATTGCATGCTCATAATTATTTCAATTTTCAAAGTTCAAATCTATGATCGCTTAAAACAATGAATGCATGTCAAATTTTCATTAATATTTACTTTCCTAAATAACTTTACTTTCATATAAATCGACACGCATTCAATGCTTCATTTATTGTAATGCAGGGTCTACTACTTCGCAAATGGCTGACGTATTAGTTATAATAATTCCCAATTTATATATGTTTGGTATTTATTAAATCATCATGAATAATTCCATAGAATTACATTTCTTTGAGAGCTACCAACATTCTTTAGTAAATGTTGATAATGTCGGGCCGAATTAGAAATCCATTTAAATCTTATCATAATCGTTTATAAGTATACATGTGTTACATTTTAGAGACGTGATGACCCATTCCGCCATGAGATTTCCGGATTCTTCAGGGTTGAAATTAACCCCAGTCATCCTACACAAGCGGGCATAAGGGTGCTCCCATAGGACTTGACAACATCATGCAGCCATCCGGCAAAAATGCGACACGGACCGCTTGTCCCTGGTTATGCTTATGTGACACCTTACTTTGTCGGGTCGGGGCAGAGACCAGCCTGACATTCTTATAAACCCATTCGCGGCATTGCAGTTTCAATATACTGCCATTCCATATCGCCTTTCTAAAGCATACCACGTGTTCCTTTGCTCAATTCTATTATTCTATATATCACTCCACTTCTGCATTATCTTCATCATTCACTCTCAAATAAATGTTTGCTCTTAGTCATAAAATAAATAGTTTAATTAAATAAATATATGTCCGCCGCTACTCTTAAATCTTACTTTAGACTCTTGCATTGCAAAGGTATAAATTCCCCAAGGCATGCATTAGAAATACTTACTTGAGAATTTTAGGTAGCTAGATTAAGCCTTCAAATAAGTGAATTCCCTTTGTAAACATTGCAGTATCGGAAATACCACTACTGAGTTCCCAATATAAAATAATGTGTAAATAAATAAATGTATTCTTTAAAATATAATCATGTTGCAAATTCCGCTACTGAAGCTTTGAATCCCTAAAATCTTATTAGTAAATGATTTTATTAAAATGTATTAATAAATAATTTTAAACTATATGTCTGCAGTTACGTTTCATTTATTCAATACCCATTCTATCTAATATTTCCTCGATTATGTAAATATGAATGTTTAATTAATATTAGTTTGATTATTGGCTAACTCGAGAATAAAATCATGAATCTCTTGCATATCCCTGACCACCGTGCCTAAGGAAATATTTACTAATGTCGCATCAGATGTGTTGTTTCATGGATTGTATTGTGGAACCGATAAACTATGTTCGAACTCAGTACCACGGTTGGCTTCGCTACTCGATGGTGCTGCTGTTCTGTATGGTGGTCGAATTCTGCACTATGTTTACGAGTCACACGTTTTCTGACCATTACAATATATATATATATTGAAAGTTTTTTTAAAAAAACAAACTATTTTTCTAATAATAATAAAAATTAATTACATTTAAAAATTAAAAACCATCTGTTAATATTATTTTTTGAAACTACAGTATCCTATCCTTATCCACACCATTTAGTTCCAAGTCTTATCATAGATATTAAAATTCACAGATGTATGTGTATATAAATATATAATATTTATTAATTATAGTGATAAATATATAAATTAAGTCTTCAAAGTAACTGTTATCATTAGTAATTGAGTAAAATATAAAACAGCCTATCTTTTATACATTCTTTAATTCAATTTTTAGAACACTATTTGTGAACTTTAATAATATTCGATCAAGAATTAAAAACTCATCACATTTTCATTTCATTACATCTTTATCCCAGAATATAATAGGTCTTTATGCAAGGATTTTTATAGTAATCATCATATCCATTATTTTGATTTAGACTCAACTAAATTGTTATAATAATCTTTAAAAAACAATTTTGAAACTTTTTTAAAAAAATAATCACTTTTTTTTAATGGTGACCATTTTTTGAGATTGATGACATCAGAGGATAATGACTTCATTAAAGCTATACTACCAAAGATAAAATAGAAACACTCATACTAAAAAAGTACAATACAGTAGAGTATTTATTTATTATACAATATACAGTATTGTTTTGATTAGGGAATTAAAATATAATTAATGTGCTTGCCTATCTTTTACCCAGTATCCTCACAAAACAATTAGTGCTTTCATATATGACTTAATCAGAATAAAGAAGAGTTTCATCATTAATACTTACAGAATAAAAAAGCTGCAAGTTTTATTCAGCATAATACATTATCAAAAAGATACTTTGATTACATGCAACAATAAAATGTATTAATAAAAGTTAAATAGATATATATTAATCAAAATATATTCACTCAACCATTACTGAATTAAAAATTTTATGAATGTTAATTTTGCCTACAACAAAAAATACTGGCACAATAATTATAAATTATTTTGAGTAAAAAAAAGAAAAAAAATTATTTCATGCATTATGCAGTTTATAATCAACTTTGTATGATTAAAGATTGCTAATTTGTCTCTGACCTATTTAAGAAAATGGCTGTTTTATCATAAACAAAAAATACTGTATCAGCAACAAAAAAATGTAAATTTCATTCAGTAAAAACTAAAAGTAAATCTTGACCATATTTCAAATTTGTCATTTAACTAAAATATATTTCCTCATTTAATATAAATACTAATTTTTTTTGAGCAAAAAATATGGTCATCATAATTATAATTTATTTTGGGTTAAAAATGATTTTGTTTATTATACAATTAATGATCAACTTTGTGTAATTGAAGGCTACTAAACATAAGTTAAAAATATTATTTATTTACTCAATTTTAAATCAATCCCATAATTTATTTCTATTATATTCAAAATATTGATAAGTTTTATTGTGCACATAAAAAATACAGTATCAGAAAGAAAAAAAGGAGGAACTTTATATTTACATCATTAAAACTATAACTATCAACTATACATTACATTTCTTAATCTAATTTTTATTTAATTTTAATTGAATTTATATAAAATAATTGTTGATTTAAAAAAATATAGCAATGCAAAAAAATTAAAAGTTGTATTGGTTAGATAGTATAAAATAAAAAATATTGATAATAGAACTTACTGTCTATCACCAATAAATTTTAAAGTGTACATTGTGTTTTTTCTCAATGCTTTTGGTTTAATGAGTCATCATGATTCATGAAATATCATTCTTGAGCTGCATAAGAAACAAAACAATGGCCTATCAATCAATAAATTATTTTATTAATATTGAAGCAGTCAATCTTATCTTAAGATTGAGCTTCATGGTTTTATCTATTAACCTGTGTTTAAAACCTATATCCCACTCTTTTAGTCATGTATATATATTTTATGCATATATTTGAGATGCATGCCAAAAAGTTATAAAATTTTAACTTTTAAATAACATTCTTTTTTATTATTATTTCTTTTTTATTAATTCTTTTCTTCACATTAAAAATACATAGGTGTGGCTCAGACATATATTATAGGAGCAAAAATATGAACAAAGTATTGATTTTTTTAAAATATTTTATTATATGTCATTTTAAAAGTTTTTCTTCTTAAATTGTTTTTTCTATTAAACTGTATATTTTATAAAATCCAAGATGGAAGATGCAACTATTAGTTAACCAAAAATAATTAAAAGGGTTGGGAATACAATATTGTTTTAGTTTTGGGAAGGAATTTTTAATTTTTATTTAAAATAAAATGGGGATTAAGATTAAAGATTTTACTTTTGTATAAACATTTTTGTCAAATCTATTTCCAATCTAGAAATAGATTTGAATATATTTTTGGAATGTTATCTAATATTTCAAAAAAAACAATAGACAAAGAAAACTTAAAATTTCTGTTGGATTAAAGATTACGTTTAAGCTAGAGATAAGAAATTGAAAGCATTCTTCAAATACCTGGGCAGGAGTATAAAATGGGATAATTTTGAATACCAATAGAGGAGCTACTATTGAGAGAACTGTGTTGTCAAGATAAACCATGCTGGTTTAAAATTTAAAAATGATTGAATAGAAAGCTCATCGCCTTCCAACTCTTGTGGATCATTTTCTTCCACTACAATACTATCATGCTCCCAAAGAATGAAGTAAAAGCCTGATGGAGAACTTTAAAATTCTAAACAGAAGCTTGTTATCACATAAGAACATGAATCCCTGAACCACTATGCAGGACTGACTTTGAAAAATGGACTCTTAAAATGGTGCAAGGTAAATTATTTTAAACTGCCACCTTTGAAACTAAATCTAGCTTGCCTAACTAATCTCAAACTCTATTAAGATTTCTCCTAAGGTATTATTTATTAACTTTATTAACTTTGTATCTTACTAAAATGTAAATGTAAATTACTCACAAGAATTTTATTAATCTTATTCACTCTCTCATATGCTTTAACATTCTTTAACTTTTGTGTGGTCATTTATTTATATGTATTTATTACTTAATTTTATGTCTATTTTACTTATTATTAATATGCCAATCTCAAGCAATCTGATGAGCTGAATTTCTAAAATCTTTCTTCTTTTTAAGTAAACTTCCATGAATTAAGGTTACTAACATCCCCTTAAAACATGATGCATTATTAATTAATACACTCACCAGATTGTTTTATGAATCAACATTTTGTTTATGTTTTAGTATAAAAATTTGTTATTTGTTTAACTCTGGATTCTACCTGGGGTGAATCCAGAACTTAGGCTAATTAATGCTCTGAAACCTTATTTATTTTATAAATGTTATTATTCAATTCTGAAAAGGTGACCTATTAGTTGTTTTTTATAACTGTTAGTTTTCTTTCATGTTTCCATACTCTTAAAATTTCAAATACTTAATTTTTACAGTTATTATAAAATCCATGAAGGGGTGATTGAATCATTTTTTATATAGCAGAAAAGAAAGGGGAGTCAAATCTTAACATATATTTTATTAAATGAAATCTAAATCTCTCTATATGTATATATTCTAGTGGCATAGCATATTATTTATATAAATTATGGCATTCAAACCAGGGTCATTCATTTTAATGCAGCAAATTATATTCAATGTCATTAGTGATATCTTTCCATACTGTGTTACTGACATTCAGCATATCTTCATGAATATATATATATTACATGCTTCTAATCTGAGGGTTGTGATGAGATTGAATCCATAGATTTTTTATTATTTCCTGTCCCATGGATAGTTGACATTCCCAAGATTTATTTGGTATAAAAAGGCCTCTGGTGGAGATTCCCATATGTCTGGAACATGCTATGCCTATACACTTTCTTCATATAAAAGACCTGCATGTTGGTGATGGCCATGGCATGCCTATCCACTTTTTTCTAAGCACTGCCCAAGAAGGGGGTCTTAGATTTTGTTTTTCATCAAGAAGCATGACCTTTTTCTGTTATTTCTTTGCCATGATGTCAGTACTGCAAACTTCTCCATTTATTATCTTTTTTGCTTCATGACCCAGTTTTAATGCTCTAATATTACAATTGTGCACTGCTTAAATATATATATATATATATATATATATATATATATATATATATATATAGTATATATATATATATTGTAACAATTATTTTATAAATTGCCATTTGTAACAATATTTATCAATTAATATAAATATGTATTTGTAATTATTAAATTAATATAAAAGATCTGTATTTGTCACTATAATTTGTAACTATTTTAATATGTCACATTTGTAACCATAATAAATATTTAGATAGGGGAAATTATTAATTATTAGATATATGCCTATCCAATCTGTACCATGTAACTATATCAACTCATCATAGCATAGATAAAGAAATTACAGAATCACTGTGCCACTTGAAAATATCAGCATTAAAGATTCTTGGTATTTATTTATATATTGGGGCAGTCATCTGAACAATAAAACATACTGGCCATTGTCATCTAATAAAAATAATATCAAATATAGCAACTGAATAAAAGTACCCACTGTGAGATTCCTGGAGTGCCTTATGCTTATCTCCAATACTAGGTTCTTCTAACAAAGAATCCTTCCTATCCTTCTTTCCAAATATATAAGACCATTCATGGTCATATGCACACACGGGTGCTATTCATGACAACTTGTAAAAAATATATTTTATAAAACTAATATTATGAAGTTGGAAAGGGATGATATCACTCTTTATTCAGTTTAGCTAAGTACATGTGTTTTCCCATGAGCGCCACTAGATTGTTTTCAATCTAGATAAGTATCTATTTATAGTGTACTTGAGTTCAAACTCATTCAGTACATATTTATTACACATGACTTGGATGACTATTGAACAAAAATGACATTCTTACATTTTATCTATATTGATAAAATTACAAGATCCCAATATTACCAAAGTTTATACTATAGATCAAAGATTCTTATAGACATTGCTAGCTCATTAGCGTATATTGATGAACAGACATGTATAATCCTATTAATGGCTTCCAAACAAGCATGTGAAGACCATTATTGATATTGATGGCCATTTAACTAGATTATTTATCACAATAAAGGTAACAATGATGATGATGATAATAATATCATAATAATGATAATAATAGTGATGTCATAACAATGATTATAATGGTGATGATGATACCAGCCATGGCTTATCAATAAACTCACAACAATAAATTCATCTTTATAAACTTATAGGCATCTATTAAAATTATCATATTTCATACTGGGATTTAATAATACTAATGGTGATGATTGATCATCATGAATCTCTTTGCATAATATTCAATTTTCTATAAACCCCTATTTACTAAAATATATTCATTACGCTAAACATTAAATTTAATGATTATAATTTATTAATGATGATTGATGGCGATCATAACTTTTATATAGTATTATTTGAAACATTTTTTTAACTAATAACATGATATCCATCTTTGATGAGGATGATCTAAATTCATGGACACAACACAATTTTAGCTTTCTATGTTGAACTATAATTATCAAAATTTGGTTATTCTCAAGCATAATCCTTAAATACTTAAATATCAACATTCTAGTTTACCTATTATTTTGCGGACGCTTAATATTTGCAAGTGATTGCTCAATATATACGAATGGTAATATTTAATAACTGCGAGCAATGATGATGAATTAAAATGATAGAATTAAGAAAAAAGAAAAAAAAACAAAAAACACAATATTCTTAATAATTACTCGGAAACCAATTAAGATATATAATTATATTTTATTAACACTACTACTCTTTCTTTCCTTCTTTAAAGTCAAATCGACAATTAAATAAATGGCTGATTAATATAAAAATTCACATAAGTATAAGCAAATAAACTTAATATATGGGTTTGTCACTTTTCTTGATATCTCAAAATAAGCTGACTTAAATCAATATTAAAAAAAAATACATATTCTATAAATGCTTATTTAAGAATTTTCCCACTTATCATATCATAAAATAAATTTCAGGTGTAACTTGTATATGTCATTTCATTTCCATTCAAATGTAATGCCCTACTTTTTAATTTACTATTTTAAACTAATCATATATAACCTATTCTTTGATGTGTTTGGATAAACAGTTACACATTCACGCATTCTGTAATGTTAACATATATGTTTAAAATGTATACCCAAAAATTACATATATAAAAATATCTTTTTCTTTTGCAACCTTATAGCGAAATAAAATAAAATACATATATTAATTTTCTAATATGCAACAAGATAAAATAAAAATAAAAACATTATAAATGCATATATCTATAGGTTGCTCATCATCATTAACAACTGAAGAACAATTAAAAAAAACATTTCAACATTACAATATATAATAAAAAAAATAATGAAAAATTTAAGTTTAAAGATTTAAACTATGTTTGTGCTATGTTGTGAGATATTGCAAATAACTATAGATAAACAAGTCTTTAATGTTTCTGTATCAAAAAAAAAAATTTTTGCTTTTACCAGTAAATTAAGGTTTACTTTTAATAAGTAAAAGAATAAAATCGGTTAAAGAAAGTTCATATTTACCCGTATACTTTTTACTTCTTATTAATGTCCTGAGTTTGAATTATCAGACTGCTTTTCTTTGCTCACCAACAACAACCACAAAAAAAAAAGAAAGTTATTGCAGATACTTTTAAGATAATGCTGAATCAATTGACTTTCTTGTTTCTTCAATTCCATTATTATTCACTGTTGATTGGCTTCCTTCTACCATTTAAAAAAAAGTTATTATAAGTACTTTGAATAAGTAGGTACCGGTGGATTTGCTTGTTTCTCTCCTTTAAAAAAATAATTGCTGTTGACACTTTAGATGATTGAGGTAAATCAACAAAAATTTGATTTATGGCTTCAAACTTAGTTCTACATGGCTGTTTTAAATTTTCTTTTTTTTTTCTATTTCCTCTTCTCCATTCATTGGAAGGTAGTGAGCTTTTACTAAGACATGAACTAGGAACAAAGCATTCCATATAGCTTGTGTGGTTGGCTTCAAAATCTCTCATTTTGTTGGTTATTACTGGATACATGACTTCATAGACAGATCAGCGATTTTGACTCATTCTGTATTAATCAGGAAGCAGAAAAAATGGTTTAGCAATGCAGAGGCATTGTATTTTGCATAACCAAATATGTTAATATCATTTTTATAATTATTACTAACTTATAATAAATTCAATCTTGTTCCATTTCTCTCCTATTCTTTAATATTGCTGGAAATTGCTTTATATAAACGCACATTTCATTTGCTCTTTTTTTTTCAACTTTCAAGGAGTGAAAAAAAAAATTAAAGCGTTCACTCTCTTTTAAAAAAAAAATCCCCGCTTACATTTCTGCTTAAGAATAACAACAAGGAAGGACCAACTGAGTTGAGTCTCAAAATAATAATCATAATTTAACTGATCATCTCTCTCTAAAAAATTTATGACTGACTGATCATCTCTCTAAAAAAATTTATGATTAACTGCTATCTCTTTAAAAATTTCAGACTGACTGATTAAAAAAATTGTTTTAATCGTTTATATCGCGAATTTCAACTAAAGAAAAAAAAAACATCTGGAAATCTTTATCTTAAAAAAAAAATCAAAGCTTCACAAGTTTGACTTAAAATTGATCGCTATCATCTACATCAAAGCACCTCTTTTGTAAAAATAATTTTAAGATACAGATAACAACAAAGCTGGCCATCTATAGCCATCAGAAATAAGTGTAAAAGCATCTTTGTGTTTGTACAGATCTATTCATTGTTTCACACGTGTACAATTTTTATCTCCTAATCTAACAATTTTTATTTCACACTTTTCTGACTTACTCTATTTTAACAAAATGAAAGTTAAATAAATTTAACACATATTATTTAATAATAAAAAGAATATTATATAATAAATCAAAAAAAAAAGAACTGCTTATTCATAATAATAAATCTATACATATAAATCTCTGTATGTATAAAAGAATAAAAAAAAATTTTTTTTTTTTCAAATAATTGAATACTATATATATATATCTACAATATATATATAAAATGCCAAATATTACTAGTTTTATTAATTACAATGTTATTTTAGTTCTATTATATAATCTCACCACTGTAATTTGTTGTCCCTGTATTTAAGATTATATGCCTTGGGGAAAATCAAGTGTTCTGTCTTTTAAAATAAATGTTGATTAAAAGAATTTTTCAATAAATATTTTGTCATAGATTCAAATATAATCTTTCAAATATATTTTGTTTATTTTCACAACCTCAGCGGTGTGAAAATAGTTTTCTTATATATATAATGAATCTCGGAACACTCCCCGAAATTGTTAGTCACCACATTTCAGAACCATATATAAAAGCGTTAATAGCAATTTTATGTAAATTCTTTCTAATAATTGATTGGCATCTTAATATTGGACCCACCAAATATGTGTGTTTATTTATAGTATATGTCATTTAATTAATAAAAGAGCATATGAGAAATAATAGCATGAATGACAACATGTAATTATTTACTGCTTGGTAGACTACTTGCTCATTCACGCACATACTAATGTATGCAATTAATTCATAAATGTATGTAAATAATTTGTCACTATATTAAACTATATATTTTTTATTATCTAACTTGTTTGAGTAGTCCAAATTTCTTTTTCTCCATGTCCACACATTGCTAGTGGGCTGGATTGAAAATAAATTCTCATGTGTCATCATTATGTTATTTATTAGATATTTGATCTGAACCTTAGGAAATGGGTTCGAATTCAGGTTGGTCTCTGATCTAAATCTCAGGCTTGACTGGGTTTGAAGTACATTTTTTGAGTTCCAGGTCATGTTAGATGGATAAACATGTTTTGACCGGTACAATATACGTATTGGTATTTAAATATTTTTTTACTCACAGTAAACTAACTTTTAAATTAATAATATGCTTAATAAAATGTTTATTCCTTAATTATCAATTGTGAGCTTTATTTTTTAAAATGAATTTCAAATTAATTTTTTTTCCATAAAACTCATTATAACTATTTATTTTTTTATGTGAGATTCTTGATTAATGAAGCATTTTGGGGAACCAATTGAGTTCACTGTGCAGGTAAAGGTGTGCACAGCTTGCAAAGCATGTTTAATTGGCAATTTTGATGTGGTTTTTTTTTTAAAAATCTATATTCTGTTGGAAAGGCTTTATCTATTATATAAAAATCTTCCTGATTATATTATATCTTTAGCTAAACATTGCCCTAAGAATACCTTTGTTATATGGCTTCATGAAATTTATGCTTTGCATTTTTTTCTTACTTTTTATTTATGAATGGAATTCTAATATTTGTTTAACTTTCTTTATTAAATAGCATGGTGATTATCTGTTACATTCCGCTTTTTTAGAAAATCTGCCCTCACAAATCAGATATCTCAACTTTAATTATCAATATTATCCTGCTCATATATTTTCTGTGGCTAAAAGTCTTTCCATGAGAACACATCAATTGTTTACTAAAAATCATTTCAGCCTAAACATAACTGTAATTAAAAATATTCTGCTCTCTTATGGCTACAGTAAATATATACAAAGGTTTATATAGTATTGATGATATTAATAAAAAAAAAGAAAATGAGACAATTTTTTTATCTGAATGCAGAATAATTGTACTTCATATTAAATAGAACACAGATAAAATCACTGAATGACTATTTAGTTTTAATATTAAGATTTTGTTTTCCAGTAGACCAAACATCAAAAGGTCGCTAAAATTCTGTCTCTGATGCTTAAGAAACTACATGAGTCAATCAAATAGATTATTTAATGTAAGAATCAGCCAATGTAAAAATGCTTCAAACAAAACCCAATTGCCACAGCTTTTACATAACTGATTTTAGATATTGGCCACATTCCTGACACTGATAACACTGAAAAATTAGCTAGATTAGAAAAATATTCGAGAGTATTGAATTTTTTAAAAGACCTAGCAGTTTAAATAAATAAGTATGAGAACATTCATTGCATTTATTTTATGGAAGCTCATTATATTTAACCTTTCTTTAGTTGGCCATAAAATAAAATAAAAATAAAGAAACTTTTGTTATCTTCTTTCCTACTATGATTGGAGAACTACCTAAAAAAATATCTAATAAAAAGACTTGAATTCATTATTATTAGATGCACAACAGTTCTCCAGGATATTATAACCTTATCAACAATGAATAAGATCTGATCGAAATATTGGCAGCCTACTTCTGCAGAGATTATTTCTATGACTGAATGGTAACCTTTATAAGGATTTTAAACAGGATTTTCTGCTGAGCAGAATTTCTTAATGCAGAGGACTGATACATGTTATAATCCTTTTTTTTTAATTTTATTTTTTAATCCTGAAAATTTTCATTAAAATAATATTCCACAATACATAAATAAGAATATGACCACTACATCCTGGTTAATATTAAAAAATACTGAGAGAAAAAAGTCAAATTCTTTCTCAAAAATGTAGTTTAAAAAATGAATTTTTATCAGTTTAGATTTATTGACACCTCTAATAATAAAGAGGATTAATGTACTATTCCATCGAAAATAGAAGACACAGCTCCTATTGTTAATAAATAAAGAAAATAAGCAATAATATTATATATACATATATATCATGCAAAACAATATTTGATGAAAAAATCACCAAAATAAATCCAGGTATTCCTCTAATAGTAAATACCACACAAATACTCCCCTTCTTCCAATAAATCAAAGTAATTTTTTTAATCCTATTCAAAGTGGCAAACCAATTCAACATTTTAAGTATAGTTAGAACTGTAATAATTATAGGTACAGCTGTAAAATAAGTTGACTGTCAGGTATCCATCCCAATAGAAACATAGAGAGAATCCTATTCAACAAAGTCTAACAATCCATAAAATAATTTTGTATAAATTATATTCAATCATCCAAAAGATACTTTTTTTACACCTATAAAGATTAATAATATGTGAGACTATTTCAAACTCTGTGAGAATGGCCAAAAAACAATAATAAATGTCGATACAAAATTAGATCTCCATTCACTATCTCCTGCTGAATCAAAAAATGCAGCATTTAGATTATTATCAGTTAATTAATAACACTGAAATACTGCAGTTAATACTAATAATAATAATAGTAATATTACAATAATTTTTACTGATTAATCAAAAAGAAGGATTTGTTCAAAAATTAACCGATATGTTCTCTAGTAATAAAATTTAACTCAGCTGAAGTTAAAGAAACATCTGCAAGACGTGGAGGAAAAAGCAAATTTAAAAGGTTAATCCTTCTCTATGAGCTAAATTTCTTGATAAATAAAGATAAATAGTTCCTACTTCAATCTCAGCTGTAGAAGAACTTAATTAATAATAAAACAAAGCGGCAACAATCAAAACTTAAATTATTTAAATGAGAAAATGCTATATAATAGGCATTATTACAATATATATATATATATTAAACAGAATAGGTGGATTCATTTTAGGATTCATTCTATTCTTCATCCATTGTTCAACATTTAGACTGTAGTTATATTATAGCCTGAGGGAGAGTGATCTTTGTTTACATATATATTGAGCTATGTTTAATTTAATGTTTAAATATACACAAAATAGAAAATTATATAGCATTACAATACTAACCAAAACAACAAAAATTTTTATTAAAATTCTTCCACAACCATGGTTTCATTTATTAATAATAAACCTTTCCAAGTGAAATTCAACAAGATGCATGCAACATATATATACAAAACAAAATATTCTTTGATATTAAAGGAAGTTGGTTTTTGAAGTAAATGATGGGGAAGCTATTTTGTTTTGCATATATGTTATGCTTATTGTAATAAATCTTAAGTATTAATAATTACCAGTTATTATTGATAATTACAGGGTCTTTTGGTCAAAGTGATAAATAATACATATAAGTCATATTGACCAGATAATTATTAATAATTACCAGTCAATTCTGATAAATGTAATAAAAATATATTGTACAATATTATTTATTTATTATTTTAATATTTAGTGATTTTTTATTTATTGTATTATTTATCAAATTATGAAAAAAATATTTATTTTTAATTGGTACGATGAGTTTTTCAACACTTAATTTTTATAATAATGTATCCTATTAACCATTCGAATTCTGCAGGTGATTTTCTGGAAATCTCTTTGTTTTCTTTAACTTTTAGCAAAAATGAATAATACTCTTCACTTGTAAATAACTGATTTTTTCTTTTTCAATTTTCAATTATTCATTTGATCATTAAATCGTTTCTTTATTATATCTAAATCCTCCATTATGCTTATGGGTAATGTAAAATTAGTGAAATCGTAAAAACAATGTTTCAGTCATACTAGTGATAGATGTAAATAAAAAACAATTTCTTCCATTAACAAAGTGATCAATGCTAAGAAAATGGTTATCAAGAACACAACAATGATATGACTCCTTCTTTCCTCTAGAATATGGAGAAGCTGCGAACTTAACGTATCAAAATTGATTAAATTTACAGTTGATAGACGCAACCCTAATAATATTGAAACTTATTAATTTTACCATTGACAGTCAGGAATTATTAATAACTACTGATTCATGTGATATATTTTTAAAAGTTAATAACTTTCACCATCTTATTTGGTTATTATTAATAATAACTGGTAATTATTAATACAAATGGACTAATCATTTCAATTATAACATATATATGTTGTATGTATCGTGTTGAATTTTACTTGATAAAGTCTTTTTGTTAAAAGATTAAACCATGGTTGTGAAAGAATTTTAGTAAAATTTTGTTTTGGCTAGTATTGTAATGCTATATGATTTTCTATTTTATTTATAATTACTAGTATAGCAGTAGGCAGTAAGAATAACATTAAACAACTGATTATTAACTACCAAATTATTTTTTGCCATCAATTCCATTTGAATTAATAACTTTAGTGATTGCTAATCAAACCTTGTTGCTATGAGTTTGATAAATTGTTTATATCAAATATGTACAACTTATTATTATATTAATCCTTTCGTAATACATTTAGTATATTGTCTCTAGTCAGTTTTTTTAAAATTCTACAGAGAAATTGATGCTTTAAACTATGGATAGATGAATAAATAAAGTTTATTTATTTAACTATGATAAGAGGGAACTTAATACTGGGAGATCAACAGGCAATAGTAAATTAATAAAATTTTATGGTTAATCTTTTGGGAGATCATGCAATGTTTAAATATTCAAGTGATATCCCAATAATAAAATTGAGATTTTTTAAACTTTAATTCAACTGAAACCTTGAGTTCTTAAGAATATCTTTTTATCACTACATTAAACAGAAGTGAAGTTTTATTTACTGAAAATAAGTGCAGCACCAAAATTACACGAATACCTACCTCAGTTGGTAAATAAAGTGCCTCTATTTTTATTAGTTGGCATCATAAAGTATCATTGTTTAAATTCTAAAAGTTTAAGTAACCACTTCATTCTCTGTTACATATTTCAACATGCTGTTCTTAAAAATTAGACATATAAAAAAGATCCATGAGGTGTGTAAATGTTTGAGAAGTTTGTAAATACAAAGATTATTTATCCAGAAGGTAATTGATATTCTTCAGTATTAGGTGTTTTCATTTTTAGATAGTTTCAAATGAAGGCATTTATATTATTGTTTAGTATGTGCTCAGTTAAATACCATTGTGAATCCAGAAATTTTAAAAAGTGAGTGTTGAGAGATGATTAATGAATCATTTGCAATATAATTACACCAGTTTTGTATTATTCTATAGTTTTGTATAAGATTCCATTTTTTATTAAAATAATTTTTAAGGTATTTTTTTAAGGTGGAAAGATCTCTGTAGAAAGTACATCTAATCATGAAATATCCTATGATTTCCAATACTCTGTGTTTCTTTTTATTTCAATAATCTGTAACTCTCACCTTTGTAGTCCTGTTGCACACATCCTCCACAATAAATCATTATTAACATGCTTTACTTATTGTCTCATTTTACAGTTGACTTCTTTAATTAATCAAAGTTCATCATGAGATAAAATTTTATTTTTATATAGAGGCATTTGTTTTCACTTGTATATGTACACTTCTTACAAGTTGGGGACATGGATAATTTGTCAATCCAATTCATAAAATCAAATACTTGATTACTTTACATAGAATTTTTTAAATATTTTTTTAATAGTTTTTAAACATTAATTTATAAGTGAGTTTCATTAACTTTCTCCAAATTTTTATTTATTTGTTTGTTTTTTTAAAACCCTATTTATAAATTCATTACATGTTCATTGGTCACCATTTTAAATTATATGAAGAAATAGGGGTAAACCAGGGCTGCCACTCACCATCATCAGTCCCAATTCATACATCAAATTTAAATATACAGATAATACAATGAATAAATATGAGCAATGAGCCTGAAAGATCAGCAAAAGCAAAGACTAACTATAAGTTCACCAGCATTACAGAAAAGAATAATAATCATTCATCATCATGAATGATCAAAAAAATAAAATCAGCAATCAACCTTGTGACTGAATTTGAAAGTGGTCCACTATAGACCAGGTTAATTATTTAGCCCTTGTCCAGTTTGGGGCAGATTATCTAAACAATAATTTGGATACACGAAATTAAGTAATAATCCATAATATAACAATTTAAAAAATAATGCTGGATACTAAAATATGCTGATCATCATCAAGGCCATGTATGGACTAACTATAAATTTAATTTCTAAAGAAATAATAAAATGAAATATAAAGTAAAATATAGTACATAGTTTTTAAAAAATATTTCTATGTGCCAACCAGAATTACAGAAAAATAATCAAATCACCTGGATGTCCAAAAACACTAACACATAAACCTCAATCTATATAACTGACCATTATGCATGAATCCAGATTCAGGGAGCAAGAGCTCTATAACTGTTACTATAAGGAAGAGATAATATATTTATAATATGTTAAAACTATTCTAGGATTAAATAAATTTATTGAAATAACTTAATGAAATATTAATTTATTAATAACAATAATATTAAATTAAAGTCTGTTAATATGCTATAAATCTAAATTCAAAATTTTGATTTTGATTAGAATACAAAAATAATAAAATATGCTATTACATTATAACTTACATATATCTCAATAGTTTTATGTAAAACACATCTATAGCTAAGCACTCAGATGAGCTGCAAATTATTTAAAATTAACATCTTTGAATTGTCATAAATCAATAATAAAAATTCATTTTTATAATACATAATAAATTGTAAATATTTGTGACTAATAACTGATTTTAATATATATGGCCCTACATGACACACATTCAAATGTGTGGTCACACTGATATTTCATTAATTAAAAAATAAGCATATTAAACTATATTATACTTTCACAAGACATAATTTAAAGATGAAAGTTATACATAAAATTCACATGTATGTGTGTATTATTATTAGCCTCCTACAAATCAAAGTTAATAATTAATTCATTATTTCTAATGATAAGTAAAAGTTCTTTTTTAAAATATATATATATTGAACCAACCGCCTCTCAACTCCATCTAAAATTACCACTTAAATACGGGTAACAACAACAACTATCGCCAAAAACATATCAATCGATATTTTATTTACTTTGTCCTCCTAAACTTCCCTTCCAGAAAGTAGTTGGTTTTCAGGTAAAGTGTCAACTATCATTAGTAGCGAACTACTAATAACACCCAACAGTCATCTACCAAAAATACACTGACCAAATAAACACTTTATTTTATTTTTAAAAGAAGAAAGAAAATTCCTTAGGTGCCAGCTAATTACATTAGAATTAGCATGTTTATCTGATCAGCATAGTTTGGTGCCTGAAATCCCACTAGCTCAACCGGTTTCCACCATCCACTAATAAACAAACAAAAGATATTTTAAATCTCGAAGCTACTACTACTTTTTTTAAAAACTAAATAATTCCCCAAACCATTCAAAATAATACTTCAATCCTTTAAAACCAATAATAATAACATTATACTGAATGCCAAAACATCTATATCTTTAAATTAGCAAATCTATTCCTGAAATACTATTATTAATAATTATATTTTTCCCTTCTACTTTTATTAAAAAAATAAATATTTATACTTAACCACACGTATTAAAATAAACATAAATATTTTAAGAAAAATAATTTAAGTGCTTTTTTTTTAAAAAATAAATTAATCGTTTTATCTTATAATGAAACACACACACTTCTTTTTTAAAAGATTAAAATAAAGCATTTTAATATATTAATTTAGCAAATAAATTATACACATTACATTATATTTTATTTTATTTTTTTTAAGTTTAAAAAAATCAAATCACACATACATGCATGCCATTGTTTCAAAAATATTATTTAATAATAGAAGCTGATTTTATTTATTTTATTATTGCAAATATTATTTTTTGAAGTTTAAAGTTTATTCTTTTTTTTTTAAGTTTAATTCATAAAGTTCAAAGTTCTTTCTAATAAAGTCTATTTTATTTTAAGAAGAAATTGGGAATGTTAAGATATCAAAGTCAATAATTACCTAGGATTTTTAATACAACAGATACAGCATAATGGAATTATTTTCTAACTCATTTACAATTGGTAAACGACTCCTCCATAGATCCTGTGACATAGTATGATTTTCATGGCTGGTTTGGCATATGTACACTCCACTGTTCATTTAGTCTATTTAAACATGATCACTTTCTGAACTAATTGCAGATCTTAGATGCATAGGGTGGCTTCGGTCGACTTTACACCACGTTGGTTTTAACAATGCAATATTTTTTAGAGATATTACTTCAAAAAATATTTTATTAAAATGAGAAAGTCAGACCAGAATGATCAAAAGTTGAGCTATTTATACTGTTTTAAACAATGAAAAATTTTATTAGCAGCAGCGTCCTTAGTCTCGTGAAATTAAATCAGCTTTTGCTTCTATTTTTTATTAAAAATTACATACACACATGCACATATATTTAATTATTTTATTATAAGATAAAACAAAATTTCTTTATTATTTTATTATAAGTTTATTTAAAGAATATTAAATCATCTTCTTTATTACAATACTTTTTTCCTCTTTTAAACAAAAAAAATCTTATTATTTTAAAAAGCGTTTACAGTTTATTTTTCTTATTATTTTAAACAGTGTTTACAGTTTATTTTTTTTATTATTTTAAAAAGTGTTCACAGTTTATTTTTATTTAATAACAAATTCCCCCTCCCCCCTGCTCTTTAGTTTTTACATTTTATTCTCTCAATTTTAAATTTTTATATTTTAAAACATGGGATTCATAATAAATTAATTACATATCAATGTACTTCGGTACAATATATATACACCTTTACCACACTTAGCGATGGCAATTGGTCCTCCAAAACTCATCGTTAAGCAAAAATATCATAGACAAAATACGTAATTATAATGGGGGTCTATGGGGAAAAAATTGGTCGGTTCCAGTGACGTAAAATATCCACATTGATTTCCAAGCTCAAAGATTTTCTTGATTTTTTCATGACAATGATGACTAAATATGGTATCTAAAAAGAAAAGTTTTATATCACTAGGAAAAAAAATGCATATTTTCACTTTAAAAAGTACAGAACAGCAATGAAACTAAATTTGAATTTAAAAGTTTTTATATTCTTCCGCGGAAGTTTTTCATCATAATGAAAAAAAAATCTATACTGAAGTGCTTTTTTTTAAAAAATTGTATTACAGTATATATTACTACTATACATTTATTTTATTACTTATGTGAAATTATTCAAATTAAAAACAATGTTTAATTATTAATTATTTAATTGAACATATAGAAAAAAAATTAACTTATTTTCAAAGTAAAAAATCTAACTTCTAATTTTCTAAAACATACAGGTAGGTTTATTTTTCTTACTGTATATTTTTAGTAATGTAATAATACCCCCCCCCATTCGAGTAGAAAGATTTTTAATTAAATGCAATCTGTTTTTTTTTTTAACTTTTCTAATTTGACATCGTTTTAAAATGTTGTTTTTCTTCTGATTTGAAACATCTTAAGTGTAAACAACATGTTTATTAATGAAGTTACAAAATCAATAACTATTTTTACATAATTATCCAGGTGTTCTAAAAATAATATATCGTATTTAAGAAACACACACATGCAGTTTAATATTCATATTTAGTGTTTTCCTGAAAGTTTGTGATAATGGTATTTTATTTGTCTTGTACTGTATTTATATATTGGAGTATTTGTATACAGTATTATCAACAAATTAAAAATCCTCCTTTTTCTTTTCAAAAACCTTATTTTCTTATCTCAATACTGAACATATATATATATATACTGTATATACAGTATTTATATAATACAAAACTCCATTTCAACTGTTTATCTTCATACAGTCATTTTCAAGGATATCTCTCTTCCACTGCTATATTTTATTACTCTTTCTTTTACATTATTTAATTACAAATCAATGTTGAAATGTTGGAGTTTTTGTATTATATAAATATATATATACTGTATATGTTCAGTATTGAGATAAGAAAATAATGTTTTGAAAAGAAAAAGGAGAAGGATTTTTAATTTGTTGATATTATTGTAGAACATATATATGTATTTTAAAAGAAAAAGTGGATGAACATTTGCTGTGTTATTTATTATATATGATGTATACAGTATTATAGATAAAGTAATTATAGATATTTTAAGAATTTTATGAATAAAATATTGTATGTGTATACAATTACAGCAAAGTCATTACCTGTATACATATTACAATAATATATTTTTTGCTTTTGGGTATAATATAGCTATCTCTGACATCATCAGTGATGCAAAATTCAAGATGGCTGGCAAAAAAAAATTTTTTTAATTTTTCCCGACCGTTATAGTGAATAATCGATTGTACATCGAAGTAGTGGGTACAAATTGATGATGATTGCTATTGCGAAATATCACTAAGCGGGGTAAAGGTGTATATATATATTACTTCTTTAACAATCCTTCATAAAAGTTTTTTTTTTCAGATTACTATTAATTGTAACTATCTTTAAAAATATGATAGCAAGTTTTTTTGAACTCCAAAAAGTTATGCAATTTTTCTTTTTTAATAAACAACTGAAAACATATCTTAATTTTCTTTCATTATTTTAGTTTTAGTTGAATAATTTAATCAAAAATTATTTACCTTTAAAACCAGCTGATATATCTGTATGTGCTTTATATACACAGTGTAGTACTTTTGTCCATGCTTTTTTGTATATAGATAAAGCAGCATATATATAAAATCATAGCAATATAATCCTTCAGATAATCAACTATCACTGGGATCTCTTGGTATGCTGGTCCATTTTAAAATAGTAGACTGAATTATTGACATCTTCAGGAAAAGTATAAATCCAGTAATTGTTGCATTCATTTGGTAGACTTTAGGCATGCGATCTAATATACATATATGGTCTATGAAACATAAAAAATCTGGGACTTGTTTCCATGTGAATTCAAACCCTACCATTGTGACATTAACAGCAGCTCTACTTCTTGCCTTCAGTTATAACTTTATAATAATAGTCCTGAATAACTGTTGTGTCATGAATGATTCAAATCTACTGTTTTGTAATGTATCATGGAATTTTAAAAAACACACAGTAATTAAAAGTTTTCTTTATCTTGATTAAAAAAAGTTAATGATTCTTTTTTTTAATTTACCTTAATTAAATACCAAATTTTTGATCTAAAAGTATTTCTTAATTACCAGTATATTTGTTGTAACATTAAAAACATACTTGTTTTAATTATCAATATCAGAATAAAACATTAAACAAACCTTTTTAAATGTTTAATTTTTAATAATTTTTTTAAATTCAAAATTATTATTTAACTCTTAACTGTTATTCTAGAGTAATATAGAAATTATCTACACAAAATTTTGTTTGTGTTGATTTCTACTTTTCCTTTCAACTTTATATATATAAATGCATACATACTATTATGTTGTTGTATGCCATGAGACATATAACCATCTTTTATCCCTCATCATGGGGGAAAGAAAAAGAAAAATGAAACACCAACTTCATAATATTTTACATAATATTCATGTATAATTAACTATGTACTCATCAACTATATACTCAGAGATTTGACAGGTATTTTACAGTTAATAGAATGAATATTAACCTGTAATTTTGAGATATATAAAGAATTTAGCCACTGGACTGTGAGTACACAATGCAGCATGAGCACCCAGAGAGTTATATCAATTTAGACACTATAAGCTATTACAACCCTTGATATGAAATAAAAATGCAAACAACTTTGCAAAGCCCTACTTTTTTTGAGTCTCAGGGGCTGGAAAATCTCAAACTATGTCTTGCTTTTTTTTTAAGTCTTAGAGACTGAGATCATGGCAAGATTATGTTAACTGCACCATGATAAACAATAGGAATCAGAAAGTGAGTTGGAACAATGCCTGAGATAACACTCCTTGAAGTTTCATGAAAACATAATATCTTCAAGCCAATGACAAAACCCTCCACTCATCATCAAAACTGAAAGTACAGCTAGACAAATTCCAACAATCAAAAACCTGATCCAATCTCCAAAATCATAAATTTTCTATTCAATTCTAAATATAAACACCATAAATATACTGTCACTATTTTATAATTCATGATCAATACTTTTTTCACATATTTCCCAGTAGTATTTTAAAATTAATTCTGCATAAAATGCATACTTTATTTTTTTCTCATATGTGGTTATATTTGAGATCAAGTTGAGTAGCAATTTTGTAGTAATGACCACCAGCATTTGATCATCATCAACACCATAGTTTGGTATCATTTATAATGGTATGAAGAAATTCAGGAGTAAACTAGGGTGATGGACTCATCATCACTCCCCAATAAACATTAATCTAAATTTAAATATACAAATATATAATGAATATGAGCATAAATAAGCAAGAATATGAAGACTAGCTATAAATTCACTAGCATTACAAAAAAAAATAATCATTTATCATTCGTGAATAATTAAAAAATAAAATAACCCAGAAGCAGAAACAAATTCTGGAGCTGAAGGTCCACAGATAATAAATCACACTCAACGCTGTCACTTTCAGAGCACTCAAACTTCTTATGAACTCCTGAACAATGCTATCCTCTCCTGTGCATCCTTTAAAGGAAAATTGTAATACTGTATTTCTTTAGAGTGTCATTGAAATAATCTTTATTTTACTCAATGCAATTTTTTTAAATTCATATTGGTAATCGAGATTATTTTACTTTTTCTTTCAGTATATTTTTTCTGTAATCAAATCACATTTACTTTTGAAATTTTCTTTTCTCTAAAAATAAAATAAAAAATCACAAGATTCCAATTTAAAATCATTTTGCTTATTATTTTCATAATCTATTTTCTTTCTTTTTTACTTTAAATGTTTCAATTCTTTTATTGAAATTGCTATAGAATATAATGTCTGTTTTAATAATCTATTTGTTAGTATTGGCAATTTTTTGACCTGAAATGTTAAAAAAAAAAAACTATGATTATTTTTTCCTTTTACATTACTTTTTAATTATTTCTTTGTGTGCGTGTGTGTATATGTAAGTACAATTTTTATATAACTTGCCATAGTATACTTATAGATGGCCATGAATTGCTAGATGATGAAATCCCCATACTAATGAACTGTTAAACATTAACTGCATCTCGTGATCATCTCCGTATTATTTTCTCAGATAATTATAACTTGAAAACAAATTTCCTGACATTTAATATTATTTTCTACATTTATCGGCAGATCGTATTGTGACATTTCTTTTTCTTATACTGTTTTTTAATTAAATTTATTAATTGTCATATCTTTAAAAACACTCTCTCGTCAATAAAGAATATTTCTGCTTATGAAACAAAAATACACATTTGATCTTTCATTTATTAAACTTTTATCTTTATTACGGAAATTATTTTTTCCTTCTCCTTCAAATAAAATATTTATTTTTTTTATTCACAAAACAAAGACAGATTGTTGTGAAGATATTAAAATTGTATATATATTTTTTGAAATTAATAAATCATTTACGACTTCTTAAAATGCATTTATTATTGATAAAATGAGGTAATTTTTTGAATAATAAAATATCTAAATTTCTATATAGGCATTTATTATTTAGGTAAAATAGCTTAGTAGATAATCTCTTTATGTAGCATATACAAGATCTAACGGGTGAATCCAGGACTGATCAAACATATTTCAATTTTTTTTTAAAAAAATTTTTTTCGAATAGCCACCCATAGCTATTCCAATTAGCAATTTAATATTGATCATCAATTAATAGTCTTAACTAGAGGGTAAAACTGCTCTATACCTGACCACCTGCAATTGACCGACTTGGTGGCTTGTTGGGGAGGTCTTTATACCAAAGAGATTTATTTAATGGTGTCTTACTTTATATTTTTACAGTAGTAGATAATATATTTTATTAGATTTAAAAATTATTAAATCATCAACAACTTTATTTGGTAACCTAAAAAAAATGTAAACTTTCATTACAAAACTAAATCCACCTTTTCTTTAACTATTTTTTATTTCTATGAGTATCATTTTATAAACAATGTTTTAATATTCTCTTTCATTTAATCTTGAGGAAACGCAAGTCTTACAGTCATTTCTTTTTAAACTTTTAAATCTGCATTTTATATTATATTTATTCTTGTATTTATTTTTTTATCAGAGAGACATATTATTTTGCCCCCTCATAATTATGTTATTCTTTGAATTATTTTTTTAAATCTGCTTGCCCAATAGAAAATTATAAAAATTGAGACTACAGGTTTCATACAATAATTTTTAAATGTATTCATAAAAATACCATTTTAATAAGTAATATAGCTTATCAAAACTTCACATGATCATCATTTCCTATGTTTACATAAACTGTTATTAGCAATAACAAACTACCACCCAGTGCACACCTTAGTAATCAAGTGGATGCAGGAAAATTTGTAGATAAAATTCCCATCTAGTGCCTACTCATCCAATATCCCCAAACTAATTTAAGCTCCTAGGTTGCATTAGATTCTTAGATCTAGGTGCAATGCTCTCAGATCAAAAGCTCCTCACTGATGAAAGCCACAAGCTAGAAACTAGTTTGGAGATATTGGATAAGTAGGCATTAGATTGGGGATTTTATTCACAAATCTTTCTGCATTCCTTGATTGCTAAGATCTTGCACTGGGTGGCATTACTGTATATATGTAGACTGGGGAATGGAAAATAAAGTGTAACAGGTTTCTCTGGGCATAATTGCTGAGAGATTCTTGATTTCATTTAATGAGAAGCTACAGTACATCACATCACATTACATCACTGCTAATAACATAGCTTATCATGTATCAATAGATTTCTATTAATTTCTTACATTTTTGTTTTGGAATTTCATATATATATATATATTTAGAATTTAATAAAGTTTTTGATTTAATTGGATAAATGGCCAACTGCTGATACAAAATCAATATATTCAAGAGTAACTCACAGAAAAAAATGTAATAATTAGCAATTGTGAAATAGGATATAATCTGATTTTTAACTTTATTAGTACTCATCTCTACTTTGATTCCTTAATTTTTCACTTCATGATATTGTCTCTATGCATTCTTAATATGACATATCATTTGTATTCAATATCTATTCACTTGAATACACTTTTTGAAACTAATAACAGTTTTCTTCACACTACTCTAGAGCTATTATAAGCCTCAATAATTAATGATCACTTAATGACTTAATGCTACAATATCTACATTCCAGACTAGTTTGGAACAGCACATATCATGTCAAGAAATATATGTAATAATAAACAACTATAATCAAGCAGAGATTAAATTTCTTTATATATATATATATATATATACATCATCATCATTATTCAACATATAAACTATTTGTAAATGAGTTTAGAAAAAAAAGAAAAGTTAAAAATAAAACATTAAAAATGAGTTTTGTGATAAATTGTCCAAGATACTATGAACAACAAAATGTATATCTCAAGTTCTTTGTTCAACCCACCAATTGATATATTGATATGTAATGAAACTTTGGTTGTTTCAGCTGAGAATTCTAAGATAAGAACTGGCATAATGGAGAATTCTTAAATAGCTAATACAGTATTGATATAAAAATCATCTTTAGTGATAATTTGTGTGATGATATTTTGTTATTGGTAATGGTAATCCTTGATTATGTAAAATGGTATATTTATTTTCATTATTATCACCAGAGTATATGTACTAACACATTACTATATTATAGGCTCTGCTTTAGGGTTAGTAAAAATCAACATATTTAAAAGCAGTCTTAAATAATGAAAAATTACGAAAAACTTATAAGCTATGAATTTTATAAACAATAATAATGATGATAATGATTATGATAATTAAAATCATTTTACTGAATATCTTGGTTGAATATTACAGTAGAATTTAATAAGAAATATTAATTTAGCAAAACTGATAATAATTATGTTACTTGAAAAAGGTGGCTCTTACAATAACATAAAATAAAATAATAAGGAAAACAAATATAATAATATATAAAATAATAAGGGAAACCAATATAATAAATAATTGTGTTATCGCAATAACCAGAAAGCAATTATCTTCTTTATATTTTCGTCTGAACTAAAAAATAGTTTAAGATTCGTTAAGCTATAAATATAAATGCAAGGTATCTTCCAATTATTACTATATAATAGATTTGATATGTATATATAAAATACACGTAGTTTATTTTAAATTAATTAAATCGAATTTGATTTCATAAGCAAGAATTAAAATGAATGCATTAATGTATTAGTTTAAGCAAGTTTACAATTATATTCAAATAAATATCAAATAAAACAACTTTTTCTTCACTTTTTTAAAGAGAAACAAACTTTCTGCCATTCTTGATTCTTTGTAGAAAGTCAGAATTAAATATTTTAATAGAAATTCTTTCATTTTTCTTCCAAAAGATAATATTGATTAGACTGTGATCTAATTGATTTTTAAATAGATGTTTTTCTATACGTAAATAAATATTGGAAGATATCTGTATCATTAAAGGCAAGGGTTCATTTTGGAAGATAGTACCTTGCAGCTAATTCAAGATTTAGTGTTTTTAATCATAATACTAAAAAAATATTTGAAAAGTCTATAAAAAAGATAATAATTATTATTTAATTTAGTTTTAATCTAAAGAGAGAAAAATAGAATAACAACATAATAAAAGGCATTAATTGTTAATGGAATTTGTGCCTGATAAAACACCCAAGCATCTGCTAATTCATTATATTGCTAGAATGAACCAATGTTTAGGAAAATTACACTATAATAAATCAGGCTTAAATAAAATACCGTATCTTTACTCCCTCCCCCCCCCACCTTCATTATAACAAGATTGTTTTTATAAAAATAGTTTAATTTAAAATCTAAATTTAGAAACGATTTTTTAAAAAAAAAAATTAAATGGAGTTAAATAAAAATATTATTATTTTGCAAATGAATTAATTAGGAAAATAGAATTAAAATACATTTCTATAGTAAATCAAAATGAAATAAATTTATCATGCATATATATTACATATACTTTTATAAAAATAATAATGAAGCCATCCGCTTTAAATATTTTTATCATCTATTTCATTATTTACATTATATATATAATTTTGCATTAATATATACATATATGCATGCATGTGTGTTTTACTTTTTTTATTGACATATCGCTAAATAATGTTCCACATTATATGACTCAAAATTCAAAATTGTAAAAGTAGATTTTTACTCAAAGATGGAAAAACTATAAGTCAAATTGTAGAATGTGTTCTCTAAAGTAGGGTATTTAGTAATATACACATTGCTCTTAATCATTTATTTAACACCTTGTAACATTGTCCTTCAATTTTTTTTCTCAGCATTTCAATATTCTTTTTAAGTTATACTTACTAAATGAAAGTAATAATAAACCCCCTTAGTGTGATATATATATATATAAACTTGAAGCATTTATTGCTTTCCAATAATCTTAAACATTAATTGATGCTGATTAGTTTTAATATTGCATATATATATATATTAAAGATAATACTAATGTTTTCATTATTTTCTCTATTGTATAAAACAGTACACCTTTACCCGCTTAGCAAGCTTGGCAATTGATCCTCCAAAACTAATCATTAAGAAGAATATTGCATAAAGAACAAGGAGTTATAATAATTTTCTATGGGAAAAATTTGACTGATTATTCCAGCTAAATATTATATTATAAGCTGTGAACAAACAATATAACAATATAGTAATTAAAAAACCCTCTTCCTCAATGTATATTATACGCTTGTGTAAACTATCCTGTGTGTATTATGCAAATATGCACTTTAAATATGCATGTATGTAGGATAATATAACTTAAATCTATATAAAAAACCACTTATCTTAAAGTTGTTATTTCTGGTGATCCATTTATCAATAATAATTATCTTATTTTCTGAATCATGAATTGTTTATTCTAAGGTCTAACTCCTTTGATGCTTTTATGCTTTTAGTTTTCTTTTTTGGAAGATGCCACCGGATGATGTTTGAGGATCTCTAGAGAAAAAGTTTAGAATGGGTGTTTAATGTGCTTCTTGGATTTTTTTTATATGGGATGCCATGATTTTAGAATGTTTGGATACATCTATGAAGGTTTGAGCATTTTGTCTTTGTTTTTAAAAATAGTGGTGATGACAAACATGGATACATCCATAGAAAAACAGATATCATGATTTTCTTCTCCTCTTTACAGTCTTTTCATGCTCATATAACTTTTAAACAGAATTTCTACAAAACAAAAAGCATTTTTTGACAAAATGGATGAGAAAGTGAAAGTAAATTAGCTCAACAATTTTTTGTGTTCTTCTGTACAACTGTTTCTCTTTGCACTGGAAAAAAAATTCCATACATAAGTTTTTTATTTTGTTTCATATTTGTACTACTATATGATATTACTTACATGAAATAATTTAGAATTTAAAAAAGCTTAACTTATTTAATTGATCGTAAATACTTGTTATTTATCATTCATTAGTGTGAGAGTAGCAAAATTAGCATATTGTACATTGTCAAAGTTAATCACAATTAATTTAAAAAAACAAAAAAATATTCTGACAAATTAAAAAAAGGAAAAAATCTCTAATGCATTCTGGGTGTGCGTATTGGAATAATATTTAAGGCTATTTTTTTACAATAAAGATCACTTCATATAAGTAAGCTGTGATTTATTTTTTTTTTTTGCCATGAAAGGTTGCATTTTATTAAGTGTGGTAGACATGTTCTTTGAAATACCTTAAAATCTTTTTAATTAAGTGCAGTTGAACTAATTAAATAAATATTGAAGGTGTAAATCTTTTACAGTTTATTTGTATCCAATTCTGCAACGGTTTTTAAACTGAAAATACATTTACGTTAACTGTTTTATGCTAAATAAAATTTTCATTTTTTTTTTTCAGTTCTACGTTTTTATAATGAGTTGTTTTAAAATCAAACAAATAGATGCTGTTATTTTTAATTTAGATTTATTAATTTTTGATAATACAAAGTTCATCATTACTATGAAGTTTTTTTTTCTTTTTCAAAATAACAATTACGATAACTAAGTTACAATACAGTAGTCAAGCGTTGGTGGTCGAGAGGTCAACACAGCAGCCTTACAAGCAGTTGTCCTGTGTAAGCGGGTTCGCTTCCCGGCTGATGCTATGACACAGGAAAAAAAAACTTACAATACAGTAATCATTATTTTTGGCATAAGCAAAGTAATGTTAGTAAAAATTTTAATCTATAAAAGTAAATAAATATAGCATACAGTTTTTTAATTAATGTACACATTTCATAATTTAATATGGTATTAATGTATTTCATTGTTATATGCCATTAAAATACGATTTAATTACTCATTACATTGAATAAAACACTTTTTGGGAGGTTTTGTAATCATTAACGATGAAAATCTTTATTTTGGATATATCATTAATGAAGAACTTATTGTCTTGCAAAAGATGCTGGATGAAATGTTTTATTGTACATTCATTAATTGTATTTTAAGTTGATAATCAAAACATAATGAGCATTAATATTTGTGTACTATATTGTGTATTATGAATAAACTCTGTATTGTACAGTTTCAGAATGAAAGTCACTATTTTGTTTTGGGATGACATAGTATTAATAACTATCATATAACATCATCAGTCTTATAAAATGGCCATCAAAAAAAATTTTTTTAAATTTTTTTTTACCATCATTATAGTGAATAATCAATTATAAATCAAAAATAGTAGGTACTAATTGATGATGATCACTTTTGTGAATTCTCACATAAAAGACAAGCACTAAGTGGGGTATAAGTATATTAATATACACCTTTACCCCGCTTAGTGATTGGCTATTTAATGATATTTCATAATAGCGATCATCATCAATTTGTACCCACTACTTCGATTTACAATCGATTATTCACTATAACAACCAGGAAAAAAATATTTGGGCAGCCATTTTGAATTTTGCGTCACTGATGACATCAGAGAAAAGATATTTTATATTCATTTTATCCAAAAGCAAAAGTACATTACTGTAATTGTATAGCACATACAATATTTTATTCATAAAACACAATGTTAGTGCTGCATTCAGTATTTTGAATATAGAATGCATAAACTTAAAATATATATAATTACTGAATCTATAATACTATATACATATAAGTGTTGAATGTCTTTAGAAAAATTAAACTTTATTTAAATATAATGTACAGTAATTGGATTATTTAAATAAAGTTTAATTTTTCTAGACATTCAACACTTATATTAGATAATAAAAACAGTACAACTAAAATACCATCATCACAAACTTTCAGGAAAACACTAAATGCCAATATTAAATTGCATGTGTGTGTTCCTTAATTACATACACCCAAGAGGTTTCAAATCAAAAGAAAAATATTTTTAAAAAAAGATTGCATTTAAAATAAGTGTTAATAAATAATCTTTCTACATGAATGGAGGGGGGGGGCACTATTACACTACTAAAAATATACAATAAGAAAAATAAACCTAGCATATGTTTTAAAAAATTCAAAAAGTTAGATTTTTTTCTTTTAAAATAAGTTGATTTTTTTTTTCTAAAGTTGATTGATTTAGAATACGCATTAAACCTTTTGTTACTCTGAAGTACAGTAATAAGTCTTTATGTTCAATTATATAATTTATATCAATTATATAATTTATAATTAAACCTTGTTTTTTAATTTGAATAATTTCACATAAGTAATAAATATAAATGTACAGTAATATGTACTGTAATACAAATTTTAAAAAAAATGCACTTCAGTATGAATTTTTTTTTCATTACAATGAAAAACTTTTGCGGAAGAAAATAAAAACTCTTAAATTCAAATTTAGTTTCACTTTCTCTTTCTTTTTGCTGTACTGTACTTTTTAAACAGTGAAAATATGCATTTTTTTCCTAGTGATATAAAACTTTTCTTTTTAGATACCATATTTAGTCATCATTGCCATGAAAAAAATCAAGAAAATCTTTGAGCTTGGAAACCAATGTGGATACTTTATGTCGACTGGAACCGACCAATTTTTTTCCCATAGACCTCCATTATAAATACGTATTCTGTATATGACATTGTTGCTTAATGATGAGTTTTGGAGGAACAATTGCCATCGCTAAGCAGGGTAAAAGTGTACTTAATTTATGCATTTTAGTAATAGAGATTACCATGATTCATATATATATACATATAAATATGTTATGAATTGATAAATGGGCCTAATAATTTTTTTAGCAAATCAAATCTTTGAGATCTTCCAGACTAATCTATTCTAGTATACCTTTATTATACAAGAAGGCATTTGCCAGATGAGTTGGAGACTTAAAAAAAGATGAACATTCATACAAAAATGTAGTTAGATTTTTCTATTTATATGTCTTAATTACAACCAGTTTGATTTTTGCAGATTGATTGTTTCACAAGTGAGTACTTGCGTATATGATATTTAATCCATTAAATCTTCACTATTCATATTTTTTAATAAGTGGGGATAATTAAACATTAAACCAGATATATGATCTTATAAGGAATATATGTTATATATAGAGCTCACAAATAAGCTCTTAACAAGTTTTACAGAATATCCCAAACCCCCAACCGGTTTCTGCTACTGGGTTCCTCAGTCAGGTGCTAGGACAGCATAGAATATCCCCAATCCCAGACCGGTTTCTGCTACTGGCTTCCCCATTGAGATGCTGGGACATTCTAATGCTTGAATGTCCTAGCACCTTACTGAGGAAGCCAGTATCAGAAACTGGTCTGGGGTTGGGGATATTCTGCAAAGCTTGTTAAGAGCTTATTTGCAAAACTCTATATATAACGTTTGTAATATAAGCTTGTTAAATTAAGTCGTGTGACATTTGACTTGAGTTTTTGTAATATATATACATATTATAATCTCACATGAGCACGATAGCAAATCACACACACAGGCAGTCACCATAATATATATATATATATATGGGTTTCACCTTACAGAAAAAGAACACTCATATAAACAAACTACCATACAAATAATGCAATTATTAAAATCTCTCAGATTTTTCTTATACACCTGGGTCTTGTTTTATGCGAATTATTTTAATGTGATTTTGAAGTTATGCGATTCATATTTCTTCTTAATATCTTTCATATTTCACTATATTTATTAGATATTAAGAAATTTAAATTATTAATAACTTATTTTGACTTGAAATACTTTTTTTTTCAAAAATATAACGTTATATTAGCAGCTAACATGAATATGGCCTGAAGCTGTATTTTAGAATCTTAGCTTCTATGTAAATAACCTACTTATACTGTGATTAAATAATAATAATAGATTATACTTATGTATAAAAATATCACAATACATATTCAAAAATTTTAAACTTTTAAAACGTATTTTGTTAGATATAACAGAAATAATTTTTTAGATTGTTAAAATAAATAACGAAGATTTTATTGATTTTTTAACTGAAAATAATCTTTCTAATGATAATGTATAATCTTTTTGTTTTGATTGTGATCTCATTTTTTTAATATAGAAACAGAAAACCATTAACACAGCACAAGACTGAAAGTGGTGCTAGTTGTACATCACATCATGAATCTGATTTCTTATCAGTTCATAAATGAATGCATATTGTCAAATAAAAGTAATGATTAAAATATGTATGAAAAAATGTAAAATTAAATACTGTAGTTAATAAAAAAAGTTTGTCTTGTATTAATTTTTTTCAAATATTTGAAATTTTTTATTAGTCATACTTTATTTCTTTATTTTTTTAATGCAAATTTTAAAATAATTTTTCCTTGTTGCTTTGCTTTTTTACAATTTCTGAAAATTACTGGAACATATCCCCCATTTTTCAAGGTAAGTTAAGTCTATTTTTGTGCAATTTCTTTTGTGTATGTTTTTTTGAGGAACCTATCTACCACATAAAATGGGACCCAGGTGTATTTCAAATTTATATGCTCAGTCTATATTTATATTTCACAATTCACTCATGTACTAGATACAAGACAAATGATTTTGTGATACTTTGACATTCTTAAATGTAATAACTATTTAAGTTCTACACTACATATTCTGTTTTTTTATGACTCTATCATAGAATATCTTGTCTCTTAGGCAAACAAAAATACAAATATGCAAAATAAAATATCTCAACACTTTAGCATATAAAACATTACACATGGGTAGCATATAAAATATTTGAATATTTCCAAAAAACTTTCTTATATAAATATTCAATTTATATCACTTATAGACATAATCTAATTTTAATATCTTCAAATATGAATGTGAACCAAGTACTAAAAGAAAAATAATGCAGATAGAAAGGGTAATTGTATGCTACCCACAGCATTACAAAATACACTTGAAATAAAGATAAAACAATACAGAATCTATCTATTACAATGCAGGCATGATAAATGATGAATAAAATAGATAAATAAATTGTATGTGATGAAATATTTTCTTCTAAAATAAGGAATAAGAAAACTTTATTATATTTGATTTTTCAGATAATGAATGTAACAATGGCAACGAAAAACATATTTAATAAATAACAAAACTATTTATTTACAGAATAATATAAATAAATGATACAAACAATGTATTAAGAACAAACCTTTATTAGTACAGACAGTTATGAAGTGCTGAGTATGCTTTTGACTGTATTCAGTCATAGACCTAGCAATGTATATATAACAGAGACAGCAAGGTATATTAAGTAGTCCAAAACAAGTGAAATAATTTGCATATTGTTTGCATTGTAAATTAAATGGTTAGAGTAGGCCATTTTTTGGAAAGGAGAACACAGGATTCTTTTTGATTGATGGCGTGTTTATCTCCAGAGATGTGCCAAGGTTCCTTGACTTTTTTCTTGGAATTATTGCACTCTGTGCAGACAATGATAAATGAAGTAAGCTCAAATATATAACCAAATTTAGAGCAATGGTCAAAGAAGATAGATTTTGCAGCAATAAAAGTTTTAGCCCAGTTGTAGAGATATTTATGCTAAGCTAAGTGGGTAGACAGCTTGGCTTGGGATTCACTATAATAAAGAGAATGACAGAAAATATTTTGACATTTAATTTTGTAAGGCAATCTGAGAGTGAAGATCAGGAGGCAGTTTATCTTTAGAATTTCGATCTCAAAGACAAAGCATTTAAAACTATTATACTGTTACATTTTTTAAAAATGGATCGATTATACTGTTACATTTTCACAAAATGGATCTCCATGAACAGCATAAAATGGTATTTAAAACTTTGAAGTCATTCTATGTGTTTGAAAAATAATTAAATTTTTTGAAATTTGCTGCATGCGTAAAATTTTCCGAACTGTTGCCATGTTTACATTGCATGGTCTATTTACAACTGAGATAAAATTACATTGAAGCTTAAATCGGTTTGATTAAAAATATTATTAAAGATTGAAAATGAGCTTTGAAAAGATATGAGCATAGACTTTGAAAAATATGGCATGTCCTAGATGCTCTGCTGAACATGTATGACAAATGCTGAGAGTTGGCCTGCAATCTACAGGTTAAATACACTAGAAAAATTAGTTTTTTGCAAATAAACAAAGCATAAATTTCACACTTGCTTTCAACTATAATTTTTTTAATTTATTTATATCCATTCTGCCCACTAATGTTGTGAATGTTCTCAGCCTTGGTACATGTTATGTTGGTAGCACATGGCAACACTTCAATCAGAGAACTTGCAACTGACATTGAAACAATGTTTAGTGATAACCCACAATGTGAAATTATCATTGGCAAAATTGTGTCAATCCCTGCTTCTAAACACATTCGGTTTCAAAACAAGGAGTGGTTTCAAGAAATAATTGCCATCAAACAATATCTTCTGAGTAACAATATCACATGTATCAAGGAAAACAAAGGCAACCATTTTGTATTATTGTCTAAACAAGAATTTGTAGCTAAAATTAATTTACAAATCCATAATCTAAAATTTAGATCATTTGAATCGTACAGTATCAAAAGAAACAAAAAATAAATTTATATCTACTATCCTTTATACATTTTGTAATAAAGTATTATCTAAATGTGAATATAACATTCATTCTTCTGCAGCTACTCCACCTAGATTAGACAATTTAAACTTCACAAAACTGACCATCCTTATGCCTTATGATCTAGTTCAGTGGAGCCTATTATTTCAAAATGGCAAAAAATGATAAGTCAACAGCTTATTGATCAATTTGGATTTGGCGCATACATAATTAAATCTTTATTTTAATGTGTCAACAGGGTTAAAAACATTCATCTCCACAAGCTTGATTACCTTGCATCACTCAACATCACTGAGCTATATGGTTCTATTTCTCATACAATCTCAATCCAAATTATTAAATAAGCCTTGGAACATGCAGTCTATAATGCTTGGGAAATTGTCTTTATCATTGATATGCTTAGCTGGATACATAATAATATTACTACTTTCTTTAATAATGTACATTATAAATTGGAGGAAAGTTGGCCTATGGCCCTTCCCATAAGTGGTATCATTTCTATTTTTTTCATAAATTCAAAGAAATGATCCTACCTAAATACTTTACATCATACCCTATGTTCTCATTTGTGCCTCTAACACCCTCATCAATCAGATCCAGCAGTACTTAGCATTTACCAACTCTTTAAAATGGATAAAGAGAAAGAATATAAATTTAAGAGCATAAAATTTTTCAGTTTATACCTCCAATATGATACAGGTATAGTAAATTATAAAATGCTTATTAAAACACTTTACATATATGGTTTTATACACCCAAAATCACTCACACCTATGGTGTACAAATTCACAGGACTCAAGGCATTTCTTAACAGAAACCTCTACCTCTGTAAATTTTGAATCAGACTGAAAAACCAATACTGATATCTATACATTGGATCTGTGCAATATTGGATTCAACAATTCATTGCTTATTAAGACCATGAAAAACTTTTACTATAAACTAGGACACTCCCATCCTCAAACCAATGACAAGCCTTGGATATTTCTTCCCTATCTACCCCAAATCTCCTATCTAATTAATAAAACAAATTCCTCCACCCATCAAATTGCTCTCCAAATCTCTCTCATTGCATCATTTAATTAATAATTCTAAAGATAAACTCCCTCCTGATCTTCACTCTCAGATTGTTTACAAAATTAAGTGTCAAAATACTTCTTGCCATTCTCTTTATTATGGTGAGTTGTGAACCAGCTTATCCACCCACCTAACTCAACATAAATACTTCTACAACTAAGCTAAAATTCATACTGATGCAAAATTAATCTTCATCAACTATTTCTCCTAATTCAGTCACATTTGAACCTATTCCATTCAGCAATGTCTGCACTAAGTCAAGAAGGCATGGCATATCTCTAGGGATAAACATGCCATAATAAAAAAGAATACTAATTTCCCTCTCCAAATATGGTCCACTTTAACCATTTAATTTACAATGTAAATAATATGCAAACTATTTCATTTGTTTTGGACATTTTAATATACCCTCTCACCTCTGTTACATTCATTTCTAAGTCTATGACTGGATCCAGTTGGAAGCATGTTCAGCACTTCATAATTGTCTGCACTAATAAAGTTTTGCTCTTAATATTTTGTTTGTATCTTACAGTCTCAAAGATGAGGCATTTAAAACTGTTATACTGTTACAAGATAATAATAATATTTAATACAATAAATAATTTTAATCTAACAAATTGTACTAACAGAAATAATGGTCTATCTTGAAATAAAAGATTCCCTTCTGAAACATTCCTATAAAATTTATAATAATAGTATTTATATTACTCAAAAAGTTCTCACATTTTATTTGATGCTACCTGTTTTACTATTATGTACCCAGGATAAAATAACACATATATATATGCCTATACAGGAGCCACTAATATGATATTAAATATATTACAGCACCAGAAAGCCTAAAAATCAATGTGGAGACATATTTCATGTGTAATTGTAAAGATAGATAATATTTGCAAAAATAAATGAGATAGTACAACTCTATTAATGCCTATAAGGGATGAGGAATAGACAAGCTCAGTACTTACAATTACACCAATGTATTTAAAATTAAACTGTCATAGAGTTAATAAAATAATTTCAAAGATGGACATGTCTTAAAATGTTTCTCACATATTAAAAATACACACTAGTACTAACTTATACACAAAGTGAATGATGAAAAATATATAAGTGGGCATGCGTAACTTTATCTGGCAACACTGAAACAAGTAATCCACTCACTTTCTCTCATGGAAGGGCTTAATAAATAGAATAATGAATAGGCACCCAGTAACTTGATTTTGGCAGTGCTGAAGCAAGAACATCATGCTCTTTCTCATAGAGGAGCTTAACACATATAAAAACAATAAAAATATTCGCATAAAATTTCCTTAAATTGATATCTGTCTCTGACCAGCATAACAATGCATAACTGCACAAGGTATGAGTTTAATATAATAAATAAATAACTTACATGCACATTCGTAAGCATAATAACACATCTATTTGATCTATCACTATATGTAAACCAATTCATCGTGATTGCATAACAACATAGTGATTAAAATTTTATAAACTATCTAAACTTACACATACCAACTCCCAAACATTTCATTTGTAATCATATGTCAAATGAAAAAGACTGTATTTATTCTGGGTATGATAATGCAATTTATTATATTGAAATAATAATTCAGAGAAGTCTTAATGCTTTATGCTTAAAATAAAACCTTTTTTTACTGAATCCATTTAACATGTTTACCATTATAAATATACCTCATAAATAATATAATAAGGAAATATTTATAAATTATAAAACTATAATTACACAATAATGAAATCATTTCAAATTTGTAAAACATATAAATATACATTATATTTGTTTACCCATTTAAATTAAGGATTAAAAGTTCTTTTATTCTTAAAATAAAATTAACCCTTTTAATTTAGGGATCCTTTTGTTATTTTCTTTAATGAAATATACCACAAAGCAGTCTTTCATTATAGTAGATAAAATAAATATCACACAACAGTCCAGAACAGGAATTCCTTGACAGCATCATTCATAATTGAAATATAAATTTAGAGAAATGAGCTGAGAACAGGTATACAAAGGTTGATGATAAATAAGTAATAAACAGTTTCATTATAAAGCTAAACATTATTTTGTTAATATTGAAGCATGAAGTGAATTTGAATTATTTCTTTTTGGCAGAGTCATGAATATATACTTTTAATAAGCAGGTAAACAATGTATAGATGAATATATTATAATCATAAAATATTATTTTAATTGTATTTGCAATAAAACAGGTATATACGGTTTTTTTTTAAAAAAAATAGTAAGAAAGTCAATCTAGATGACATTTTCTTTCATTAGAATTATATAAAGTAGTTTAAAACTATCATATTTTATCTTGTTTTTAAGACTGGCAATAAGTTTTAAATAATTCATTACTGTAATTCTTTTGGTTTGATAAAAATATAAAAGATTTCAAACTTATTTCTAATGAGTTAATAACAACTGTCTTTCATTAATTAAATTGTTTGCATGAATTATTTATTCTAAAGCCAAAACTTTATTAAAATATATCAAGTAACATCTTTAATAATTAGAATTAGTGTAAATAACAAATTTAAAAGTTATAATAAAATATTAATTGAATGATTTACTAACCAAAAGTTCAAATTAACTGAAAGTTTATAAATAAAGCAAAAATAAACATATGCATATCTCAGTGTTTTATCAGTTTTCAATAACTGTTTCCATTCAAGATACTTTGTAATTTTTTTAACAAATAATATAATTTTTGCATCTTCCAGTGATTTATTATTTCATGAATAAATGAAAGCATACAAGAAAGTAGCTTCACTTGGTGGATAACTTGTAATTTCTTACTGCAATATTTAAAGTGATAAAAAAAAACAATTTAAAATAAGATGAATTGAAAAACTTTTAAACTGATTAAGTGAAAATAATAAAGATAATCTGAGAATAATAATGGGGTTTTTTTCTGTTTTTTCTTTTTATACATATGTGTATGTTCTGTTTTTACTCAAGAGTATATCACATGGTATAATTCAATCAATCAAATCAAACTATTAGAGCAGAATTTTTAATATTAATGTGAGTTTAAACTTATAACCATCACTGCCACTGTTTCATTAAAACTTAAATTTGCTGTCTTCTTAAAATTGTGAGGAAAGAAAAAGAATGATGTATGTAAAAAAGTTATCATTATCTGTGGCTTGAGTTCCTTTTTAAAATGGTATATGACATCTTAAAATCAGATAAAATTTCGATTTTTTTATTAATATTTTTATTAATAAGTGCATTTAATTTTTTTTTTCTGTTCAGTTTACTAGATTTCATGAGGAAGACAAAGACACAATTTTGGTATAAGTCAGACTCATTAATAAAATGGATTTAGTATATCTTAATGATTTATACTTTCAAGGCTTTCATCACGAAAAATAACCATAATATCAGTCATAAGTATTCAATTTTAATTTTTTTATTATTTGAATATTATTTTTTTATTATTTGATAAATGTATAATTTATTAATGTGATAGTGTTTGTATTAGTGTGTCTGTGTAGCATATAAATTATACTTGTATTCAAATTCAAATATAATGAAAGTAGTGATTTATATACAATGTAATTTTGGCACTCTGATCCAAGTTTGAGACAACCTTATTTTATAGACATATTGATTCTCAAAAGGTTTAATAATTTATTAGTGTGTTTATATTTATATTAATGTGTTTGTGTTTGTACTTGCATATCTGTGTTTTTATAACAAGTAATGATTTTTATATATAAAATTAAGATATTATAGAGCAGTGCAATGTAAATTTTAAGACTGATTATCAGATATACAAAAAGGTTGCAGTTGATAAAGCAGTCACAAAATATACTGGGCATAGTTTCATGTGGAAATATAAACTCTTAAAACTAATAAAAAGAGGTTTTAAGTAGTGTGTGTGGTGATTGACACGATGGTTATGTATACCACATGGAATTGTATAAAAGCAAAGAATCAAATCCTGATTCTTGCCTATGTCTTGGTACTCATGCTGTGAATCCAGTAGTTTTGCCACATCTTGCATCACATTATTTTCAAGTCTATATCTAGAAAATGAGCTACATGCAAATAAATTATATCTCTGTGGGACAATAAACATAACAATATAGCATTATTGGTGTGCACAAAACATATAAACATCACTGCTATACACAAAAAATATAAAATGAAGAGAGGGAATTCATTTTATCATTAATACAGACAATGGCTCTTAATTTCTAGTTTTGGATGGACAAGAAGCCAATTGCTATGGTGACAATTGCATATTCACCTTCTGGAAATGATTTGTTTTGTATCATTTATTAGGATGAATCTTTTTTTTATAAATGCCTTTGAGATTTGTCAACTTTTGGGGTACAAAATAAAAATGAAGAATTCTTATGTTAGCACTTTTTAAGTTCTTAAGCTATGATTATCTCAGGTAAGAAGTATTATATATGGTTTGAATGAGAATTTTGTGAGGAATACAAAAAAAATTATCAATGAAGATGTGGTTTTAAACTTAGTTAATGATAAATAGAAATTATGAACAAATAATAAAGTAATAATTTTTTGGATGTTGAAATTTCTTTTCTTCTTTCTTACTTTTCTTAATGGTAATCACTATTTGTCTTAGACTTATTGTTTTCCTTACATTTTCTATTTTCAGTCAATATTTAACATTATTAAAACTGGAGTTATTGTGAAATTGTGTCTCAAGTCAGTTTTTTAAAATTCAATATGGCACCAAATACTTTGATATAGTTAATTGACTTGACTTTGAACTTTTACTAATCAATACATCTGAGAATAGATTTTTAAACATTTTACATTTAGAATAATAATTAGCACATAAAATTAATTTTATCTAATTACCAAATAAACTGTTTATTTAATTTTAATAAAAAATTTTTTTACTTAAGTCAAACTTACTTTATTTAACAAAAATTTTATCCTAAAAGTTTTTCAATATTGTCATTATTTAAAGTACTCTTTTTATAAAATATATTTTAATAACCCCTTTTAAACTTTTTAATTTTTTTATCATACATGCACAAACATCTGTACACATATATACTAAATATAATCATTTTAAAAACAATAAAAGTCTACTTACCTATTAAACTTATACTATTCCAATTAGTTATCTTTACGCTTAATGTTTTAAATTTTAACTTTAAACAAATATTACTTGAATTACTAATAATACTTTATGAACTACTATTTTAAATGAATCTATTTTGAAAACTACAAAATAGATATTTTAATATACCTAAAGCATACTTTACAAACAGCAACAAAAAATTATTTACTGCAATTAATTTAAAATACAGCAGACTCTAATATAATTCTTTATTCTAGTTTAGACTATTATATTTGGATTTTTAAGCAAATATTAAATAAGTTAATTGGAATTACTTTAGAAAAATATTATACAAACATTAACAAACTAATTTATTAATAAATTAAAACACTTAGTTAATATTTTATATAGCTTAACAACACACTTAGTTAATATTTTATATGGCTTAACAACAATGAAATTTACTTATTACAGAGTTATGTTTAAGTTTTAAAACAAAATTTTAAAGTCTTACAAATTATATTTAACCCTTATTGGCTAAATATATAGTTACAATTGATATAATAAATTAACAAATATTCCCAATAAATATTTGCAGTCAATTAAAATGATTACCTGACTATTGAAAGTTACTGGTGAAGTGCATGTATAGTAAGTAACAGAAAATAGTCTAGATCAGGGTTTATCAAACTTTTTAACATGAGCCATTTTGTTTAAATCCCTTCCTCATAAAAGAGACCACAAGGAAGTATATAAAATATATATTCATGAAAAATATGAATTTCTGAATATCTTTTGGTGCTTTGGTATTATTCCTGCTATGATGTACTACTCCGGTGATTGTTTGCAGCCAGTAATATTTATTCAAAGTTTCCTTTTACAATGTCATGGCAACCAAGAATCCTGACATAACTAATCCATGTCAAATAAATTGATGCTTTCCTTTCCATTGTAACTTTTTGTATCTTCCACAATGTAATACATCTCTCATATTACATTTACAGCTAAAACTTTATATGTTTGTGTTGTTTTCTTTTTGCTAAAACTTTGTTGTTGTTTTTTTTTAATTTTAAATATAGTGTTAAACTTACACCTAAAACTTTGTTACAACTTGCCATTTAAAAAATGTTTCAAGGTTCTTTTTCATATTTTTCCTTTTTAATAATGAATATATATCTCCATCACTTGAAATAAGATTGGATTTTTTTTAGATTTGAAGTTTGGTATTACATGTGCTGGGTGCTTTACAATTGCACAAATTGCTGTATTATTTTGGAAAGGAGAATGGTTTTAACAACATCAAGTATCATAATAAAAATTCACAAGAAGTTCTGTATTAGAAAGTCACAACTATTTGTTTTTAATGCGTTTTTCATTTTTTCATATTGAATATACCATTGCATTTTTTTTTTAGATTTGAACTTTCGTACTACAGATGGCATGACAAATTACTCCTGGTATTATATTATTCTAGTTTGTGATATTTTTAAAATAATGCCTCCCCAGAATCTGCAGACAAATTTTATCGATTAACTTTGTCTGCACATTTTTGGAGGCATTATTTTAATCATATCACAAACTTACAATAACATATCACCAGAGTAATACATCGTAGCAGGAATAATACCAAAGTACCAACTGGGGATATATTTTAACATTTATTTTAGTAATAGAATGTAATACAATCTTTATACGTTCTAATGAAAATAAAATTCTTTTAAAAATAAACAGAAATCAAAAATTACTGTGACAGTTTGATTTATTCACAAATTTGAAATATTTAAACATTTATCATATACAATAATTACTATTTTATAAAAAGAGTGCATTTAAGAACAATGTTGTAAAGGCATTTTTCCTTTCCTAGAAACATCTAAATATTTATTTTACAAATTATAAGAGGAAATAAAAAAATATATTTATGTTTATCATAATAAAAAGAGCCACGACCTTGGAATCAAAGAGTCACGTTTGGATTTTGAGCCAGTCGGTTGACTTGAAAGTTTTGATTGGTTGCAATATTTTTATCAAGAGTATTTGTCAATTCAATATATATAAATTTCTTATAAATGTTATATTTCTGTTTCTTTTTTAGATATTATATGTATATTAATTATACCCACCTATTAGGAAGTATGAATATTGAAGATTTATGTAAATAATTATTTACTAAAACATTCAGTCTGCAGAATAAAAGTAGTTGTAATTAAATATATAAATAAAAAGCCTGACTCATCACTTCCATACAAACTCGCAGAAGTTTTAAGGATCTCTAGCTAATCTAATGATCATGATTGGTCATTAAATATGTGTAGAAATGCTACTCTGAACAATAATCTAATATTTGTTGCAAACATGCAGAATGTGAGACAAATATATACTTAGAAGAATATATTTTAATATATGCTTAGAAAAATGTCACAAATCTGAAAGATTTTATTGATAATAGATAGATAGATATATGCTTAGAAAAATGTCACAAATCTGAAAGATTTTATTGATAGATAGATAGATAGATAGATAGATAGATAGATAGATAGATAGATAGATAGATAGATAGATAGATAGATAGATAGATAGATAGATAGATAGATAGATAGATAGATAGATAGATAGATAGATAGATAGATAGATAGATAGATAGATGGATGGATGGATAGATGGATGGATGGATGGATGGATGGATGATGGATGGATGGATAGATAGATAGATAGATAGATAGATAGATAGATAGATAGATAGATAGATAGATAGATAGATAGATAGATAGATAGATAGATAGATAGATAGATAGATAGATAGATAGATAGATAGATAGATAGATAGATAGATAGATAGATAGATAGATAGATAGATAGAAAGAGAGAGAGAGAGAGAGATTTATTATCTAAACAAAATTTCAATGGTGATCTCTTATTATTTTTTTAAGTTTTATGTTGTTATTAATAAAATATTATTAAAAGTATTTTTATATACAAATAAAATTGCAGATAGTAAAATTAATGTTTATTTCCAAATTAAAAGAGTTTGCTTTTACAATGAGGAGGTAAATGATCTAATTTTGAAATCTGAAAAATTCACAAATTTAAAAAATCTCAGAAACTAGGGTATTGAATTAGTGGTATTTTATTTGTATATATGTAATTCTATGAATAAAAGATGATTCTTTGTGATTATTTATCAAGAAACTCATGTACAAGACTTAAAATTATCTTGATTAGGTTTCCAAATCCTAAAAAAAAAATTGACTTGTTCTATTTTCTTTCTTTTCAATGTAGCCTGAGTGAAAACTTCATCATTAGAGAAATGGCAAGATTATAAAATCAATCAATATATTATTCAACTCACAGAAGATGATAATATATAATCCACTATTGTAAAATCACACCATCCTTTGATTAGACATAGAAAATAAATGAACAATGTGAGACTTCCTAAAAATGTTGTTTTATAGTGAACATATAGCATTGGTTTCAAGGGGAATGTAGTTCCCATCTATGTTGTAAGGATTATCTTATAGACATTCTTCCATTGGAAAGATATGGTAGAGAATTGAATACATTAGTGAGTTACAATTAGACATGCTGTTCAAGTATTTCAGAAAGAAAATTTTGCTGCTGAAGAAATTAAAACACATCATAAAATACCATTTAAAAAATGACTGGCATGCATATATGTGGATACATTTGTTGTGTACAAGTTGGTTTGTATAGTCTTTCTGTCTCCTTTCTTCTTTTTTTTTATGATGGAATTTGTTTATGAATGACTGTTTATTATTTATTATTTTAATTATTAATAGTCCAATAAAATGTTTATTGGATAAATTTTATAAAAAATATTTCATATGAAATTTAAATCAACAAACAAGAAAATACTAATAAATATCAGAATAGCTATTTTGCAGTAAATAAAATCTTATTTTGCAAATATTTTATTCTTATGTATATGGATTTACATATTCACATATTTTATATTTATAAAAAATTACTAAAAACACTGTAATATTTGTGAACACAATAATAATTGTTGTATTGTATTAATAATATATAAATATTCACAAGAATACAATTTCAAATATGTTTCAGAGTGACTTATTCATATATAAATTAAAAAGAGAGAACATTTTATGTAGAATAAATGTCACAAAAGAATTAAATGAATAAAAGAAGAAAGCATTTGGATAAAATTTTGAAATAGTCATAATAAAAAATAATAATAATTGAATGGTTTCCTTCATGGGAGTTCTTAGACCAATTTGGGCACTAAAAACAATAGAATTAAACAGCAATTTGTGAACTTCAAGTATTCAAGTTCATCTATAATTGTACTAAACCATGCAGAACATATAACTCAATCAGTGGAAAAATCAAAAGTCAAGATGTTTAAAGTCAAGATGTACTCAACTATAATCAATTGCTTAGTTACTCAACTTTTTTTCAGGAAGAAAACAAATACATATACATATATTAATTTAAATATAAATTATATTTTTGTATCTGACCATTTTTTGTATAGTTATTAATATGAAATATGATTTTCAAAAACTCGTGTGCTTATTAAATTAATTTATATATTTTCACAATATATTTTTTTTGTTTAAAAAATGAGGGCTTTTAACATTAGAAAAAAGTATTTCATATATTTATAACTACTTACCAAAATACATTCAACAAAATGAGTAAGTATATGAGAAAGTCATATGATGTTATTACAATAATACATATTTTGGTTCTAATACAGAATGTTATAATTTTAATATATATATATATATATATATATATATATTATATATATATAAATATATATATATATATATATATATATATATATATATATATATCCATCTAAACATCCATGAAAATACATAATCTACCAGTGAAAAGGTTTATTATAGTAAGGAAGAAAATTGAAAAGTGTACTATGCTTTGATTTTTTATACCTACATATGTAAATTGCAGTGTTTTGTCTCTATATTAAATCTAAAGAAGCATTCAAAAGAGTTTTCTTTTTTTGAATGCAGTATCCTGACAATTTTGCTTCCACTCTTAGATGAGCAGTTATCCTTGGTTGGCTACTGTATTAAATAAAGAATTTTCTAATTAGGTAATTATAAATGGATAACTCCACACACTAAATATTTCCATATATATATATATTTTACTCCTAAATATCAAATGGATAACTCCACACACTAAATATTTCTATATATATATTACTCCTAAATATCAAAAGAAACTAACCTTAGTCAATACAGATGCAAATAATATATTACTAATTAAATATTTATTAATATTATTTTTCATTATCTTACATTTTAAAGTTATTGATATGTAATATAAATAGAGTAAATCTTAAATATATTCATAAAACTAGTTTCCTTACTATGAAACTCAAAATGTTTATTCTTATGGTGATCCCAAATGAAGGTTCATAGATTCTAAGGTATATATAATTAGATATACATTTGTAAATGCATGTTCAAACCATTTTGTTAACAACTTATATAATATAAATACATATCTAACACAACTCTTAAGCATAGCAATGTGTGCATCATTTTGAGTCCAATTTTTAACACTTTTAATATTAGAATCACACTGAGTAGTAATGTATATAGTTGTGATGTTATTGTTTTACCACATGATTGAAAATTATCTGATCAGTATGCAAATTTTTACTCCCTGTTCTATTTTCTGCTAATATATGTTGTTGCAGGAAGATATATAAATTCAAGATGTCCTATTATGGGGTTTGATTACGGAGATTCCCTGTTATTTTAGTCCTAGTTAAAGTTTCATTTTTGCTCCATGCACTTAACATAGTCTTGTTTTTCAAACTTCTTTTCCAGTATGTATTTTACTAATGCATAGTGATTTATTAATTTTTAATATATATTTAAAATTTTTAAATTATTATTTTTACTTTTCTAAAGATATTTTATATTATATTTGTTTGTTCATTCTACAATTATTGATTTTCTGTTTATTTCTATTTTTTTCTTTACTAAGTGCTAATGTTTTTTTTTTTTTCAAATAAAAATAAATTGTGTTGTCATTTTTTCTCTTTGTCCTTAGCAGTTTAGTTTAACAATCCTGTGACAGATTTAAGATCTAAAGCTTCTTGGCTTGACACACATAAATGAATTTTAAAAAAATCTCATTCTAATCAAAAGAATTCAATTGTTGTAATCAATCTTTTTTTTTGAGTGCTCAACTATTCTAAATTTTTGAACAATAAACCATATGATTTTTCCTCTATCATTATAACTGAGGGAGTTCAACTATATATATACACTATGTTGAAATTTTTATGCACTAACAGTTTTTTATTCTTTTCATTGTATTTTGTGTATTTTTAATCATTTTGTACTTTTAATATTTCCATATAAAGTGTATGATTCGTAATGTGCATTTCTGCAAAGATAACATGTACATTTTTTTGTTCACTTTCTATAGCTCTGACCTTTACTAATAGTATTCATCTATTGTCTAATTTCCTTGGCTTTTCTTCTATAATGTATTGAGTGTTTCCAGAGAAAAACCACATTCAATCACAATTGACTTCTATCTTATTCTTCATTAATTTCATCACAGTACATATATAAGTGTTTGAAATGATGTTCACTGATATAAATGATCAATAACATCTTCCCAAGATGATGACAAATACAAATATTAATAATTAAATATTAACAAATATTTGAGAACATAATGAAAACAATGTAAAGCAAAATGGAAATAAGATAATAAAAATAAAGACAAATTATACATTCTGATTATGAAGATTATTAGAACTACCAAGGTGAATTTCAATACTCCATTTCAATATCAAAACCCCAAGAGATTGGGAAAAACTGTAATTGATATTATTTATTTAGTTTTTGATAAAGATATTTTATAGTATAAAAGTAAATTTGTAATACTTTAAATAGTTTAAACAACATAACATATTAAATTTAAAACCCGAAAAAATGTTTCTTCTTTTCTTTAAAAAATATAGTCCATAAAAACCAATATTATCCAATATAGATTCACAAACCAATTTCTTTAAAAAACTTGTTCTTTATTTAACTAATGTTTTGGAATTATACATTAATGATAAAAATAAAAAATTAAAAATTGATACTTGTTTGGTATATGAAATTTTATTGATTTGTTGTAAAAATTTGATTTTTAAATTTAAAGATAAGTTTTATGAACAAATAAATGGATTAAGTATGGGAAGTAGTTTAAGTGGCTTTTTGGCGGATGTATACATGAATAATTTTGAAAAAAATTTTTTAGATTTAAATTTTAGTCCATGTTTTTTTGTTAGATATGTAGATGACTATTTCATGGTTTTTAAAGGAAACAAAAGAAAAGCTAAAAGTTTTTTAAAATACATTAATAATATTGAGGAAAATATAAAATTTACTATGGAAGAAGAATTGGATAATAAAATTGAATACATGGATGTAAAAATTGAAAAGATTATAAGGAATAATAGAATTAATATTAATACTTCGGTTTTTAGAAAAAAAACATTTCATGGTCTAATTGTAAATTGGTTTTCAGATATTGATAAGCATTGTAAAATTAATACTATAAAAAATAGAATTAGGAGAGCAATGTTAATATGTTCTAATGAGTTATTATTGAACAAGGAATTAGTTTTAATAAAAAAGGAATGTTATTTGAATGAATATCCTAATAAAATTATTGAAAAAAATTTTTCGAGATATAATTTAAATTTAATTAAAAGGAAAATTGAAGGAGAAAATAAAATTAAAAATAAAGATAAAAAATTAGATAAGGTATACATAGGTTTTAAAGTATCAAAAAATATTTTTATTAGAATTAAAAATATTTGTAAAAAAATAAATAAAAAATTTAATATTAAATTGTTTCCTGTATATAAGAAAAAGAAAGATTTAAAAAAGATGATTAATTATTATGATAAGTTTAACATGCTTGAGGCAATGAAAGGAGTATATATTATTAAATGTTTAGATTGTTGGAAGGAGGGTAAAAGTATTTCTTATATTGGAAATACTAAGAATAAATTAGAAACAAGGTTAAAACAACATTTATCTGATAAAAAATCTGCAATTTATTTTCATAGGTGTAAATTTGGTCATACTGACTACAAAATTGAACTTTTGGAAACTGTAAATAATTATAAAGAAAGGTTTTTAAAAGAAAATTTCTACATTAAGGAATTTAAACCATATATGAATAGAAAACTGATAGATTAAGATAACAATTAATGACTAGTTTGAGGAATTTTATCCATTTTAAATAATTTAATTGTTAGTTATAAATAAAAAGGGTTTTTTATATTTTTTTTGAGAGATTTTTTTTGTTGGATTTTTTATTTTTTGGGGAAGGTAATATTTTATATTTTTATATATATTTTATTTTTTATTTTATTTTTTATTCTATTTTATTTTTTATTCTATTTTGTTTATATTTGTAATTTTAATTTTTTACTTTCGTTTTATTTGTGTATTTATTTATTTATTTATTTATTTATTATTTATTGATAATATTGTTTGTATTTTTTCTTAGTGGCTTGAAAAAGACTATAAGGATAGAAATAGTCGAAACATTGCTTATTGAATGTAAATTTTTATATAGTTAAATAAAGAAAAAGTTTTTTAAAGAAATTGGTTTGTGAATCTATATTGGATAATATTGGAACATAACATATGTATGCTATTTAACCAGCTGTGTCACCTAGTACTACAAAGTTCAAATTACATGCAGAAAACCCCCACTTTATATCTGTCCATGTAAGCTTACAAATAGACATCAAATCAAACACTATAAAACTAGGATGTAAATTTGGACTTTATAAAACTAGACGGCATGGCTGATTAAATTTTATATGTGGGTTGTCATGATATTTGTTTTTTAAAACATATATATAAATTTAGGATTATGAATTAATATGTTGTAAATTATTGCTGAACATGTATTGAAATTAGTATTTATTTATAAGTAATGCAATATTGAAGTGCAAAATTTCAACTACTGACACACACTAAAATTTGGATTTCCAATTTCATCACGATACCAAGGAATAGAATTATTTTTAAGTAATTTATTATAGATATGAATAAGTCTGATTCCATATTTAACAAAAATAATAATCTTGTTAGGTGATTTAATTAAAAATATATAGCATTCTCATTCTAGCAGAATACCAAAGTAAACATGAAGTTTCACTCCTCCATTCTTCTTGCATTGTTTATATTAAAATCTTTTTTAAAAAACTACATTTCTCCTGTATATTTTTTAGATATGAATAAAACTGCTAAGCAGTCAAAACTGTCAAAGAGAAGTTAAATTAAGTATAATAAAAAATGCATTAGAATGAGTCTTTTTTTAAAGATTTACCAATATCTAACACTAAGGCTAAAAAATAATTAGTGGATTACAACTGCAAAGAAAAAACATTATTTACTAACCCTTTAACCGCTAATTATATTATTGGTTGTATGAGGTAAAAATCAAATCTTTTAATTGGCCAACTCACAAACTGAAGACAAAGCCTATTGTTAAAACATATTGGCCTATAATATTAAATTCAACTCAGATACGTTTATAAAAAGTATATTACTAATTTTTCAGGTTTTGAAACAGAATGAAAGTTCTTTCAAAAATAAACTGCTATTTATTTATTATAAAATATATTCAATTTCAGCAAACTTAAAGTGAATGTCTAAACAAAAAAGTGCAGACGCAAATGCTTTTTTTCAATTTTATGTTATGGAAAAGTAAAGATTTCTTTTTGCTAAATCTTAAATATTTTTACTAAAATCTTCAATATTTTTCGAAAATAATTTTGTTTTTTTAGTATATTTTATTAAAAAACTATTTTAATTTCTCAAATTATATTTTTTTAATACTTAAATTGCATTCAAAATGAAAATCTCAGCGTTTTTCTTTATTTTCTTTGATCAGGCGGTTTCTTTGTTCTTTCCAGCCAATCAGAATGTCTTTTTCGGCTGAGAGCCAGCTGACAGCCAATCACCGACAAACTTCTTTCTTTGTTTAGTTTTAAATGCGGTTTTTTTGATTTTTTACTTGTAAAATAATTCGGAAGAGGGCACCATCTTACAGAACTTTTAAAAACCTAATCAATAACTGTCAAACAAATATTCTAGCCTTAAAACTAGCAGAATTAGAGTGACGTCAGATGTCGATGAGATGCCTCGTAAGAGGCGGTTAAAGAATTTACTAATTGTGATTACTATATATATATATATCTTTACCACATTAAAGATAACATAAAAATGATATTCTCTTATTAAGCATTGAATGGCTTTCTTTCATATGATAATGCTTATATTTTAAATAAATGAGTAACTTTTTTAATCACTTTATTAATAATGAGAAAAAAATCAAATGCTAGCTTTTAAAGACATATTCATTCTATTGATACCTGAAGGTTTCTGATGATTGCATTTTAGTATTTATTATGTGTTGGACTATTTCCAATGTCTAACATTAAATATATATTTTAAAATTGTTAAACTTTCTTTAAATTTTTCAATTACATTCAACACTTTTAATAGCACACAGGTTACTATATATCACAACATTCGAATTATATTCTTCTTTTACCTTCTGCAGGTGTTACTAGCCTGATCAGTGATAGTACAAGCATGAGAATTAAACCTAGACCTTTATATTCTTGGAATGTTGAATTTTAAGGGTAATACTTTGGCAAAATAGCTGTTGATTGGAACATTATAATTCAATATTCAAAAAATTATAGGTCCTGGTTCAATTATCCATACTAGTACTACCATTGATCAATCCAAAAACATCTGAAAAAGAGCAGAATAATACCATTCAAAAATCAGATGAATATAATTGGAAAGTTTAAATAAAGTTTAAGATGTTTTCTGAAGACATTCATTATTTTAGGTTTGATGATAAAAATAGTCTAACACATAATAAATAATGAATATTTTTTAATACATTTGGATATATCCAGTTTGATAAAGTTAAAAAAAATCTCTTCACAATTTTAAAAGCTGAAATCAGTAAACTTTTATAAGACATTTGTTTTAAAATATAATTGCAATGCATTTGCCTGAATAGTTTGTGATAATGTTATTTTTGATGTGATGATATGTTGTGCTATTTTCATCATCTAGCATTAAATGGTGCATGTTTAAAAAATGTTAAACTGTAGTTAAACTTTTCAAATACAAATGACTGTTAGTAATAGCACACAAATATACAATACTGCTTAGTAATGACACACATATAGACAACCTGTGATATCTATTTGTGTGTTACTATTAATAGATGTTTGCATTTGAAAAGGTTAAAATTTTTTATACATTCAACATGATGGAAATAGTTCAACATATTAGCACCCATAATTTCAAAACTACTCAATTTTTTAAATGATATGTCATAAAGTTTATGCTGAGTGATTTTAAGAGTGCTTCTACTATTATATATATATTGTAACCAGTTGGATTGCATAACACACAATAATATAGTGTGTGTGCATAAATATATATAAAGTTGAAAGGAAAATTAGAAATAAACACAGACAAAAACTGTAGTAGATATTTTCTACATTCACTGAAATAAAAAAAATAATAACTCTGATTTAAAATAAAAATTGTTTTATAAATTAAACTTTTAAAAGGTCTGAATAAATAAAGTATTGTATTATTATTATTATTATTATTATTATTATTATTATTATTATTATTATTATTATTATTATTATTATTATTATTATTATTATTATTATTATTATTATTATTATTATTATTATTATTATTATTATTTTTTTTTTTTTATTATTTTTAAATGTAAAAACACCATACTTGTTTTTGAAATTTTTTAATTAATTAAAACATGAATGTAGATTCCAAGAAATTAGAGAGATAAAAATAAAGCTCTGTTTTCAATCAAGGTGTTGTTATCACCTCAGATGATTTTATAAAAGAGCTGATAAAAATATCAGCTGCAGTCTGGATAGTGATTTTTGAAGAGAACATGTCAACTGCAAAGTTGGTTATAATATTTTTCTGCAGCTTGTTGAAGTTTGCAGCAGTTGGTTTTAGCTGACCATAGAGTTGGCAGAATAGCTACCATGATGATGTAGCTGAAAGCAGGACAGTAGATTCAAGAACTGCTACTATTTTCCTTCCAGGAGTTTGAATTTACATGGAGAAAATGACCCACTTCTTTGTGCTGAAATTTATAGCCTTAAATGTGGAGAGGATAGTTGCTTGCCTGAAATCTATCAAACCAAGACAGCTGCTTGACTGGAATAATCCTAGACAGAAAGAGACCAACTACAGGCCAACATTTTACATGGATTAAATTTTACCTGATGATGACAATTGCCTGGATTGACCAAAAACAGCTTGCCCAAGAGAAAAACCAGTTGAATAAAGAAATAGTTATATGTATGCTGATGTGTCTATATATAAAGTGCGTTGTTTTTAAATAATTCATTTGATAGACATTTTAAATCTATATTTTTAAATTTAAAAACATTTATAATTAGTTAAGGAGTAACCTAATAAAAAGCTTTCTAACTTCTCTAAAATTGACTATATATTTTTTAAAAAACAATAAAAGACATCTGTAATAGAATTTGATAACTAATTTTGGAATTATATTTATATGTTGTTTGTGCTCACATATATGTATGAAATTTTCTGGATGTTTTCAAAATGGAATTAATTTAAAAAAATATATTATTGTAACAAATTAAAATAGGGCATATATGTAAAATTTAATCATTTTTTGTAATTATTGAATATCAATTAGAATAAATTAATTGTATAATAGAAATCATGCATCTGTGTGCACATATATGTAAATCATTGTAACAATTTGAATTTTGAATGGTAAATATTGTAAATCAATGTAATAACTTTAGTTGTATATATAATTTTGCATATTATTCAAAATCAGAAGCCTGATTCTGCAGATCTTAATATTTATTTTTTTGTTAATAATAAATGTGTATTTTAATTGTTAAAATTGTATTGCATCATCTCTTGGTCACATACAGTAATAGAGCTTGTTCTCTGAGCTAGATTCATGCATGGGATAAATATATAAATGGGGATGTGTAATTAGTGCTTTTGGGGTATTCAGAGATGATCAATCATCATCCACATTGGTGCAAAAGGAATACTCTTTAAAGCCCATGCACTACCTTTTATTTTAGTTTAGTCTTATTAAAAGTTAAATTTATAGTTGGCCAGTACAAGTGGCCTGAGCATTGATGATGATTAGCATGTTTTAATGTCCCAGCATTGTTGTTTGATTCTTATGTATTCTGATGGATTAGCACTTAATTGGTGCATCTAAGTTATGTTTAAATAATTGCCCAAGGTGGCAAAAGCTCAGTAGTTAGCCTGGTCTACAGAAAACCCATTTCCGGTCCAGTCACAATGACTTTTGATTTATATTTATTATTGTTCAAATCCAACCACAAGATGGACTGTTGATGTATTGTACTGATTTTATTATATTTTATTGTGGATCATTCATGATGATGAATGGTATTTTGAATAGTACTTATAATTATTGATATTTACTTTTTGATAATGCTGGTTGATGATTAATTATGCCTTTAGTGACTGGCTGATCTCTCAATGATCTCTCAGAGATTCTCTAATCTCATGCTCTTATAAAATACTATATTACTTATATATATATATATATATATATATATATATAGTATATATATATATATATATATACTTTTTGTCAATTATTGATTTTGTATTGACTTGGGGTATGATGATGATATGCCATCACCCAGTTCAAACCTTTTTTTCATATCACCCCAGGTTCACCCCTACCATCCCATCCCATTACAATATATATATATATATAAGACTATAGAAAAAGTATTTACCATCCCATCCCATTACAATATATATATATATATAAGACTATAGAAAAAGTATTTTCAAGAGTATTTCCTGATATATATTAGAACTTGTGAAAGATTCAGTATGATTTTAGTGTATTATAAACACAATAAATATTGTTTTGTAACCAAGCAAATGTAAAATAAGGGTCATGATTTATATATTCTTCTATTGATTTGGGTGACACATTTGGATGATTGTCTATTGATTCTTATTCATATTATTTAACATCCAAATAATGGTTTTGAAATAATATATTGTTAACAACAATAACATATGATTGTTTCATATGTTTATCTATATATTTTCAAGAACAGTTTTCCAGAACCATCTATCTGCAGATTATGAAAATAATAATCACCAGATTGTGTAGTAAAATGAAGAGGTCTGTTGTAGGAGGCATATGAGTAAACATGTGATAAGTTTATCTCATTAAGTATTAATAATATTTATATCTTTCATATGTGATAAAGGTAAAAATATATAATATCTCTGCTGTGCTGCAATTGAAAAAAATATTTAATGTATATCAAAAGTTACTATCCATAATCCTAGAGTCATTTATTAAATATTTTATATATTTCTAACTAAAATAATATGTGTCCCTTAACTGTGTAATAGGTTGACATATATATATATATATTTACAATTGATTTGTCCGATTTTATATTATTTAATGCTTGTCTTTCTTTCTTTGAAATATTATTTTTAGGAAGCTTAGCTTTTTTAAAAATATTACAAATCTCAGCTCTAGCCAAATCAGCCGATGTAGAATCAATTTTATCGAGAGCTGATTCAACATTACAAACAATTTTCTCAAAAGGTATCCGGGAAGGTGTTAAAGCAAAATTGAAACCTTTTTCTAAAACCGAAATTTCATCCGTAGAGAGGGCTTTCCTAGATAAATTATAAACGGTTTTTTGATTTGGATACATAATGTTTGGGGGTTGTGTTCTAATTAGCATTTGCAATTTTTTCTTTTGCTTTGCTGTTACAAATTCCAAATCTTTAAACGATCTAAAACTTGCAATACGATTAAAACTAGTCCACAGTAAAGGATGTATTTTATTACTAAGGAATAAACGTAAATGTAGCAATACTTTATCAATTTTGTCTAAATTTTTCCAAGTTTCTTTAATAAAAGAGTTTAAAATAATATTGCTAGTTTTCCTTAGAATTTTACTAACATTATAATTGTTCTTGTGAAACACAACTTTACAGCAAGTGGGTATAACATTGTGATTTTTGCACGCTAATAAAAAAGATAAATTACAAAGTAACTTACATTTCTTAATCCACGTTTTTTCAAATATACGAAGCTGTTTAAAAATTTCCTCCCCGTAGAGAACGTGGATTAAGAAATGTAAGTTACTTTGTAATTTATCTTTTTTATTAGCGTGCAAAAATCACAATGTTATACCCACTTGCTGTAAAATTGTGTTTCACAAGAACAATTATAATGTTAGTAAAATTCTAAGGAAAACTAGCAATATTATTTTAAACTCTTTTATTAAATAAACTCGGAAAAATTTAGACAAAATTGATAAAGTATTGCTACATTTACATTTATTCCTTAGTAATAAAATACATCCTTTACTGTGGACTAGTTTTGATCGTATTGCAAGTTTTAGATCGTTTAAAGATCCGGAATTTGTAACAGCAAAGCAAAAGAAAAAATTGCAAATGCTAATTAGAACACAACCCCCAAACATTATGTATCCAAATCAAAAAACCGTTTATAATTTATCTAGGAAAGCCCTCTCTACGGATGAAATTTCGGTTTTAGAAAAAGGTTTCAATTTTGCTTTAACACCTTCCCGGATACCTTTTGAGAAAATTGTTTGTAATGTTGAATCAGCTCTCGATAAAATTGATTCTACATCGGCTGATTTGGCTAGAGCTGAGATTTGTAATATTTTTTAAAAAATATGTATTTTATATATTTAACCCGTGCAAATCTTCGTTTTAACATATATATATATATCAATTCTTGATTAATACATATTTTTTTAAATTAATATTTGTTAAATTGAAGTATTATTAATATTATAATTTTCTATAGAACACTTTGGAAAATTATATTTTTTTTTTTACAAAGTAAACAAAAATTACCATTTTTTTCTCCATTTAACCTGATTTGGTGTGATATTGAATAATAATTGTCAATTGTCGGTGCTTGTTTCTTCAGATCCCTGAATAATCTGTGTTAAAGCTGGTGAGGTGATAACTGAGTGGAATTATCATTATTATCCATTATCTTTAAATATCTGACTTTGTTTTTGAACAATATTTTTTTTTAATTCTAGTTGATTGACAAATATTATAAGTTATAAGATTTCCATTAATTATGAACAGATATTTTGTATCACACTATGTTTTTCTGTTATGCTTTCTATTAATTTTGAAGAAAGATTTTATATTATACATTTTACTTATTCCATACTATATTTTTTCTGATATGATTTTCATTGATTTCTTAGCAAAATGTAGCAGCAAATGAAGGATAAGCCCCTCCCTCGATTTTATGGTCTTAGAAATACATATCTTTGATTTTTGATCTATTTAAAGCATATTAATATTCCACAGTTCAGTTTTTAAATCAGGAAATTTGAAGATATGTATCACTAGGTCCTATGTATTTTTTCTTTATCTATTTTATTCAAAAATTGCACTCATTTCCCAATCAGGCAATGATTCCAAGAAAGTTTTTTTTTTATTTTCCCACATTTTATCTAGCTTTCTTTTAAATACACTCATTTACATAAAAAAAAATATAAAGGCTAATATTGTTACAAATTGTAATAATAATAATCATTAATAATACTAAATAATAAACATATTTTTATATTATTTATTATAAACTAACTAATAATAATATCAATTTTATATTAAATATTTTAATATTGATGTGTGTAATTTTATTTAGTATTATATGCACACTTTGATTATTTATCCATAGTCAAAACAAATTATAACCCTTTATTAACCAGTTTTATAATTCTCTTAAAAATAACAGAGCTCTTGTTTTGTCTTTTTTATATACACTTTTTTTTTAAATATGACTTTCCTAGTTGCAATATATATATTTTGAACAAATACTGTTAATTCTCTGTGATTCTAAATTTAACATTTAATAGATTTTGACTGTTACCAAGCACTACTACATTAGAAAATAAATATTTTGAGGCCTCATCCTTTCTACTAAAACATATGACCACCCTCTTTAGATATGTCTGAGTTTAAAACACCTATTTTTATGATAACATAGTGTTTGAAATTTCATTTATAATTAATTTAAAGTGATATATTTTCTTTTCTTTGAAAATTATTTTAGTAAATACAATCTCATTTCATAATGTGTTTAAACAAGTTATTTAATATTAAACATTTTTACAAGCCAAAGATAAAGTTATATCAGTTCCTAATATTAAAAAAAAAAAAGCTTAACTATTAATTTAACACTGTAGAGAATTTGTGGGTACACTCCCATTTTTTTTAATAATTAATCTCGGGGATTTTGTTAAAATTATCATCATCGCCATTATTTTCAATCATTATCAATTTATTGTGAAATAAAGATTTATCTAACTTTAATCCAGTTTCTTCGATCTATATCTTCTTTTCATTCACCAACAATTTTTCTTATTTCATACAATCCTCTCACATGTGGTTTCTTTCTAGATCTTTTATAATCTCTTGAATTTCAGTTTAAGATATGAATTTTATATGTGGCACTATATCCAATGTAGTTTTCATTTCAGTTTTTTAATTCTTTCAAATGTGTCAGTAATACATGTTTGTTCTCTTGCTCATGTATTATGATTTTGATTATTCCCTACACATATTTGTTTATACTTTACTGAGTGATCTAAAATCTCATTATTGCTCTATTATTAAGGGTCCAAGTTACAGATACATAAGTAGGAATTGGTAAAAACTTTCATTTTCAAACTCATATTTTTTTAATATTGTTATTTTTACAAAAATCATTCCATCCAAATTTAATTCTATCTGCATTGATAATCTGATCAAAGTATTGTGCAGTTATTATTTTTTTCTAATTCATGATTATCAATCTTTATTTTTTTCTGAGTTGTAATCCATTGAACATTATTTTAACTATTTTAGTATTTATCTTTAGACTTATTTCATTACTGTCACCCTGATAACTTTTGCAACAATTCCTGAAAGCCAGAATATTATTTGCAAAAACAATCGTATTAAGTGCAAAATCTAAATGATTTAAAATTTTCCACTTAATCTCTTAGATTTCCATTTTAATCTACAAACTTCTTTTGTAAAAAGATTTAAAGATATGAAATCACCCTATCTTATACCATTATCATTGTTAATCTTCTTAGTGTCCTCATATAATAACAATATCTTGGACATATATTTTAATGATCCAAAGTTTTATTCACTGTGGAAATATGAAAATCTATAAATCCAAAGCATAAAGACAATTCATATTCATTGATTTTTTTCTACAACTTTTCCCAATATTGCTAAAACCAGTTTTGTCTTATCCTTATGGTGAATTAAATCCAAAGTTTGTTGTAGACAAATAGATTAATATAGATCTGATAAAAGACTCTTCTTTATCATTTTTTTTAAATATCAATATTATAACTGCATTCTTCCAATCATCTGGAACATCTTTGTCATTTAGACATTTGGTATATAATTTTGTTAACAATTTTTCTATTTCACCTGCTTCCTTTAAGATATTATTAACAATTCTATCATTTTCTGAGGTCTTAACCGTCTTTATAAATTTAATTATTTGTTATACTTCTTCATTTAATTATAGGGGATGCATTGGTTTTTTTATTCTTTAATGCTATATAATTATTTATAGAACTCTCTTCATATATTTCATGACATCATTCTTAGTTTCGTAATAGATCCTTTTTTTTCTTACTGTTGAAATGACTTTTATCCAATATCAACTTATTGTTTTACACTTCTAAAAGTATTATTCTTTTCTATAATTTTCTTGTTAATTCATAGTTATATTTCATTATATCATTATCAGTTTTTACTATTTTATAGAACTTCAGATAATCGATTCTTCTTAATTGATCATTTTTAAATATTTTTATATTTCTTTTTTTTAATGCACATATATATGTATGTGTGTAACGAATATTGCTTTTTTAGTAAATTTACATTATTTTATATCTTACCTGAAAATGAAAATCAATTAAAATAATTAAACTAATATTTAAAAACGTTATAAATTTAAAACAGGAAAATGTCTTCTGGCTATAACAAACTTCTGGTTTTTAAAATTATTATTATTTCTATTTGTTTTCTATATAATTATGTAACTAATTCTCTGAGGTTGTTAGTGTTAGGATAATGTAAATATAAATGGCATATTTCCATTTTTAAAATAAACGTTAGATTAAATTGAGCGATTAATGTGATTTTATAAACATTTAGGCAATATTAAAATATGATACTTTTATTTTATTTCAAAAAATATTTTCTTTAAATCTGCATAAATTATTAACAGTTTTGGCGATATTAATTACATCATTTTATATTTTGTTTCAAGCCCCCTCACATACAATATCTATCATGGATATAATAATTCATATTTTTGATCAGCTTTGATTACAATGTATTATGTATTAGTTTACTACATTATAAATGTACAGAATATTTCAACACAACATTTGCATATATATATTAATAATAACAAGTCAGATGTCACATGACTTATATATAGCTTGCACTTACAAATATGTAAAATTAAGGGCGTGCTAATAGCTCTAAACAAGCTTTTTTTTTTATTTATGATAAATGCTACTACAAGAGAAGACATTCAAATCATTTTTATCTTGGATTGTCCCCACCCTCAGACCGGTTTCGACCTATGGGTCTTTTCAGTGAGGAGTTGGGACATTAGATTTAAAAAACCAACTCAAGCAAAGCATTTATCTAAAAGTTAATTGTTAGAAGAAGATCTGAAACTTTTAGACATCTACATGTCTTTAAAGTCAGCTCTCCAACTGAAAAAATCATATGGGCCTGAACTTAATTCAGATACTCCATATATTAGTAGGCTTAGCCATTTAATTTAGCCAAAGCCACAACAGCAAAATAATAATAGTAATAATAACAAGTCAGATGTCATATGACTTATATATAGCTTGCACTTACAAATATGTAAAATTAAGAGCATGCTAATAGCTCTAAACAAGTTTTTTTTTTATTTATGATAAATGCTACTAGAAGAGAAGACATTCAAATCATTTTTAAATCTAATGTCCCAACTCCTCACTGAAGAGACCCATAGGTCAAAACCGGTCTGGGGATGGGAACAATCCAAGATAAAAATGATTTGAATGTCTTCTCTTGTAGTAGCATTTATCATAAATAAAATAAAAAAGCTTGTTTAGAGCTATTAGCACGCTCTTAATTTTACATATATATATATAATATTCAAATATAAGTATACTGTCCATACTAAATTTAATGTAATTATAAAGGATTTGAACTCAGAATTTCAAGCTCCTTACAGCTATTCACTCCATTTTAGAGAACTGAAATACATGACCATACACATGTAAAAAAGATAAATGATTTCAAATTTACATATTTCGTGCTGAAGTAGCACTCATCAGTTGGTCCAGATTACCATCTCCAACACATACATACAATCAATGCTAAGTTTGTATTAAGATAGCAAATCTTCAAACTTTAATGGACAAGCTTCAATCTTCTCCAACTCTTCACCCATCCATATCATTGAAAAAAATCCAATGATGGAACACTCAAAGCCCTTGCTGATGCTAATATTATTGCCATACCCATGTTGACTTTGTCACTGTGACCCCTCACATATAGAACCTTAATATATCCATTTAATTGCAGAGGAGAGTGGGCAGAATACATGCCGAATATGGATATTCAAATATAAGTATATTGTCATTACTAAATTTAATGTAATTATTAACTCAGACTTTCAAGCTCCCGACAGCTATGCACTCCATCTTATACAACTGAAACACATGACCACATACATGTAAAAAAGATAAATGATCTCCAATATATATTTGCTGAACCAACAATCATCAGTTGATCCAGATCACCATCTCCCACACATATATACAATCAGTGCTCAGTTTATATTAAGATGGCAAATCTTCAAACTTTAATGGACAAGCTTCAACCTTCTCCATCCTCCAACTCTTCAGCCCTCCATATCATTGAAAATCCAATGATGGAACATTCAAAGCCCTTATTGATGCTAATATTATTGCCATACCCCATGTTATTGAGATATAGACTTTTAAACTGGATATTTGTAATTTTATAATGGTTTAGATATTTGTATGATTATTTCAATTAGTGTTAACAGTAATTTTATTTTCATATATATATATATATTGTGATTGAATAACAATTAACAGTAATTTTATTTTCATATATATATATATATTGTGATTGAATAACAATTGCAATGATCATCAGGTGTGCAAGATCCACCGGCTAGCCCGCATTCAAGCCTTCAGTTAAAGATGCCAAATTATAATGATACAAAAGTGGTATGTAAAGCTCACTTTTATTCAATATGCCCATGAACTGCAATACCCATATTGTAATAATATAAAATTATATAAGGTGATTATGATGACCTGAAGATTTCTGTACATCATCCTATAACTATAACAAAGAGAATGTACAAAATCATCTTATCTGACTTACCTCATGTCTTTCCAAATTATAATAATATAAAAAGTAAAAACCAACACTTTTGATGGCCTTATAAATTACGATATCCAAATCATAATGATCCAAAATATATGAAAGATTGTTATTTAATACCCTTACAAATACAGCTAGCAAATTGTAACAAATTATCCTTCAAATCTACAAAGCCTAAATATTAACAAAATTAAATCTAACTATAATATGCATCTTATTATTAATAATCTATTTTAAATAAGTGTGAATATTGAAAGTTTAATAACTAAATTAAACATAGATTACATTGATAAGTTTTAAATTTAAACAAACTAAATTGTTCTAGTTAGTATAATTCAAATATCAATTTCAATATATACAATTTTGTGGTCATGTGTATTGGTTGTATGAGATAGAGTGGATGGTTTAAGGGAGCTTTTTTAAAGTTTGTGTTCAAATCCCCTATAATTGCAATTACTAATTCTATAACAATAAAATTATTATCTTTCTAATCAAATAATAAATTATTATAACATACTTTCAATAAGTGATCATTTAAAGTAATATATCAACATTCAATTGTAATCCCCTTTGTTTTCCTTGAATAAATTAAGATACTTATATCCTACCAATTATTCAACTAGTTCAAATATGAATTTTTATAATCATCTTCTAATCAATTATCAAACATCTAACATGTTGTAGAAATTGTGGACTTAATCAGTCAGGCATTTAATAGCCTTACACTCTCAAATTAAAATGCTTTAGATTCTCCTATATATTTAAAAAGTAGGTTGAAGATAAGAGTGGTCACTCTTGTCTTTTAAATAAATCTTGTATTAAGATTTGTAGATGTCCATATATTGTTTTTCAAGCACATGATCATGGGGTTATAGCCTTAATATATATTACTTTAATCTATTATCATAAAAAATATGTACCTAGCTCAAATAATAATGGTATATTGAATTTATAGGAAAGTAATACATAACAATATATGCTCTTAGAAATCCAATCATTTGATTCCTGGATTATTTTATAATTATTTATTGTAAAATGAAAGGTATAAGTCAATAAATAACCACTAAATATTAAATTTTTATTAGCTAATAGGTTTACATAACTAATTGAAATGATCACTAAAAACAAGTTTAATTGTTTAAATAAATTGACATTTATTAATAATAGATATAAAAATGATAAATAAATAATAAAATGTTTATAATATACATTCCGATTACATATCACAAAGTATATCCTTCATCAGAATTAATGTTAATAAAAGATGTACTTAGATATCACAGATTCACCTAATTTATGTCTATTGTATAATATAAAGGATTCTTGTAACATGAAGATGTTGATGCATACAGAATTAAAATACAAGAAAGCTAATAATAATTACTTAACATTCACAGTATAATAAACTAAATCAAAATATATTTAACTGCATATTTTATTTCAAAATATAATATCAACAAATAATTTTTTAAATAATAGTACAATCATTTAAATTCTTCAATATTCAATACATACGTATCGAATATAATATACGGTTAATCGATGAACATATGATATCTCAAATAAAGATTTTAGCAATTAAAATTTAGAATATAATTATAAATCTAGAATTAACGTTCTTATATTTTTATATATAAACAAAAAATTTACCCACTTCTAATATAATAACTAATAATGTTGAGAAAATACAATACAATAAATAAATTAATAAAATACACATTTATATAGAATCTGAACACAGTTCGTTCATGTAGGTGCTCCAAAAAAACACAATAGTTTATTTCATATGCTTCAAATAATTCAATAATATTTATTAATCTGATCAAGGTAAAATATATCATAAATAATATCCAAAATAAAAAATATTGACAAATTCTAGTATACTCAAAGTACTATTTTATTATATGTTATATAAAAAAAATGCTTGGTATCTGAATAGCATTATATAAAAACAGATGCTGGCTTTCATTTACAATGTATGCTATATATAAATAAATTTGTTCAAATCCTAGGTCAAAATAATCCATTAACATTATAAAATGAGATCCTTAAATAAAAATAATTCTCATATATAGAAGTATATTATCAATTTTGATCTTTCACAATTAGAATGTTTTGCTTATTCATTGGAATCATCTTTTAGTAGAAATATTGAAATGATTTTGAATGCTATAAATTTCATTTCTATTTCCTTTAACAAGTATTTAGAAAATCAATACAGTCTTCTGGATAAATATATTTCCTTTTACTTCATTATTTTATAATTATCAAGCAAAAACTTATAAAAATAAAATATATGAAAGGATTTGGTTTTGCTTCAATGAGAATCAAAATATTAGAGAGCGAATTTGAATTATTCAATTTTATTTATAAACTCATATATATGATGTAATATTCATCATCAAATCCAAGGTTATGCTTGTTTTTTACTTGAATATTAAATTTTAATTCAGCCTGTTTTTCTAAAGCAAAATTTCTTTTACAACAACAATAATAAAAAAAATTATAATGATTACATATAAAAAATAATATATACACTTTAAAAACCTAAATGATACTCTTTAACTTAACACAACAAACACAAATTAAACTACATTTTCACAATATTGCATTAGAACATATATATATATAAATATATATATATATAATTCCAACTTAAACAGTACATATAATATAAATACAAAAATATACACATTTAAAATATTGAATATTTGTTTGTAATGTTTATGATATACTACCTATCACTGCAGTAAATAAAAATACATAGAATAAAGAAATAATAATAATTTTATTAAAATTATACATTTTATTATTTGCATATGTATTTTAAATGAAAAGGATTAATTTATGAATTCATGTTAAAATAATAGTATATTCTTTCCTTTAACACTTCATTATCATAGCAACCATTTTAATGCTCATAGATTAATGCATTACCTATTAAAACTAATTTGACATAGAAAGAAAAAAAGAAAGAAAGAAAGGAAGGAAGGAAGGAAGGAAGGAAGAAAGAAAGAAAGAAAGAATGAATGAATGAACGAAAGAAAGAAAGAATAATAATAACTTTTGTATGCTTGATCTTACACCAAATACTGAAATCACACCCAATTTCAGATGATACAATATATATATACTGAAAAAAACTAATGTATTTATATGTTTGATTGTCAATGTATTTAAGTTTTAAAACTAATTAGAACACAATAATGGTGTTTAATTAGAAAGTTGGGACATCATTTCTGATGTAGAAGAATCAGGTATTTAAATCACTATATTACCTGGTGGTTAGAAGTTTTTTCTAATATATATATATATATATATATATATATATATATATATATATATATATATATATATATAGAAAATCTTTATATATATATATATATATATATATAAAGATGAAATTAACCTGGATTGTAAGACCTAAACCTAACAATTAGTAAAATATATAATATAAGATAACAATAATTTTTAGTAAAATATAAAGGATAAATTATTTTAAAAAAGAGAGAAAATCACATGAATTATTTGATTAGTTAAATAGTATAATTGAGTTAAAATGTCTAAAATTAAGTACTTTCTAAAAATAAATAATTAATTTTTAAATCATAAATAAACAATAGCTTTAAAAACAAATTAATAGGAATAGTTTATTTTATCAAATTAATATAATATTTTATACTTTTGATCAATTAAATTCATTTTTTCAAACAGTAAAAAGGCTTATCATTAAACTAAATATTATATTCTAGTAAATTAACATAATTTAAATTAAAATAAATGAGTCCAATGTACTCGAATATCTACATTCCATTATATATTTAGTTGAATCTTTAAACACTGTTTTGAGTCATGAAATGATAGTGGGATAACTAATTGATAAATTTAAGATATCTTTGGTTTCAAAAAGTGATATATCATAATACTACATAATTTATAAATTCAATGTATAATCATCTGTCATTTCAATTTCCTATTTGGTTTTGAGGGGAAAAAGGCAGAGATACAATCAATTGTAACTTTTGAATATTTATTTCAATTTCTTGTAATGGAACCTAATATTGATCAATTTATAAATTAAATGTATTATTTCTAACAACTACTTATTATATTAATTTAATATCAACAAATTAAAAATCCTTCTCCTTTTTCTTTTCAAAAACTTTATTTTCTTATCTCAATACTGAACATATATACATATATATTTATATAATACAAAACTCCAACGTTTCAACTGTTTTATCTCATACAGTCATTTTCAAGGATCTGCAACAATATTAAATACATATCAACAAATAAACTTCAATTACATAAAAACTTTCTCTTACATTAACATAAACAGTAATAAACATATTAAACATATAGAAATATATTTTACTTACATCTTTCTCCCACTGCTGTGTTATTACATATGATATATTAATTTATTAATTAAATGTTTAATTTCAAATAACTACTTATTATTTGTAATTGAAAGATTTGTTTGGAATATTTTTTTGTCTTGTTAATTTTTTAATTTTTAATTTAGTTTTGAAAAGTAAGAGAAAAAATGTGATATATTGTAAATAGTTTTATGAAAACAATAAGACCAAAAACCAAAATAATTGTCAGCTATAAATTTTCATTTTTCATCTAAAAAAATTGTCTGTTTTTTGCTGTTGATTCTCAGTACAATTTACAATAAAACAAATAAAACAAAACAAATAAAAATAAACTGCCTTGCTTTGAAATAATAACAAATTAAAAGAAGGTTTAAAATGAAAATTACTTATTTTGATTACCACCACTGATAAAGGCATTTCCATTTTATATGGACTTAATAATTTGGCAGCTGCGACATGGATAATGAAAAATCATTCTAAATTCCCCTTCAGAATTTTCTTTCTTTTCTTTATCATTGATACCAGATCATTTGCATACAACATTGTTAAGTAGATCTTTCATCAGTAAAAATAACAATGCAGTTTCTTTACTGGCAATTACTTTATTATAAAAAAATTTGGAAAACATAAGTTGATAACTTTCTTGGAATAAAAACTGAGAAACAAAGTTTAATTGAAGGACATAATATTTCTTTTTATATTTTTATATAAAAGATAATAATAATGATAATAAAACAAATTAAATAACTCAAGTTTTATATTTACATGTATACATCAAATAAAAACATTATAATAATATAAATGAAGAACACAAACTTTATTTTTAAATTAATTTCTAAATAAATAGAAATATTTTTTATAATAATGACTTTATTTAACATGCGCTAAAAAGCAAAAAAAAATTGTTTCTTCAACTGCAATTGAGGTTTTTATATTTATCTTAAAATAAAAGCATGGTGGAGGGGGATCCAGAAATTAGTTAAGTCAATCCCTATTTGCTTAAATAATTTCTGAACCTCTCACACTTTTATTTCAAGTTACATACAAAATCCTCAATTGTCCTTGGAAAAACTTTTTTTTTGCTATTTATTGCACATTAAACAAAAGTGGTTTATAAAAAAATATTTCTATTTATTTTTAACTTTTTAGTATTGACACAGTAAATAAAAATGTTTATTATAAAATATCTCTCTATATATTATTATTGGGATCTTTTTCATAATTATTCCAATACTTAATAAAACTATTTCCCCTCTTTTTTTCCAAAACAAGCTTGTGGTTAAGACCTGTAGTAGTCCCTACCTTTGCATTTTCATGCGCATATTCTTGAGATTTACAGCCTTAATAAATATTAAAACTATTTTGTAAATAAGCTTAATTTAATACATGTTTTACTTTAAATTGACTTAATGATTATTGTTTCTATATATATATATATTTATATATTAGTTCACAGAGGGTGATACTGGATTTCTTAACCATGTGGGGTGATTTACTGCTTAATATTTGTATATTCATTTCAGTATAGCGTTATGCACTGGGATTATTTTCTATACATTTCTGTTGGGTGGTTTAAAGATTAAAATTACTAATGTTTAGTTTGTCTTTATATAATAATAGTAAAACATGTTTGTTAGTGCAAGTATTTATGATCTTAGCTTGCTAAAATTTCAAGTTCTTTGTTTGAGTTTGTTGTATTTCAATATATAATATCTTATCGTAGACAGTTCAAAGCGGTATCATTTTGAGCTGGCTATTTTGAAATACGAAATCTAATGTATTTATATATTAGTTCACAGAGGGTGGTACTAGATTTCTTAACCATGTGGGGTGATTTACTGCTTAATATTTGTATATTTATTTCAGTATAGCTTTAAGTTAATATATATATACATTTCATGTGTATATCAGATTTTGTATGTGTATCATTATTATATACATAATTGAAAATGGAAAATAATTACCTTCCATTGAATTATGTAATGACAAAACTGTAAAATAATTAAATGATACCATTCTATTTTTAGGCTCTGTTATTATATAAGCTTAGTTTTTGATTTGGCCTTTAAATTATAGAGTGAATTTTGTCTATTGTTTTAATTTATATATAGGCTAAATGTTCCTAAATGATCATTGATATATTCAGAGAATGAAGAATTAGTTTTATTTTTAACAATCTCTAAACATTAAATGGAATATTAGTCTTTATATGAAATAATAAATAATTATAACTTATTTGGTATTTGTAAAGTATTCACTGTGCAGCCTTTGGTGGTGCTGTTTCTAGTTAAAAACAGCGATATAACATTACCGTGCTGCTCGATTTTTTTTCCTCTAATAGATCGTATTTTAACATACGGCTGTAGTTTTTTTCTTTTTAATATATTGTTTTTTTTTTATTTTTGGGCATAATTTTTTTTTTTTTTCATTTGATAAATTTAAATCTGTAATGGACACTTTAACTTTTTTTTTTTTTTTGGATCTTAAAAGTAAATAATTTTTGACATACGTTTTTTTTTTGTTTGCATTTCCATTCTAAATCTGTTTTTTTTTTACGATGTCTTTTTTTTTTTTGGTTTGGATTCAATACAATTCAAAGTATAAGGGACAGTTTTAACTTTTTTTGTTGAATATCTCAAATATACACAATTTTTACATACGACTTTCTTTTTTTTTTTGCCTTTTAATATACTGTTGTGTTTTTTTGTAGACAGACGTCTTTTTTTTTTTGTTATTTAAAATTAGAAATAGACTCTTGATTTTTGAATTTGTTAAAAATGCGGGTTGCTGTTCATTGATTTAGCAAAAAAAAACAACAAAGCTGTCCAACAAACTCCACCTCAGATGTCCGTCTTTGCTTAGAAACGAAAAGAATTGTTTGGTATTTTGATTAAGATATCGATCAAAAGAGTCGATTCTCTTCCAACCGAAAGAAGCATGTTGTTTAATGATTTGAGAAGATGAACCTGTCCAACCAACTCCGCATTCACCCTCGGCTGTAAAGCCCTACCCTTTGAACACTGACATTCTGGATGTGAATTAATTGACTTACAGATCAAAAGAATCACAAACAAAACATAGATTTCTTTTAAATCAAATAATAAATTTTATTCACCACATATGACTAAAACAAATCCACTGTGTCATCTTTTTCTCATTTTTGTAGGAAATCCCCTGCTGATTGCAAGAACATGGTGTGTAGCCATTTTGTTCTTTTGTTACTCTCATCCGAGTTGTGACAGAAATGGGACTTTTTTGCCAACAACTACAATCATCTGACAGAGACATTGACATAGTTTTTTGGGTTCCAAATAACAACAACCCCTCCCCCAAAAAGCTCTGACAAATCTCAAGAATTCACTGATAATTACTAGTATGCCAAAAGATCTCGGTTGGAAAATACAAAAAATCATCAACATCAACAAACAAACAGTTGCAAACCATTCCAGTGCACACACTCTCAGATTAATTTCGAGTGAGAATACAAATTTGATCCCTATGCATAGGAATTCCCATTGTGATGAAAAAACAGCAAACTAGACAATCGTCTAGTGTTGTTAGTTTAGACGTAGGGTTAGGAGCTCAAAAGAATTGGCTGCAGCAGATTCTAACCACTACATCTATTATCTCTTGCCTTATAAGCAGCTAATATGATCGCTAGTCATGTATTAGCCATAAGGTTTGGCCGCAAAAGTGGTATTATTCTGTGTTTTTACACAGAAACAGCACCACCGCAGGCTGTACAGTGAATAGTTTACAAATACCACTTTTTTTAAAATATCTGTAATGGAAAAGTGGAAATAACTGTTTCCTACTGAGTTATGTAATGTCAAAACCCATGAAAAAATAAAATGTCATTTTATCTTTAGTTTCTGTTGTTTTTGTTTTTTTTTGTTTTTAAATTATAGAGTGAATATTTTATTGTTTTAATTTATATTTTATTGTTTTAATTTATGTAATGCCCAAATGCTCTCATTCTATCTTTTCATGGTTTTTGACATTACATAACTCAATAAGAGGTAATTACTTACACTTTCCAATTACATATATTTGAAAAAGTTATAATTATTATTATTATTATTATTATTATTATTATTATTATTATTATTATTATTATTATTATTATTATTATTATTATTATTATTATTATTATTATTATTATTATTATTATTATTATTATTATTATTATTATTATTATTATTATTATTATTATTATTATTATTATTATTATTATTATTATTATTATTATTATTATTATTATTATTATTATTATTATTATTATTATTATTATTATTATTATTATTATTATTATTATTATTATTATTATTATTATTATTATTATTATTATTATTATTATATTTCAAAGCAAACTTTATTAGGCAAAAAAAAAGGTTACATTCTTATCAAGTAATACATTGTATAAAACATCATATTCTAGGATACATCTTGAAACACAGAAAATATACTTTTGTTTTTTTAACCATTAGCATCTTTTGCAGTTCACACCTTTTAGATTTTTCAGTTCTTATTATGAGTTCATTTCAGTTTTCCATTTTTCAGAGGTTGTATTTGGTCTATCCATTATAAGGCTGCTTTTATTTTAAATAGAGACCATGTGGCAGCATAAATGTCCGGTGGTGCTAGAAGATTGTCCCTTTCCTTAAGTTTTCCTAGTTTGTTGTGATATGTGTTGGGATGTCTTCTTGGATTGTTTCCTAAAGTGAAAGCACATCTAGTACACCATAAGGCATATATACTGAAAGTTGCTGCACGTATTATAGGTATTTTATTTTCATTGAAAGCCTTTAGCATTTTTTCTATTGTGGTTTCCCTTTTCCTGTAATTATTCACCATCATTTGTCTGACTTCCACCCCCCCCCTTCAAAATTAATCACATTAGCAGAGGAAATAAATAAAAGGATAATACAGGCAAAACCAGTCAAGAATAACCAAGCAAATATAATAAAGCTAACAAAGTTATACAATCAAACCGTTGATAAACTGAAACAATATCTAGCAATAAAGAAAAAGAAAATTTGTCTCACACAACAACATACATGGACCCGCAGATATATTCGTTGGGCTTTAGGTTATCCATGCACAAACAAAGTACCCATGGTGCTAGAATGGGAAAATAGAGTGACAGCTGGTTATAATATGCTAGACCCTATGTATAACTACTTCAAAAAAAAACTAACTAAAAATAATCATTTCAAACCACTTGCAGATTATTTTGGCAAGCCAGAAATGGAAACACCTTTTGAAATAAAAGATTTTGCAATAGTTTTAAACTCAGTCCCAAGCACATGTCATCCAGGGCCACTAGGGATCCCACAATTTGTACTGTCACATCTCAGCCAATTCACAAATAAATATTTATGTCAACTTGCAAATCAATTATCACAGAAACTATACAATATACAAGGGCTATATCCAATATCAATGGTCCCATTTATGAAAAAACAAGAACCAATTTCCACACTAGCCAATCTCCAACCAATCTCAATGGAGCCATTGGGAATAAAAATACTGGAAAAGGTCATAAAGGATAAAATTGAACAATCAATTCAGTTACTAAAAAGAAAAAATATGCACCAATGGTAGTCCAGCTGGATTTTGAAAGTGCTTTTGACTCTGTCCCAATAGAAACACTATTGAGTCAGCTAAAAGAAACACAGATACCTAAAACAATATTATATACAATAGGCAATTTGCTTCTAAATAGAGAAATACACATCACGCTCAATGGTAGATCCACATCATCATTCAATCCCAGCCAATCAATCCCGCAAGGTTCTCCACTAAGCACACTGCTATTTACCTTTTATTTAAATCCACTGCTAGAGCAAATAAATAAAAAAATTCAAGGAATTCAAATACCAAATACTAATACATACATTCCCTGAATAGCTTATATGGATGATGTCACAGTGTTTCTAAACTCAAAAAAGCAAATACATATACTACAGGAAATAATAGAAGAATACACAAAAAATTTCAAATTAAAAATTAACATCAATAAATCAGTAGCGTGGTCAATATACACAGGCAAAACAGACACACAAATTTATCAAGGTAAGCCCAGTAATTTCCTGGGTTTTCCTTTCCACTTGGGAATGAGCCAGATGAGAAGGAATATACAAAATAAACTCAAGTTCGAAGCGGAAAGGATCATAACATCACTCTCCAGATCATATCTCTCACTCTATGCAAAAGTGTCACTATTTAATCAACTTATAATGACCAAAATAACTTACTACCTGCCAATAATTACTTTTACAAAACAATTTACAAAGTCAATTAACTCACTCTGTAATAAACTATTATGGAACAGAAAAATAGTAGCAATTTCCTTAAAGCAACTTAACCAACCAACAAAATGGAATGGCCTTGGACTGCATGCTATACATACTTTCTACACACAAAAAACAGTAAATCTATTGATTACAATATTCAGACGTTTTCCAAACATAGAACCAAAAGAGGAAATCACACCAACGGACTGACCCCCACCCACAGACAATTATATAAATACACTATTGATAAGTATTAAAAACATTAAAGATAAAATAGCACTGAAGAATCCAATTAAATATACTTATTGGCAAATTCATGATTTTCTAACTCAAAGCCAAGAAAACAACAATAGGATAACAGTACTAGGAATAAATAATAGTCAATTACTCAAAAAGTACAAAACATGGTATTTAGAACCTAAATTGTTTGACTTCATCCTCAAATTGAATTTAAATGCACTACCTACAGCACATTTCATTCAGTTCAGAAGATTTTACCTAAATGTTGATCCAATGTGTGCTTTATGTCACCGGGAAGAAGAAACACAAGAACATTTAATATATCACTATTATTATTATTATTATTATTATTATTATTATTATTATAATAATAATAATAATAATAATAATAATAATAATAATAATAATAATAATAATAATAATAATAATAATAATAATAATAATAATAATAATAATAATAATAATAATAATAATAATAATAATAATAATAATAATAATAATAATAATAATAATAATAATAATAATAATAATAATATGCGGTCCTGCTCCTACTCGGAAAAGAACACGCTGACTAAAGCTCTCAATTAAGTTTAAAAGTTTTTAACATACAAAGCGATTTTTTTTATTTTAAAAACATTTAAATAAAAAAGAATAGCATTTCCAAACAGCTGAGTTTTTTTCATGCCAAAAAAAGTAAGTAAAATTATATTTTTAATAGAAATATAACTTTTACAGAAAATAGAACGCCATGGCGGCGTCTTTAGAAAAAAATATTGAATCAGACAGTGAAAAAAAAAGCAAATCCAACAATATTAAATTAACCTATGCCAACGCTGCGAAATTAAACAATAAACAGCACGTTATAGAAAAAAAACAGACTAGCCGCTTTAGAAAAGTAAACTCAACAGATATTGATGATTTAAATCTAGTAAATAGCGATATTACAGAACCCCCCCCCTACCAACCTATGGAACGAAGAAGATTTACAGTTAATTAATACTAACTTTAATATCACTATTCCTAAAAAAAACTTTTTAATACATTCAAAAATTCTTTTCAATAAAATCAATAGTTCTAGCGGTTACAGACAAAAACTTAACGCTCTATAAATTTCCGAGAGAATTATTATATGATGAGTTAACAAAAAAAAATTTGTGGGATAGTATCGCAAATATTGGAGAACATCCCAACAATAGATACATAGCTATAGAATTTTATGATGAACACCAAAAAACAAGATTTCAAACTCTGGTTAAAACACTTCAAAACTACGCCCTAATAATAGTAGATCCAAGTTTACAAAATTATATCACAGGTATTATCAAAAACACGTATTTCGGGTACAGCATACAAGACTTTAATAATCTAATTCAACCTTATGGCAAAGCAATATATATAAAGCAAATTTTTCTAAATGATACACCTATACCGATTGGTAGCAATAGCTTTAATTTTAAAGTAAAATTAAACGATAATATTGACCCAGAAAACATACCCACTCAAATAATAGATCAAGATGCAGTATTAACTCTTTATATAAGGGGACTAAGACCACAATGTTTTGCATGCAAGGATCGAGGACACTTAGCAATCAACTGTAATGCAAAACAGGCCAACAAAAATAATAATAATGAAATTCAACTTGAAGAAACAAAAACATCAAAACAACCAGATAAAACTACAAATAAACTTGAAATAACTAATAAAAATGATACTAATGAAAATTATAATAGCACCGATATGCTTTTAGACATATCAATTAAAAAAAATAAAAGCAAAAATCAAATACCAGATAAACAAGTGACAACAAATAATATGTGTATAAATAATGAAAAAATAGCCCTAACAAAACTTGCAATCAGAAATAATACATCTCAAGAAATAATGGAAGATCTCAGCACAAATTCATCACTAAGTACACCAACTAATCAAGAGCAGAAAAGAAGACCACCTGGAAGACCACCAAAAAAAAACAAAAGGGTCAAAAAAGTCAAAACAGAACAATATGACAATTCTAGATACTCACAGCTAGATGACACAAGCAGCACATCAGATGAGGATTTAGAACTAAATTATCAAGATGCCCAAGATCAACCACAAATAGCTACCCAAATAACTAACACACAACCACGAACAATACTTAAACATAATGAAATTAAAAATTGCAACAATTAATGTAAGAGGCCTGAACTCAACTACAAAAATTCATAAACTTAAACAATGGATCAGAAATACACAACCACACATACTTGGATTACTGGAAACAAAAATCTACACTGGATCAAAAACAGAACCAGCTAAATATCTAAGTAAAGAAGGATTTTGTGCCTGCTCAAGAGATTCATCATCTCCCTCAGCAGGTACTGCTATCCTAATTACCCCAAAATGTTTTTTCACTACATTTAAAATAATATATATTGATTCTAATATGCTTATTACAACTTTTCAACATAAAATTATAATTATTAATATAATATTTATCTACATGCCAATACAACACAACAGAATCAATACCATACTAGCAAACATCAATTCCATGCTAGCAAACACAGCAAATCCAACAATATTAATAGGTGATTTTAACACAACATACAAAGAATTCACAGAACGATGGATTCATAAAATATCCATACCACTCATGAATGCACAAGGATTCCTACCAGAAAATGCAATTTCCTTTCACAATGGCCGATTCTCTTCACTAATTGATTTATGTTTCTACTCACCAATGCTTCACCATCTAGTAACAATAAAACTTACGCCATCAGCTTTCTCAGATCACTCAGCACAGACAATAACAATTAACTTCAATGATATCCAACCATCAACCCTTCCATTCACAAGAACAATTAGAGTTCTATTACCAGTAAACACACCTGAATTTATTTTTTCTGAAACCTACATCATGATAAACAAGCTTAAAAATATAAAACTCAATCCTATACAACAATATATAGCATTTATAAACATTATTTCATTTAATATCAATCATATAGTAATGAAGCAACCACCACCATCAAAAGTACTGGCACTAGCAGATGAAATTCACAAACGATTAACCATGATTGACCCTTCAAAGCAAACACAAAAATACATATTCAAACTTACACATGCATACAATAATGCATGTGACACCCTTAAAAGCTACCTCAAAATTAAAAAAAGCAAACTATGTCTTACAAAACCACACACTTGGACAAGGGAATACATTAGATGGGCACTTGGAAGGCCACAAACTATCAAGGTGCCAATGGCAATACACACAAATCAAGGAACATTTGCAGGTCACAATATGATTTTGCCCATATACCAATATTTTAAGCAAAAACTTCAAACAAGACAACTTCAAACATTTAAACCAGATTTATTTGGCCCAACAGAAACAAAAGCACCTTTTACCACAAATGTCTTTATAGAAAAAATAGACAGTATCCCAAATGCATGCCACCCAGGTAGCCCCGGAATTCCAGCTTTTGTCTTAAAACACATGAGTCAATTCATTGCAAAATATTTATGCAATTTAGCAAACTATTTAACACAAAAAATACAGTACATGGAAGGAGTGTACCCAATTGCAATTGTTCCTTTCAACAAAACAAAACACATTACTCCCTCACTAGCTAATATACGACCTATATCCATGGGGCCATTACCGATTAAAATCATAGAAAAAATCATAAAGCAAGAAATTGAGCCACACATACACGACGCTCTTCCGATCTACCAATTTGCAAAAAAAAATTCATCAACAATACAAGCAGCTCTATTCTTTAAAACAATCCTAGCATCAATAAGAAAACAAAAAAAATATGGCCCCATAGCTGTACAATTAGATATTGAGGCAGCATTTGATTCAATAGATATACCTATACTTCTAGAAATGCTCAATAACACTGATATACCCAAAACTCATCTATATCTAATAGCAAACTTACTTCTAAATCGTGAAATCCATATAACCATCAATGGAAGAAACTCCCCATCATTTACTCCTACACAATCAATATCTCAAGGATCACCTCTCAGCTCATTACTATTCATACTATACATTAACCCTCTCATTCAAAAAATAGAACAATCATTTACTGGAATACAGATACCAGGCACTACAGAACATATACCATGCTTAGCATATATGGATGATGTTACTGTTTTCCTATCATCAAAAAAACAACTTGCCCAGCTACAAAATATTCTTGAAGACTATACTAAGCAATATAAATTGAAATTCAATCCCACAAAAACATCAGCATGGTCACTATTTACAGGAAAGCTGTGCACAAACACATACCAATCAAAACCAACTTCTTTTCTTGGTTTTCCTTTCCATATGGGACTTACAGGAATGAGATGCCACATACAAAATAAACTAAAGGAGGAGGCCAAACAAATAGTAAACTCATTATCAAAAACATATTTATCCATATATTCCAAAGTACAGCTGATAAACCAGCTCATCATAACAAAAATAGTTTATTATTTACCGATTATATCTTTCTCAAAAGTTTTTAAATCAAAAATAAAAACCATCTGCAATCAACTACTATGGTCCAAAAAAAACAGTAGCAATTTCAACAAGAAGGCTCAATCAACCACTCATTAAAAATGGACTAGGTTTACACAATATTAACATATTTCACATCCAAAAACAAAGGAATCTCATAATTACCACTTTACAGCAATTCACAAAACTAAAACACCTTGTGCAAATCATCCCAACTGATCGTCCACCTCCAAATCAATCATACATATCAACAATTATTTATGAATTTAAAACTACGGCAAACATACCTGAACAATATACACACAAATATTCATATTGGAATATCTATGATCTCACAAATGAAATAAATAACAATAATGATGTAGGACCAATGTTAGGGATAAACAACAAAAGATTACTAAAAGAATTTAAAAAATGGGCTCTGGAACCAAAATTTTTTGACTTTATTTTGAAATTAAATCTTGTTGCCATGCCCACAACCTATTTTCTGCATCACAAGAGAATGTACTTCAAAATAGATCCTTTTTGCAGACTGTGCCATCGATCAGAAGAAACCTTACAACACATGCTATACCAATGTACAGCACTCGAACACATAAGAAAAA